>JACAXG010000231.1:324138-851616 GCA_018881555.1 Amblyornis subalaris
TCATTACCGTGGAATGCAGCTGAACAGATAACTCCCTTTTGTTCTTAAGTATCGCCCATCAATTCCCGGCCAGCCCCTCCCCAACTACACAGCCTCCCTGGTACCCCGGGGCGGGGGGGGAGAAAGGAAACAATTTTTTTAATTACTTTTTTTTTTTTYCCTAACCCATAACAAGTGTCTATGCGGTGCTTGTACAGCCCTGAGTTCCTGCTTGTGTAGTTGTTCTTTACCAGCAGACATGGCCTATGTGAACTTTATGTTGCCTCTGTGTTTCTGTGAGCCACGTTGTCAGGACTGTGTATGGGTGGCAGAATTTCCCTTTCTGGGTTTGTAGTGGTGAGGGGTCTTTATGGCCTTTGGATTTCCAAGAGGAATCGGAGAAATTGAAGGGTTCAGCAGCGAGGAGGAATCAGAGAGGATTTTTTTGCCAGTGCCAGAGTTTCCTAATGAGGAAGTGCCAYACAGAGTGTCTTAATTCAACTCTTTTGGTTTTTATGTCACACAGAGTGACTCAATTCAACTCCTTTTGTTTTTAAATTTCAAGTCTGGATAAATATTATTTAGAGAAGAGTTTACTTGGGCTTTTCCATCCTTTCCATTTCACTTATTTCACTTCCATCTGATGAAATGCTCCGTAGAAAAGAATTCTTTTTTAAAAATCTTTGTGGATTAGAAACATGGAGAAGTGGAAGCTGCAGATTTGTTTTTGAGCATTATTAGTGGGAACAAGAAAAGGGAGGAACTGCTGGTTTTCCTCTGAAATTTCACAAGTGAAATGTTGTTTTGAAAATATTTTAACTATTGATTTTATGGTGCTCTTGGTTCTTCAATTTTTTGATGGAGAGGGACTTTACTAATGTGTTTCAATATATACTGCAGGCAGAGATCTTTCCTTGTTTTGTTGCATTTAAAAATAGCTACAAATACTGGCTATCTGTTTCATTATTTTTCACTCTAAACCCACTCTGAAACCCTGCTTGCAATTAAAAAGTTTCACTCTGGAAAAAAAAAGAAAGTGCTTTTTCTCTCTCTTTTAATGAACTTGCAAATGGAACAAATGCATGGTGCAGTCTGCAAAGAATTTACACCAAAATAGAAGAATTCCTCTTTATGAGTGTCTGACATCTGTCCAAGTTTTTTCTCCCTCTTTTTCACTCTTTTAAAAACTGAGTAAATAATTACTTCAGAAAAAGAATCTATTAAAATAATTTCTGTCAAATTCAGCTTTGGTACATGAAGCTGCTCTTTCACTGTGTTCAAATTGCCTCTACTAGAATGGCATTACCTTATGTTGTGTGTGAATTCAGCTGTAAAATTTTACCTGTCTGCTCTGAAAAGCTCCTGGATCTTTCATGAGAAATCCTTGAGTTAGGAAATATCCTGTCCATGGTTTCACTTACATAGAGTACATTGTATCTATGTTGGAGTTCTGGTGCTTTTGAAACTCCAAGTTAATTTCGTTTTTAGTTTTGCTGTAAAGCTGGAAAAAAGGAAATAAAAAGGAGGCATAATTCAGACCTGCCTTAATGAGGTTATTATGGAATAGATTGATTCTTTTAGGATTTGCCAGAATAAAAGTAAAGGAAAAAAAAGGAAAAAGAAAAAACACAGTTACCATCCATCGTTAGAAGTGTGTATAAAAATTGCACAAGGAGTCCAGAGTTTGCCTCAGATGTGATAGTTGCCTTGTGTTCTAGAGTGATAACGTGACTGATTGTCCTTCCTTGCTTCCTCTTAGAAAGAAGCGAAGAAAAAGAGAGAATAGTAATATATCTTCTGTTTCGAATGCTGATATGCAGTCCAAAGGGATTTGAGCCAACTTGGAGTGCTCTTTGAAACCAGCAGTAAAATTAATTAAGAAAGTTTGAGAGGGCTATGGACAGGAGGGATAATACTGAGAAGATTTCATTTAGCTTTGAAGAGGAGCCCTTCYTAAGCAAGTGTTTTACATTTGGGAAGAGGATGAAATTGCTAAATAATCCGTTTCTCTTTACATTGATTTTGGTTGCTCCTGATTGTTTAAAACGGAAGCAAGTTGAGGGGGAAGGTCTCACATGCAAACTGCAGTGCTGTTATCTCAACTGACGCATTTTCTTCCGTGTCTTCACTTAAATGACAATTCTCTTGCTTTTGGTACATACACTTACTTAAATGACACGGAAAGAATAGGCTATTTTGAGGGATGCTCCCAGTRGGATTTTCTCTTAATCCTTATTTTGCTGTTTCTACTTCATTTGTGTCTAAGGAATAAGCTGTGTCATGCCTATGYCAAATCAAGAGCCCTATATTGCCTCTCCTAGGACACCTCTCTTGCTTATGCTGCCTCAAGAACACCTGGCACACGGTGGGCATCCTTCCCTGAAAAACAGAGTAGATTTCTAAGTAGATTTGGGTTGTTTTTCTCTTTGCACGAGTCTTAATTAGTGCTGGGGAAGACAGTTTGTGCTTGCAGGTTATCATCTGAACAACCTTATTGCATGATTTTTACAGAGGCCTTCAGAGAAAKGGGAGTCTCAAAGCTGAAAATGACCTCTTTGTCTCATCCCATTTTCCCAATCCTAACCAGGACTTGCAAATGTACAGGATTTGACAGAGTTGTGCTCACGCTTGCAAAAAGTTCAAACCGACCTTTTTCTGCAATCTGAAAATGCATGAGAGAAAAAAGATCTTCTTCTAAAGAAATCATAAAAATATTTTGAAAATAAAATCCCTGTAGAGTCTTTGAACTACAAACAAAATGGTGTTGCCAATCAGACTCCCCTGGTGTTACTGAAAAAATACAAGCTTAATGTCAGCCAAAATAACTTTTCTTTTACCYTATATACATGATCAAGCCTCATAATTAAGAGTTCAGGAATATTAAGCATAACCAGTAAAAAAAGTGCTCATCACSCACAGAAAATAGTAAAATAGAAAGCCCTTAGCAATGGCTGCTCCAGTATCAGTTTAATTTGGAGACAGAATTGCAGAGACCTCATGCAGACTCACTTGGCAACACTTAGTTTCTTCAGTCCTCTGTTTCTATCATTGCTATTTTTAGCCCCATCTGTAAAAATATGTTTTTGCCAAGGAGCAAAGGCAGGATAAATTGCACAAAGCATGTAAGCAAACAAAGAGATCACAAAGCTTACAGGACACTCACAGTTGCAGTTTTGTTAAGCTGCTTCCCATTTGCTCCCTGCCTTTGTGTTACCTGTTTTGATCATAAGGCTGACCAGGCAAGAACTTGGTCTTTCCGCTTCTTTGTTTATGCTTAAAGCCTGCAGCATGTTGTTTGTACCTATGTAAATAAATGACTTATTCTTACAGGAGAAGATCTGCACTGCCCCACTCCAAGGAACACTGGGAAAATGTTGTTCAGTCATTTAGTGATAGCACTTCGTACAAGCCCCTGTAATGGATGTGGGCAGCCTCAAGTTCTCAGCTCGTGGTCTGCTCTTTCTGAGATGTATTGCTTAGGCACACTGCCATGCTGAGAGGTCAGTGTGGCCTGCAGGCAAGCCAGAAGCGATGTCTCATCTCTGGCCAGCTCAGATTGTTGAAATATAGAGATTTGTCAACACCTTTCTGTGCAGCCTTGCTGGAGAGCTTTTACTGTCACTGAAATGTTTAGGATAACAACCTGAGCATCGTCTGAAGGAAAAAATAGCCGGCTGTGGAGAGCAGCTACCAGTCGGGGTAGGATGGCTTTTGGTTATTCACAGCATTTTTGTGCTGTGGTGTAGCACACCTGGCTGCTCGTTGTTGTGCTAGGAAGGTATGGTTCTCCAGTGGTAAATCCTTTAGCATGTCTGCCAGTGCAATGAGAATGTCTTGGATAGTCACTGGGACTGATGTGGCACAGGTTAGCGACGTGTATGTGTATTTTGTCCAGAGGGACTTTTTTAGCTAGTGTGGTCCATTCTTGCAGCTCTAATTTGTTCTAAGTGGTCACTAATTGGAAGATGGTTTGTCTTGAGTTGCTGAACGTTGGCAGACACTTTCTAATTGCTGTTTGTTGGTATGTCTGTTCATGGTTTGATTGTACAGAATTATCCTTGAGTGATGTTTTCTATTGGCATACATGAAAATGTATAGAATGGTCGCTGTGTGGGCCAGAAGGTTGGACTCCTTGAACTCAGTAGAAAATTTTGCTGTGTCATTTTTTTTGTTTTGGTTTTTATTTTTYAATCTCTTTAATCTGCGGTAGCCCAGAAGCTACTTACAGCATTTTTTAACTGCATCTGGTAACTCTAACAAATACAGATTCACAGAAATTGAACAGTCAGGTGGGAAATTCCTGTCAGGGAAGTGCCAGCCTTCCTCATCGCATGGGGAGCGGGCCATGGAAACTAATGCTCTCTATGTCTAATCAGACCTAACACGTGTAGCGCCAGTGACGTGCTAATAAAAGTGTCAGGCCTTGGGACCGGTAATTTACACCCGTGTTTTCAGATTCTCTGTACAGAAAAAGAAACTCTCGTGGTGGATGAAAAATGATGTGTGAATCAGTAAGGCTAGGCTGAAAAGAAGCAGATGCTGACATTTCTAGAATTAATATTTTTGCCTTAAAGACGTGTCTGTCATCAGCCTCCACTTTATAAGAGTGGAGGAGCACTTATCTAAATAAACATGGCAGCTGTTTTATATGATGGGTCTGTTTTTTAAATAGTAAAAAACCATTGTATCATTTTGAAAGGTATAGTGGCGGTTAATGTTAACTTACGATAATAGTTTGGAGTGTGTAGCTATTCTCTGCTTTAGAAGAATTTCAAATGACACTTTCTCACGTGATCAGAGAACCACCCTGCATGAGTAGAGGGAAGGTTAATAACTGAAAGTGCGTGCAGCTGAGAACACTGCAAATACTGAAAACTTGCTGAGAAGAGAGTTCTGGATTGTAATCTCAGGAACATGTTAAATAAAATTAAGAGTAGAGGAAAAAAGACAAGGATTTTTAGAGAAGTAAGTTATCAAAGTTCTCTGCTTATGGATGAGGGTTACAATATAAATAATTCACATTTTTTCAGAAGTCTTTGCTAGGCTAATTAACATACCTTTTTCTAGTACTTCAACAAATCCTTCACATAAGATTGTATGTTTCTGTTTCCTATGAGAGTCTTTAATGAATCACTTTACACTGATTTTAAGACCATTTCACATCATTAGACAGGTACAAAGGAGACTTAACAGGGCCAAGGAGACACCTACACTTGCAGTCACTCAGATTTTATTTTCTTGCTTATTCTTTCTTTTAGGAACTACTAATGGTTTTTGATGATAAGGCAGTAAGCCAAATACAAGATTGCATTGTAATTTGCATTTCTGATTGCATGTGGTGTGACCTTCCTTCTTAGTGTTAAMATAATTATTTTCTGAAATGTAAAATGCATAAAGATCTTCCTGTGTGAGAAGTCCCAGATGTGAAAAATTCTTCTTGAGGCATATGCCCTCTTCATTAGGCTCTAGAAACATACTTCTTCTTTCTTGACAACCTAATGGTTCATATGGTTCTTTTAATTTTTGACTGCTCTGTGGCATTGCTTTATTGAGAGGACGATGGAGTGCCTTCGCCTCAGGCTGCAGTTCTGTTTTGAAGTGCTTTGGTTAGCAGGGTGTTACAGGAAAGGTAGATCCAGGGATCCAACTCCTCTGGCCATGTTTTTGAATGGAGTTGGCAATGTACTGTGGCCTGAACATGGCCTATGTATATGTATACGTGGCCTATATATATGTATAAGAATTTGATATAAGACTGTCTGCTTTGTGAATGTCACATGATCTTAGCTTGGAGATAAGTTCCAAGCTGGTTGGCTCGCTGTAAAGGGGCTGACACGGAGCGAGAAGAGCAGCAGGCCCTTAGGCAGGTGCCAAAAAAGCTGCCCAAAATATAGCCAGGCCTGGTGTGCTAGAAATGCCTAAATGGCACCATATTGCTGTAAATTCTTCATCATGCCTAAGCTGTCGCTGAGAAAATTACGATCTGGGCATCAGCCTTTTACAGATGCTGTGCTGCCAATGAGAAGCCATTAATTAGCAACAGGATCCCATCCATAAAGTAGCAGCAGTAGCTAGATACAAACTTTATTGCGAAAAATTTGGAAGCAAATATTTGGAAGATCTGAATATGTGTCATGGTTCAGGCAGGGGTGTAAAGAACGAATGGATTTCTTAGGGTTTCATCCACCCTCTCCCCATTCATGTGCAGATTGTTTGCAAGCTAGGAATAAGAGAAAAACCCTTGTTATTCTTCTATCAGTCTTGCTAGCCAGGACTGGGAAATGTCAGCATTTGCTGCTGATGCTTCTGTAAGTCATTACTCCTGGAGGAAGGAGGAAGTGGCAGAGGAATTGTGACTTGTAAATGATTCCTAATCAAAATGCTACCCAAGGCTATTCGTGGAGAACTGCAGATTCCTCAGCACCCCTTGCTCAGGCTTGTGTTTGAGACTAAAACGTATTACTTTACCTTGATCACAAGCCAGAGTGTGCCCTAYGCTGTAGTAGAGCCAAGTCACATCTCTGGGATGGACAGCTCTATGTATGGAAGCAGTGGAATGATGCAGTGTGGTATTAGGGATGTTACAATAGATAGGTTCCATTGGCTGACAGTGAGTCTAATCCTACACCACTGCAGGTAGATTGAAGCTACCGCTGTGACTATTTCACTGTAGGAACAGTTTCATAACCTACTGGTGTCATAAAGGTAGCCTAGTTTTCCTAAAACTTTATTTCCAAGAAATCCTCTGAATGAGCTGCAATTTACCACTTTCTTTTTCAGTTTACTTCTTTCTCACATAACATTTTAAAGTGTATTTTTAACTCACTTTGCTAAGTGGTTAGGACAAACAGGATCTCCTGTTAATGAAAACCTTTGATGGATGCATTAAGGAAACAGTGTGTATGTAATCCTATATTTCCTGAGGTTACCTCACCAGTATATGTGGAGCATAACATTTAAGGAGGGTACGTGCATGTATAAAGGTCATGTAAAAAGCTAGAAGTAGTGTCCTTACTATTACTAAACAGTATGATTTATTTTGCCGTGTGTGGAAGTTTGACACCATGGATGTTCTACAGATATCAGTGTGCTTTATCATCAGATCTTGAGGCAAGGTCATCCTTAAATTGTGGAAATAGTTGGTGAAGGATTAAGTCTGAGTCTCTCCAATACCTCATTGCCCTGAACCACTGAAGGAGATTTCTTCTCTTTGCTTGTGAATGGAACAGTGATTTGATGTTAGCTGTTCTGGTAGGTTGTGACCTAGTAACAACTCTTAGAAGTTCAGGTGTGTAGGTACTTGCTTCTAAATTGTGTGCTTTTTTGCTCTTCCAAGAACAAACCGTGGTTGGTTTTATTTATGACCTTATTTACACATATGCACCCCAAAACCTGAGGTTTCAAACCATGTGATGGAATGAAGTTCAAATTGTCTACAGGAAAATATCTGCTGAAGAGACAGCCTTTATTTTCTATCTAAATGCCAGATGTCAGAATTTGGGCATTTGGAGATTTAATTCACTCAAGTTTTGCAATTTATTGCTGCAGATAACTTAAAGGGAATTATTTAAAACTAATGCTCTGAGGCAAAGCTGTGTGGATACATCTGTAGAGTTTCTGGTTGTGACCAAGTATTTTAAAGAATGATGATGAAGTGAGAGTCAGAATTGTCACCTTTCTCAGGGCCACAATGGTACTAGTATTCTGTGTGTGCAAGAAACACACTGGGGACACTGGAGCGATTTAATAACTGTATCTCAGTGAACAAACTGTTCAGAAGGAAAAGCTGTTCTCAGAAGGGAGGCCAGTACTGCACTGTACTGTGGGAATTAGAAGTGGGGGTGAAGGGAGTAGTCGATAGCTGCCAAAGTGTGGGGTTTATAGGAGTACCATTTATGGTAGGACGTAGTAAGAAAAGCTTGTGAGGTAGTATCACAAAGCTTATGCTGTAGAAAAAGAAGCAAAAAAAAAAAAAGAGAAAAAACCCCTTTGTGCAAGTTTATCTTATGAAAAGCAAATGCTCTTTATATAAATACATTGTGGCAGTGGCTATCATTTTGCAGGCATTGAGTTAGGACTTTGAAACATTATGCAAATTCACTGGTGGTGTGTACACAACTGTACAGCCACTGGACTGTGCTTCATGTGTTCTTGATGCCAATGAAAACAAAGCGGGCTCCAACTGATTCAGGGGAAAAGTCATGGCTGCAAGAAGCCAGGACCTGTTTTACAGAGCTACTGCTCTGCTTCTAATAACTGAAGTTAGGAAAGTCCCTTGGATTTAACCCTAACTTTCTTATTATCTGAAATAGGACATCAATAAGCTGAAGAAGCTTGTTAGTGGTTTTTAATAGCTTTTCTGGCCACAGACAGTTTCCAGCTTAGCATGTTTCATTGCAATTTTTCATAGAAACAGTCCTTTTGAGAAGAGAAATAAATAATCATGTGGCTCTCAGCAAAGCTTCCATAGTCACTGGAGACCTCTGGTGCAACAGCTAAATTAATCACGAATAGCTGAACTCCCTCCTGCAGTGGTGTGCCAGAATTGTTTCCTTGCCAATGTGTTTCCTTCCCATCTGCTGTCCCCACAAAGCTACAGCTCTTTATCCCCAAGGTGGTGGAAAGCCCCTTTTCTGCAGTGTGCAGCTGCCCTCCTGGCCCATTCCTGCCTAAGTGGTTAGCTTGGCTTATTTTTCACTATTGCCTGTGCAACTTCTGTGACTTTCGTTCCAAGTACTGTCATCCAAAGTGGATTGAAAATCAATGGAAAGACCCCCACTGACTTGCTATGACCTTTGGCGCAGTCCTTTGCCTACATCCCACCTTAAAATCCACCTCTTCCACCTGGTGTATATTTTCCAACCTCCAACATTACAGAAAGGCATTGTGCTACAGTGACTACTGTCTGGTACTAGATCTCTATCCTGGTGTTTCCTAGCATCAGAGAGATGACTTGGCTCTGTTTGAGTGTGTCCTGTGCAGCAACTGGCAGAGAGATTAGCGAGGGAAACATAGGCCGTATAAGATGTCTGATTTATTTATAGGAAACACCAAGATATGTGGTACCTGAGGTTGTGGCATTTCTGTTAAGTGACTGCCTATTAATAATGAGCTATTTTTGATTTCAGAAATTTAAAGCCTTTTGATACTACTACCCATCATGAACTATATAAGGCACAGTGACAGCAGTCAGTTTAACAAGACCTGCAGTAAAGAAGAGAGTTTGGTTAGTAAGTGCATGAACTGGCAGCAAGTGATGGAGATGATGTGAAAGGATTCAGACTAGAGGAAAAGCTGGATTTGAGATGCTGGCCAGTCATCTGCATGCTGAAAGCAAGAACTAACCTGCTATGTAGCATTAAGCATTGTTGGTAAAGTTGAGAAAATTAAGATAACTTTTTAGATAATCTCTCACTGGGAAAAAAATTCTGAGAAGTGTTGGTCTGTTGCTGGAAATAATGCCTGGGATAATTAAACAGTCCACAAAGCTGCTTGAGGTGCTGTGTGAATCCAGCCACCTCTGAATTTTTGAGAGATACTGTTGTGGGTTTTTTTTTCATCACTATCAAATGGCAGATAAAGGTATATGCACTTCTATTACATTCTTGGAAGCTCTGCTTTCTGGATGTAACTTTAGCAACATTTAGAAGTACCTAATGAAAGACAATAATTTGTAGGACACATTACTTCTGCTTGCAGGAGGGATTTGTTGAGAGAAACGGATCTAACCCTGGAAAAAGCCTCAGCTGATGAACTGTCCAGGAGAAGGATCAATAAAATAACAGCTTCCACGTGGACTGCAGCTGAAAGCATCCAGCACTTAGGGTAGTTGATGGCCAGTCTGGAACACAGGAATCATGAATCCTTGTTGGCACTGGGTATAAAAAAAACAACACAGTAAAGACATGAAGAAAAATGCCTCATCTTGTGGGAAAAGTGCAATCGGTATAGGACACAGACCTGTCTTAAGTACCACTGTCCCTGCTAACCTAGAAATAGAGATTTTGTTCCAGGAGCATCAGAAGTAACAAAGCTCTATTTCTATAGATGTGTGGCACTTAATCCGTATCTGTCCTATATGCAAAAATCTGGGTTTTTCTACAGCACCTTCATGACTCAAGCACCGAATGAAAGGCAGGAGGTCTGGGAGATGCTGGCTGGAATTGTAGGATGCTTTCTGGTTTCCCTTCTGGGAAAGAAACTGGGGACTTTCTACTCTCTGCAGCAGTCTGGCTTTGAAAAAAGCTTGTAGGAACATAATGTCCTTGAGATCTTACTGTCATTTTGATTTTTGCTATTTTATCTCTAGATATTTTCAGAGGAGGCCCTTGATCATTTGTGGCTGGAGCTGGTGAGGGTGTACACAAACTACAGGTGTACCTGGTTTCACCCTGCATAAGCCTTCTTTCCTTAGAAAATTAGCCTGAAAGGGAAAAAATACGCACCGTGATTAAACCTTTCAAGGCTTCCAAGTGAAGAGGGGCTATTTACAACATCACTTTCAACAGAGCCAAGAGCTCAGTGTGTAAGCCCTGGAGGGGAGAGGGCTGCTGGCTGTTCAGCTGCGTGACTTTGCAAGTAGGCTATTGGGTCAGCAAACGATTTGATTTCAGCTGGATTGTTGAGCCAGATGCAGTATCATCTCAGCAACACTTCTGCGTAGCGCTATTAGACTGGAGAATTGTGGCCAAATGCTGGTTGTGCTGTCCCCCAGCTGAGAGCTGAGCGCTGTGCGACCTTGCCTGAGGAGCCCTTCTGCAGTTCCAGCAACTGTGAAATTTAGGACCCGTGTCTCTGACTGTGTATACCCTAAAAAAAGCTACTGTGCAACCCATAATTTCATTTTCCAGAATGGTCCCTTTCACCCAAGGCAGTAAATACCCTGGTCTTCCACCTCCTCCCACAGGAGACTCAGTGCAACTCAAGTTTTTTTGAAACTTGAAAGAAGCAGCTCCCCAGCAGTCTGATTTCAMAGTGGAGAGCTATATCCCAGAACAGTGTACTTCAGTCTCTAGGAGGATGCTGTGATATTTCAGCAAACAAACAGCAACCTGCTTCCCTTTACAAAAGAGAAAATTTATTTTCTTAGTCTAACCAAACTCAAGAAATGTGGCTCTTGAGAACTGGAATGGATGGCAAGACTGGGTAGGCTTGCAACTTACACAAGTCACTGTGCACATGGTATTTGGTTGATGGAAAGCATAAGAGTATTTAGGGGCTTCATTCTATCCTGAATTACTAACTAATGAATAATATAGTTAATCTTTCAGCAGATGGATACAGCCATATACACAGTAACTTCCAAAAGCGGGGAGACTTTCTGTTTCTTGGTTTTAGGTCAGGATGTTCTAACTCAGTGACACTTTGCAACTGCACTTGCAATTTTCTAGGAACTCAGGGACATGAATCTACATTAGTTGGAGACAACTAATTAAACTTTCTTGTTATTACAGTTTGTTGATGACACAGATTGTGCACCTACCTAATTGTATCATAAGGGTGCACATGGAGGGAGAAGTGGTGGAAGTCAAACTTTTACCTGCTAGAAATTGACTAAGTTTTTTATGCTGCTTTTGCTGTGTCAAGGAATGCCTTTGCATCAGACTGAGATTAAAAATTGAAATAATTTCAAGAATTGTGCCTTTGCTTTGCTGCAGATTTCGTTTAGTAATGTATTCACAAGAATATTTTAGCTTACCATTTCTAGTCTGTATAGATTTTTAGGTAATTTTTAAGACATTTAAGAAGATTATTTATATCAAATCTAATCTGTATGACCTGGTATTAAAATGAATGTGACTCTGTAGAGCATTTTCTTCATGTGCAGTTCTTAGGACACCGCTTCAGACTATCACTAGGGCTACTTTCTAAAGCCTTCCCGTAGCAGTGATATCTCAGAAAATAGGGTTTGAGATCTAGATCCAAAGTTTAAAAATCTAGCACACACAAGGCAATATAAATACCCGCTATTTTGAACTGAAGCTCAAGATCTCCCTATTCTGAATTCTTTTTATCCAATACTTTCTAAAGAGGCATTTTTAAAATCCTAATCTAGACAATAGATCATGCTTCAGGGATGTGGGAAGCTCTGGCTTGTCTGTCTGATTGATGCGCTGATTGCTTTTATGCCGAGAACTGTTTTGCTACTTTGGGCATTTCCTAAAAATCTTCTTCCTCCTCTGACCCTTCCAGGGAGCTCTCACTGTGCATTACATGGCTGTTTCAGGGGCCCTGAACTACTGTGTAGGGGTGAAGTTACTTCCAGAGGCTGTCCACCCCTTGCTGCACTAACATTCTTACAAGAACCGGAGTGTCTTTTATCTGATTTGGGAGAGAACACCTCTCCCTCTAAATTTTTTTTGTAAGTTAGTAAATAAATTTATTTCCTCCAAATACGGTATCCTCTCCCTTTTATACCTGAACTCTACTTATATGGCACATCAGGGACTGTAATCTGATTGTAAACTCAAGGCATGTGTTTTCAGGGCATGTGATTTCAGGGGCATTGTGGAGATGTTTGCATAGTATGTGTTGCTGATCTGGTTTATGTTTTTAGTACATGTTTGGGAGGTAGTGAAAGTCTTTATTATCACACAGTAGTTAATAGGTCAGACAGAGCTCCTGGAGGCTACATAGTGTATGCAAGCCAAAACACCATCCAATTCATGTATGAGGCCCTATACACATCAGCCAATGTGGTGTAATGAAACAAGAGTCCTGGAATATTTAATATTTTTTTTTAATTCCAGAAAGGTAGTACTCGTAGTTATCTGAATCTCAAATCATATGTCTCTTTATTGGTGTATTTCTATTGCCTTTATGCTTTTGCTGTCACAAAAGTGATAATATCTCTTAGTATGTTCATGCTGACTGTAGTTACTCGCACTGGGTAGAGTAGTTGAAGACAAACAGTCACACAGTTGTGTGTTTATTTGGCTTCTCTTGCCACTGGCATGGGGCAGACTTGCTCAGTAGTGACCCTGTTGAACTTTCAAAGTTTTTTTTTTCATGCTGGTGGTGTAAAATCTTTTTTCATAGCTGGAGACAACCTTGAACATTTGTCTTAGTTCTGACAACTATCCTGCTGAGTCTACAGCATGCGTCTGACCTTGCTCTTAATGTCTGGAATATGTATCTCAGAGTTGAGAGAAATGTAATTTTGATATTTTCTTTTGGTTTTTTTTTTTCTGTAAGGATAGGCTCACTGGTAGCAAATGAAACCTTTTGCACTTCCTCTAGAATGAAAATTAAAAATAAATGTCTACAATCTACTGTGGACTGAATCCTAATATGCCAGTCAACACTTAGACGAAATATTCTGTAAAATCAATGGAAATTTTACTTCTGTTGRAGGATTAGTGGAGTCTTTCAAGGTGAACATAGGGCAAAGCTAGGGAGGAATCTTTTTTAAGATGATTTATAGCTTCACTAAAGCACAGAGATAAAACCTGAAAGTGAAATAGAAAATGAGAAACCCACAAGAAACCTGGTTCTTGATAATACTGATGTTAACCTTTAATCTTAAATAACATGTATATAAAATATTATTAAGTTTAGACATGCTCATTATCAGTAGCAAACAAACTGGGAGTGTGGAAATCTCTGTCCTACTGGGATTTCATGAATGCTTTAAAAACGTGCTAAAGACAAGCTGTTGGTGGTGGTCACTTTCTTGCCCTCATGGTAGATGAAGGCCAAGGTTCTTGGGGATTAATTATAGCAGGCTCCCAACATGCAGACATTTTTCTGCAGACATTTTTCTCTCTCTGTCCCAGCACACAGGCTGCACACATGCTGTGCTCCAGGCATGTGGGTAGCATACCCAGAAACTGCACTCTGTCCTTCATCCAGCGTGTCCAGCAGTTGGTCACAGTCTGGATGGGTGTTCTCTCAACTCTGCCAAGTTTCTTGTGTCCTTATTGAGCAGCAAAATACCATAATCGAGGTAGGAGCTGAGCAGAAGGGGATGGATGACTAGCTGGACCAGCTCCATGCTTTCTTTTAAGGAAAGACTCGTTATCTGTCTTTCTCAAAGATGGATCTCTCGTGGGAGCATTAGAAAGTGCTATTTCATCTTCCCCTCTCCTCTCAAGAAAGCTGCTGAGACAAGATGAAACTTCATTTCACACTGCCCACTGAGCTGGTGCTTCAGAGCCTCCTGCTTTGTCTTGCAGATATAAGGTGGCAGCAGGAGTTACAGTGGTTTTATTTGTCTACAAGGTGGAAAGTGAATCTTTTCATTGTAGACAGTAGATATTTTACGAAATCTGTTACCTCCAGAAGGCTGTGAACTGCACCAGCCTCCTCGGATTAAGGCTTCATGTTAACTATTGCTCAAGGATTTATTTGCCTAGCTCTTGAATAGCATTTCTCACAGGAAGCAGATGTCACTTGGACTTTATTGGTCTGTGCTGGCTTCCAGTTCAGGTTTGGTTTTACTGGAACAATTGGAGGGTGTTGCTTCCGACCTGGAGCACTCTAGCTGCCTGAGAGATATCATACTTAACAAGGAAATGTGAGCTAAAAGGTGTAGATGTAATTGGGAGGTGAAGGAGGCAAGGTGTTCACCATGCAGTTCCCATCCCAGGTTAAGCCATCCAGAGCCAATCTTTTTCCTCTCCGGAGTTATGTTTTTCCATTGATTTTTTTTTTTTTTGTGGTTGAACTTTTGTTGCACTGTTTTTTTTCCTATGCAGCTCTGTTCCATGCAATTTAAAGCACTGGCTGCACTAGCTGCTTTGAAACTTGGTATTCTGAATGCTTTGTGAGTCTTCAATTATGATGACTGAAGCTTTAAACAAATTAGAAAGATTGTGTGTGTTTTGACATTCAATGAGTGCCCAATGAATGATCTCTCTAAGTTCTGTAGGGCAAGTAGAATTATTCTTACTTTAAATGGTACAGGTTGATTTGTTTCAGACTGTTTTTGAACTTGCACTAGCATGATATTCAAGCCTTGGAGAGCCTATCTGGATCAGCAGCAAGTTAGAAAATAGTTTGGTGTTAAAAAGCAGCTTTCCAGCTGGAAGCAAGAGTAGCAGTGAGGTAAAGAGACAGGTGCAACTGGTCTTAGTTTTGTGCAGAGGAGCGGCCAGTACAAAAAGTAAAGAAGGACCTATAAACAAAAGGCTGTGATGAAAAAATATTTTACATTATCCATGGCATTTTGTATTTAAGAAGATACCTATATAAGAGCCTGCAAAGGCAACATCTCAATAGTGTGCTAAGCCTGAGCTTTGATTCAATCTGTCAGAGAAGTAAAACTCCATGGCAGTTCTGCAGAGCCATAGGTTATGTAATAAATACAGCAGCAAGGTTGCAAGAAAGGACCTGTGCTCACCATGTGTTGGAGTATTGCTTTATCTTCATAGAATCATGGAAGAGCTTGTGTTGAAAGGGACCTTAAAGATTATCTAGTTACAAGCCCCCTGCTGTGTGCAGGGACACCTTTCACTAGATGAGGTTGCTCGGAGCCCCATCCAACCTGGCCTTGAACACTCCCAGGGATGGGGAATCCAATACTTACCTGGGCAACCTATTCCAGTGTCTTGCCACTTTCACAGTAAAGAATTTCTTCCTAATATCCAATCTAAACCTACTCTCAGTTTAAAGCTATTTCTCCTTCTGCTGTCACTGGATGCTTGTAAATAGTCCCTCTCCATCTTTCTTGTAGACTCCCTTCTGGCACTTGAAGGCTGCAATTAGGTCACCTCGAAGCCTTCCCTTTTCCAGGCTGAATCCCAATTCTCTCAGCCTTTCCTCGTTATCTTCCATGGATATATTCCTGATCCTGTCACCAGTCTAGCTGAGACATCCATGCCCTACTTTTCCTTTTGCTGAATTGTCACCGAAGTTTGAACTTTGTCTTCCGGTAGCCTTTTTCCCTGGAGTGAATGATGGCACTGCTTCAGAGAGCCCTTCTTTGTTTTTTTTTCTTTCATTCTGCACCTGTGTCTCTTCTCACAGAGCTATTCCCTAAGCATACGAAGGAACATCACTGAAGAATTAATTTAGTTTTGTCAAGTTTCTGGTCTGACCCTTAATTTAGAGCAGTCGTTTCAGTCTACAATAAGCTCTGTGTTTCTGCATGCTGCAGTGAAAGAATTACGAGCAGTCCTCAGCCATGTGCATTCAGGATGCTTTGGTAGCCCCATGGGACAGGTAGACTTCAGTGCCTGAATGCTTATTGTAGAGCGGGGGTACAGTCAGTATGTTATTTTCTGTGTAACAGTGTATACATGGGTCTGCCTATATGTAAAAGCTTTTACACGATTCTCTGAGGCCATTAGGAGTGGAGTGGTATACCATCATTTCAGGCACAGAGCTCTCCAAAATGAGCAGCTTTTTCTGTSTTTCCCCAGGGAGCCCTGAGAGCCATTCAGCATGTAGGTTGGAGGAGAGTGTTCATAAGTCTTCAATCACAGCATCCAGGAACACAAAGCTTATTGTTGGGATGAGCCTGCAGCTCTGAGTGATAAATATGGCAAGACAGTTAGATGAAAAAACTGACTTTCCTTGCTAAGACAAAGGTGGACTGATTTTTAATGTTTGGCAACCTGGACCTCTCATGAGCATATGGAACTCATGTTGGTAGAGGGTCTAGAGCTAAACAGTATTCTGAAAGCATAATGAAGTAATCAGGCAACAGAGCAGAATGAGAACAAAGGTCTCTTTTGAATGATTTAATCTTAGACAGACATATATTCTGTGCTTTTGTCTTTGCCTCTGTTTTTGGTATTCATTGATACACCAGGATATATTCAGTCTAGTTTGCTTTTTCCCCCTCTTTTTTTTCTCTTTTTTTTTTTTTTTCTTTTTGCTTCATTAGTGCTGAAGATTTCGTATACTCTTTTGGTTTTCAGTCCTCTGAAGAAAGCAGACCTTCTGGGTTTGCATAGTTGGCCTTGGAGGCTAACGAAAGTCTGCTTTCTTAAGTGATTTTGGCTTATTTGCCTTCTGAGTCATGGACATAGTGGAAGAACACCTGCTCTCATCTTGCTTCAGCACTTAATCCCTGTCCCAGACAAACCTAGAAGGGCATGACACAGGAGATGAAGAATAATTTAAAAATTGCTCAATAACTTTTTTGAACATCCGGAAAGGTTCATGGATAATGATTTTATTTTCCCTGGTTTTATCATATCCACACCAAGAAATAACATAGAAAGACACTGTTTCTTCAACTATTACACTCATTGTTTGAGAGATTGAAAAAACCACGAATACTCCAAGGTCTCTGCAAGCAATATAGAAAGTCTTGAAGGTCAGTTGTATGTGTCCTGTTTGCCTGATGCAAGCTGAAATTTCTATTGGCAAACACTGCTTTGGCTAAGGCTTTTCAAGACCTTGTTGCCAGTCTGTGTGTGTATGTGTGCACATTTACTTGATATTTTGCTTTAATTTTTTTTCTAATGGAGCCTATTTTCCTGCAGGGTGGCAGGACACAGTGTATCCAAGAAGTCTGCCCCATTCTCTCATGTCCCCAGCACCTCAGTCACATTCCTGCTGGACAGTGTTGCCCCAAATGCTTAGGTGAGTGGTTTTTTTCCTTAGGAATTTTGTAATGAATACAATATGTTTGTGCATAGCGTCTTTCAGACCAATATTTCACAATACTGGTAGATTCTAGGAGGTGAAAGAGGCTCTACCGCTCAGTGGAATATATAATCTACAGATTTTGAACAGGTACTCAGGGTCAGCGTTAGGGTTGTGGTTGGTGGTACTAAGCAAGCAGCTGAAGAACATTTGAATATAGACCAGTTGGCTTGCTGAGAGGTGCAAATATAGAGATGTTTGCCACCTTCATTATATGTTTTAAAAAGCAGGTTGAGGTGAGAGGAAATGTTCCCTTGGAGTTTGTCACAAGAAAAAGGCTCTCATTTGCCTTCTTGGTTTTGAGGAAATGCAGGTCAGAGGAAACTTCTGAACTGACATTGCATTCTTAGAAACTGTTGCCAGAGAGGCCACGGACCCAGGATTCCACCTCATGGTTGCTTTCTTAGGGTGGAATCACATTTTCATCCAGGAATATTTTCAATTATGTCTTTCCAACACATTTTAAAGGTGTAAGTCACAGGCATCTAAGAAGGGCTAGTTCTTCAAGGTCATGACAAGCAAGGCAGTGACAAAATAAGGCATTGCCTTGTTTTGCTTTTACTGTGTCCACAGATCCCACAGATTAACATTTTGTCCATTTCTTAAACAAGGAACACTTACATCTTACAGAGTAAATTAGCTTTAATTTGGACTATGGGGTTATAACTAGGTTTGGGAAATTTTCAGAGCCAATTACTCCCGGGTCTTCAATGGAAACTTTTTGGAATTTTGACTATATTTTTATCTTAAGTCTGTTTCCAGGGCTAGGCTAAGGATAAAGAGAGGTCTGGCCTTGGAGGCGGTAAAGCCATACAGAGTTCCAGGTTCTTGTAATATGTAACATTTTTGACTGCTTGAAACAAACCTAAACTTTTTATTTACTAATTGAGAAGCACTACAGATAAATATCTGCCTGGAACATTAACCACCACGCCAGAGAGTACTGCAGTAGAGGAATGAAATGGAGAGGAGAACAGTCCAAACGCTGAGCTTCTGTTTTGGCTGAGGACATTTTTCCTTTCCTTCTGTAAAGTCCCCTTGTCCTCTTCTCCCCATGCTTTTCCCGACTGAATGTTCCCCTCCTTGATCTAGGCATTCGAAATGCAACTTTAATTTTCAACTGCTTCAAGGGCATCTTTCTACCTATTCTTTTTTCTCGTCTTAGAATGTAAACAAATTCACTAATAATAATGAATTTTATTTTATATGGTTTTTGCTCTAAAACATTTCATATACCTGTGAATAGATTATATCTATTTACAGGGAAGTGTTAAAAGTTTTGTAGTGGAAGTAAAGCCAAGGGATGAGTAACAGACTGCATGGCAGTCGGGAAAGAGAAATGTTTCCAGGGATGCTGAGGCATGGTTTTTAAAGTATCATGTGGAGGACCTCCCTGCAATTGAATTCCTGGTACTCGGCGTACATAGCTTAGAAGAATGCTGTGGACTCTACTGGGACTTGAATTATTAGTTTAACTAGTGGTTATGAGCCAGCAAAGACAACCATTAAGCCAATATCTTCATCACCACATCTTTTAAAGTGGTACCTCCTTTGACAGTGGTTTTTAACCAACTATTTGAACTGGGTTGGCCACCCGGAATTATGCTGAGTGGTTTGCAAGGCATGGCAAGAGGGTGTGGGAGAGAACTGGACTTCTGTTCACTTGCTGACACGAGCTATGCAATTGAAGTCCTGGCCCCAGACAGAGCAGTATAAGTGTTGTTACAGGCGGGACTATGGTAGGCTTTGCCTGTAAGTGGTGCCTGGATGTAAAGCAGTTCCTTTTAGGGCTACCAAGCATCCTCGGCTGATTTCATGTGTCAGTCCTGCAAGAGAAATTAAGTCTTTTCAGAAAGATGCACACCCAATGAAAGCAAAGCTGACTACACAAGCAAGGATTAATTCCAAGTAGCTAGTCTGCAAGAGAGGGATGTTCAAATTGTGTCTAACTGAACRAAAGCAATTATTTCTTAACTTTTGTTTAACATTAGGTTTGTAAAAACTAAAGGCAAATCCAATGGATTTTGCTGTGTGCTTATCATTGTATTCATTTGTATCTCAGAGGAAAATGGAACCTTTTCTTTCAAGATGTTTTACATTTATTAAAAATTATTGAAAAAGGAAGGAATTACAGTGTGCCAAGACCTGTTGGTTTGAAAGCTGAAGTATTGGCCTAGTGCTTAGTACTTCTAGTATGTTGTTAGAGTGGCCATTCCATACCTCGGAATCGATGCCTATTAAACATCAGACCTCAGAAATGATAAGCTAGGAGAGTGACAGCCACTCATAGAAGAACTTATTAGTTGGCTTCCTCCAAAAGTAAACAGGGTAATGCAAAATTAGGAGGGTAAGCATAGTGTTTTTCTGAAGAGCTCATGTGTATGCATCGTAATGGTCACTTTTTTAAAATAACCTACTGGGAAAGAAGCTGAGAAATAAGAGAATTTTACAGAATTGCAAACTGTGTAGCAACGTGGGTCTGAAAGTGCTTGCAGGATTGCAGGAAGGATTTGATTTTGATGCTGCCTTTCCTGTACAGTGCCCCAAACCCTTGCCTTGGTCCTATTAAACCCAAATATTTTATAGATTATAGAAACTAWATATCTTGTGTTGCCTTCTGTTCATAGATTATGCCAATTCCTGTATTACTTGCAGCCTTGTGTGAACCAAACTGGTACACCGAGCTGTCTTAATGAGATTGGACAACACCTATGGTTTTTTTTGCATCAATGTCACAGAGTTGATTTAGTTTGGCTGCTGTGACCCACTGAGGTAGATATGCTGAAACCAGTTGACTGCTTTATTTGATGAGTTATTGCATTACGTTAAAGGCTGTTTAAAGTAGTTTAAGTGTACCTACCTTAAGAGTTTGCAGTGCTTACTTTTTATTCCTTTAGCTGCACTGTGCCCTTTATGATGAGATGGAGAAGAAAGATGTTTCTGATATAAACATGCCATAAATCATATTTATATTCCCTCCTACAGTAAAATTTGTATGGATGAATATGTACTAAAAGAATAGTGAACTGCTAAAGGTACATATTTTTTTCACACCAAAGTGGAAACACATAGCAAATGACACATTGCACATGAATTTGGTCTGGTGACAATAAGTCCTGCTATTTTTGTTGACAATGTGGCATATTTTCAACCACATTCTGTTTCTATTACTGTTTATTTTTATTCAGGACAGAGGAAAGTGTTTGACCTCCCATTTGGAAGCTGCCTCTTTCACAGCAACGTGTATGATAATGGGTCCTCATTTATTTATGACAACTGCACAATGTGTATGTGCAAGGTAAGTCCATAATGCTTTGATGTCGTGTGCTGATGGTTGTCTGGCTTAGCAGTAATTTGTAGGGATGTGTAACTGTAAGCCTGATAATGTTCTTTGGCATCTTGTGTGGTCTTAAAGAATCTGATCTGAAGAGCACTTGCAGTTGTGCTAGGAAAATTAAAAAAGTTAGTGACTGCTTCAGCTGAGACATGATGCCTGACCCTCTGTGATGCAAAATAAAGTTGCTCAGATTATGTGATCCTCTTTAAGTTTGCATTAGAGTGGAAGAGGAGTTTCTAAATGATGAATTACCACATCTCTGCTGAAGGTCAGTGATTTTTATTTAGTTTCCTAACATGACTGCAACCACTTGCACTTTTTTACCAAGGCGAAAAAGTGAAAGTGTCAACAAATTAGTAAGATTTTGCAGGCCAACAGAAGTACAAGCTGGGCTTTAGGTTCATAGACCATGAAAGGTTCCCTTTATCTATGAAAAATATTTATTTTCTCTGAGCTGACCTATTAAAAGCAGTTGGGCTGTAGCTTGGGTGGATGCAATGATCGAGCTAGCAGAAATATTATAGTAAGAATGCACAGGAGCACAAACATCTTGGTGATGACTTTATGATTTCCTTTCGTCCTTTTACCTAGGATTCAACAGTGATATGTAAGAAGAGGTGCTTACTTCCTGGTGAATGCAATAAAAACAAAGACCACTGCTGCAAGGAGTGTGTCTCATATATCTCTCCTGAGGAGGTGAAAGTGTGCAAGTTTGGCAATAAGATCTTCCAGGTAAGGTTTCAGGTGTGGCTCAAGAGTAGATGCCATTGTAACAGCCAAAACAGCATGAGTTTACTGTAAATTAGTATTGTGGCTTGTTTTTAAGTAGAATCTTCACTATCCTGGTTGATGATGGAACAACTCAGAGGCAAAGCTTTGCAAAATTTGCCATCTACTTTTTTTTTTTCCCCTGATTTTGTGTAAATTCTGCTGATACACAGCAGTTAAGTATTAGTTCCTCCTTGAATGCTACATGTTGTCTCCCGCTCTGTATGCAGATGCTCAAGCTGCTGTTTCATGACAATTGATGCATTTTTAGTAAGAGATAGTAATAGAATGTCTGTTTTCTCAAACAAATAATGATGTTCATGGAGGAGATATTCTGAGTTGTATGTAGGCTTTATCTGCTGAGCCAAAGAGTCTTTTCCATAGCTGAGCCAACAGGAGCTTTGTGAAGTTCATCTTGGCTGAAAATTACTCCTCTTGATTTACTACATTTCATGTCTCTGCTAAGGACAGCACCCCTGACATCTTATACTGGGATAGCCATGTAATAACTGTTACCTATTGCACTCTCACCCAATGTATTCAAGTCACAAGGGATTCTCTGCAGAACATTTCTGCTGTTCCTTAGACCCTGTTTGTTTTTCCAAGTGGTGCAGCTTTTTTTTCACACTGTGTCAGAAAAAGATTCTGTCACCTCATGGGCCATCTGTGAATTAAGAGACCCTTGAATCAGATCAAATGTTAAGTCCTTTGTGAATACTTGGTTTGCTCAGCCAGAATTGCTTCCCATTTATTCCATCTTTTGTGTACATAGCCGAAGTGTTTATTCTGGAAATTACATGTGAACCTACTGTACACGGAGACTATACTCCATCTGATTGGCACTTTCACACTGGTGCCATTGTGCTTCAGGAACAAATGCCTACTTCTTAGGCACCCAACTAAAATATTCTGCTTCTTGTGAAGATTTTATTATATTACTAATATTATATGGAGTGTGAAAAAATAACGAGACAGTACATCCATTTCTGGCCTCGTGTGCAAAAAAGTAAATTCAGTGTTGCTCGGTTGAAGTCAATGGTCTAACACAGATAGAATGGGCACAGTAAATGTGTTTTTGCACTCCTGTGCAAAACCAGCTGTGAGACAAAAATTCAGGGCAGCTGCATGCAGTCAGCTGTGATGTATTCTGGTACCTTGGCAGATGCCTGGTGAGTGGTCGTTAGAAACCTAAGAACATCAGAAACACCAGGCAATAGTAACATGCCTTAGAAACAAAAAGCAGGAGAGAGACAGCCTTTGATGAAGCAAGCTGAGCTGAATAGGCTCCTTGGCATTTCAGATATAGTCTGTTTCTGTTTCTGGTCAGAACATCATGTTGAGGTGGGCACATAATTATTCACAGCTGTCTGGTTGAACTGCCTGTTCCTGTCAGGTCTATCCTCACCCTTCCTTCCCAGCAGCCCTGTAAACAGAAAACATGCACGGTTTGGCTCTAAGTGGACTAGCACAAGACTGTAAGTGGGTGAGACAGAATGTTTTAGGAACCACACTTGGCAAATGCAGCACCATGTAAAAAGGAGCCAGGGCAGTTCCACAAGCAATTCATCCCAAGCGGGGACAAGACCACGAGGCACATTATGCTCTGCACTTCGTATTTTCAGAGCTGTCTTACCTGCTCTGCATTTGAGAAATTCAGCACTGTATCTCTTCTAAATATTTTCAGATGTTTAGCAGATCAAATATCCGTGAAAGTGCTGTAATAATCTAAATTAAAATTCATTATTTGACCATTCCTGCCCTAAGTTGAATTGAGGCTGCATATGGGAATAAATTCACTATATGCTGACATCTTAATCAAATATTTTCATGTGCAACAACTTAAAGATGTCGCTCAACCCAGTGAATCAGGTTTTTCTAATTATGTGAACTTAAGTGAAAATTTGTGGTAGGTGTGATCACAACTCAGATTCTTATTGGAGAGAAAACAATGCAACTAATCAGGACACTGATGAAAAATGCAAATGTGATTTGGTTAGCTTTGGAAAAATGAATTTCTGACCAAGAGGGCCAAAGGGAAGAAAACCTGGCTGAATTTGATCTTTGTCTTGAATCCAACTGGCCATGGACAGACACCTCAAAATAATTTAGACTAAACAATGACACAATGCCAACAGGGAAAGTCATCCTTTCTTATGCAATGATGCATTGCTGAAATAGCTTCTTGTTGCCACCCCAGCTGATACTATATCATGTTCCCCCTTGCAGGATGGAGAGATGTGGTCCTCTGTGAACTGCACCATCTGTGCTTGTGTGAAAGGCAAGACAGAGTGTCGCAAGAAACAGTGCATTCCAGTCAGCAGCTGTCCTCATGTGAGTTTTTTAAAAGCACTGAGCTTTCTTCTCTTTTTTGCTCCACCATTATCTCTTCCACTGTTTCTTGGAAGTGTGTACATGACAGTGGGGCATGGAGTTTGGAAAGATGGTATCCTCTGGCATTTTAATTTAGTTCGGCATTCCCCAAATGTGCTGCCGTTATCCTGAACATGGCCTTCCCGCCTCTGTCCTTGCTCTGAAGACTGTGCTCCTCTTCTCCTTCTCCCTTTGACTTTCTCTGTCCCAACTATCTGCACTGGAGTCTTCTTTTTGACTTTTATTTAATAGAGTGGTGGAGTGACTGTGTTAATACTTCAGTAGCATGCATATTGTTAAGGCAAGGCATGGGAGGTTGTTGTACTTGCATTTCTCAGTGCATATGAGGCTTAATATTTGGTTGAAAATGTAAATTAGACAAATCAAAGAAAATTAGTTCAACCAAGCCATGCTGCTTTCTCTAAGGTTGCGGCCTGAATATTTTTTATTTGAAAGTCTGAAGGGAACCCAAAGAGTGGTGTAATTGTAACTTAATGGTGTCAAAAATTAGCTTTACTTGAAACTCTGAAATAAATTCAGCCTTTGTTTCTTGGATTTCTGACACTGACAAACGATTTTGTTCTAATGGCTGAAGCTTTCACAAGATGGAGCTCTAAATAGCACCTCATGTAGGGGCAGATCCTTGAGCAGAACCACAGAAAAGAGAGCCAAGTTGTTAGCATTACACCTTCTCAGTGTTTCCTTCTCCATCCTGGAAGCCAGTGGGGAAAATGTGAGTCACAGACACCTAGATATAAAATTTTTAAATGACAAACTCTTAGTTTGTAAAATTTTATACATGTAAACTTTTGACAGCCAGAAGCAGTGGTAGAATAGAGAGCCTGCACCATGGTACTCCCCGTTCTGCTGTGACAGTGGGCTTCAAGATCCTCAGAAGAGGGAACCTCCTTTTCCTGTCACTGGCACTCACTGCAGAAAGCAGTTCTCCTCTTAATGGGCCTCACAGGAGATGCCGCATACACATTACGAAGTGGGAACAAATGAAGCTGCTCTTCTGGGAATGTTATGTGGCTCATGGCAGTCAGGTTTGCTACCTTCATGCCATTCACAGTATACACAGTAAGTGAGAGCTTGGGCTCTTCAGGTCTCTTCAAATTCTTTGTTGGTTGAGAACCTAGCACACACTGCATCACATTTATATTTTCCTTGTGCTGATGCATTTTAAATGTTTAAGATGCTTCCGAGATCAAGTAGCTAATATGACTTAATATAGTTCTTCAGTGAAGTACATCACTTCAGCTGTATCCATATATAAATTTGAGCATTGAGATGATCAGCTGAAGTGGCTTCTAAAATGAAAATAGTGGTGGTAAAAATTGTAAAAATTCACCATTGACAGTCCTGCAGCATTATAAGGGACTGACTGACAAACTCTCTCAGCACTACTACACAATCTGCTCCAAGGTTGACATGAAGTCCTAAAATGCCCTTGACCTCCAAGATGAGTCCTCAGACAAGGTCTGGTTCATTAGGGCTGGAAAGACCAGCTTTGATACCCTGCAGCACCATTCCCCCCAGTATCTAACCAGTCAGCCTGCTCCCCACCTTAAAATGCAAGCTGCAAACAAACCCACCCTCCTCCACAGGTACACATCACATTTCCACTCTTCCAAGCTAAATTGGGAGGACAAGTAAGAGAAAGAATGTAAACTCTAGAGTAAGATTTATTTTCCTATTCCGAGTGGGTACCAAGTAATTTTAAAGCAAATAAGGTATGCTAATTGATTTAAATCTTTTACTTTTCGTCTCTGCTCCACTCTCTTTGATGTGACTTTCTGTCACAAATCTATAAACATCAATTAAACACACCACATTATTCAAGATAAAGATATATTAGTGGTTCTGATACTGCAAGTCTGGATATCACGAATAGCCTGGATATATATAATATATCCAAGTCTGGATATAACGAATAGTTACACTGCTGTCTCTGCAAACTGTAGATGTGTGCACTCCATTCCTTTTCTCTCTTCACAATACTTTTGACAGTAAGCAGTCTCCACTGACTATTGAAGACTGCTGTGGAATAAAGTGTGGTTTAGTGTCCTTAGGTGACAGGCAACATAAAGTTATCTCATTAAAACTGTATTATTATACAGACAACCAAGTGCGAAAGGATTGAAGATTCATAAAGAACTTAGAATATTATTCCTTGACTTAAATGCTTTACCATACAGTCATAATACTCTTTGCATGATATTGTGGGTGGGTTTTTGGTGATGGAATTTTATTTTATTTATCATCATAAATTTTAACAAATTATTTCTTGAAAGTATGGGTTTCAAAGTGGTAGTTGGGCAGAAATTTCCAATACTGCACAACCATTTGTATTATTCAATGTATTGGTTGCAGACTGACATATTTTTGAGGACTGTTTCTGCCATTTCTGTAATTTTCTTCATAGGGCTGGGCACAGTTTTCTGTTTCTTTTGTTCTTTTATTTTTGGAGCATTTAATCCTGTATCAGTAATTACATAAAACGTCTTTCTTCGCTTCTTTTCATCTGCAGCAGAGGCAATACATTTCTCAAAGTTAGTCCCTCCTGTCACGTTTATAGTAAAATTGGTCCTCCTTGGAGTTCTAGTGAGCCTTGTGGCTTGTGGTTTCTGTTTCTTACTTTCTGACCACTGACTCCACACAGCTATTCCCTCTCTCAAGTTACCTGGCGTGTCAGCCTGCAAGGTGTGGTACACGCTGGCCCCCATCCAGCAAAGCTATTAAGCATGTGTCCAGTTCTGCTGAAGTTAGTAGGCCCTCCATGTGTGCTTAAACTTAAACACATGCTTAAATACTTTATAGAAAGGGAACAATCTCTACATTGGGCAAGGCTGAGTTTGAGAAATCCTTTAGACCTCTTCTTACCTAATTTGCTATTTATTTGCCCTAGCTCTGCTCTAGCCTTTCTTGCCTTGTGCCATCTCCTTTCTGATTACCCATCCTCATAATTTTTCACCTTGTCCCCTCTCCTTATGCCTTTGCATTCCTCACTAACATCTGAAGTCTGTGGTAATGATCTGTGGTCATGAACATGTCTCTTTTTGTACTGCTAGAGGAGAGCTTGGTGAATTTTACAGCACATAACCTTTTCTGAGCTGCAAGGCTGTGCAAAAATTAATAGAATTAAATTCACGGCATGTGAAGACATTTGCAGAGTTCAATTCTGTGGGTAGATTTTGAACCCGTGAACTTCAAGTGAGCTGAAAATTTATTCAGAACACGTTCTCCCATCTCCAGCACAGACTGCATTTAATGTTATACACATCTGTTATTATTACAAACAAAAAGTTGCTGTTTTTACTCTAGTGCCAAATGAGGCACAAAAAAACAACAGCTGTTGCTATTGCACAACCAAACAACCCCTTCCCCCCAGCAATTAGTCTTGCCTTAAAAAAAATAGAAAATAAAAACCTCAGACACAAAATTGCAAACCTCATAAAAAATAAGAAAAATCCCAGAAAATAAATAGACTCAAATGTGGTCTGCTTATAAATATTCATAGGGAAAAATGGGATCACATCACTTAGCCCACTCCTGAGGGAACCCTCAATGCTAACGAACTCTTGCAGCACATGTTAGCAATAATGGGTTTCCTTATTCTACAAGACAAAAACAGGATCTCGGGCCAACATGGTGGCTCAAGTAACCAGCCTCAGCAGGCTGCCTTGGAGATTCCAATTTCACTTGAATTCTTGCCACTTCCAGCTCGGCTGATGATTTCAACTCTTACTGAAACACAGAGGTAAGGCCGTGCAGTGCAGTGTGTGGCATTCAGCTGCATCTCTCCGTTCCTACATATATGTGTTGCCAAACTCCCTATTTCTGTGTAGTTTAAAGGGTTCCTCCTTTAAGGGGTTTCATTCTAGCAGTTGCTTTGTAGGCCTCCCTGTTGCAGCCTCAGCTGTTCTCTTTGCCCAGGGACCTGGGGGTCACGCAAACATCTAAGCGCTGCCACTGTGCCAGTGAAACTCTGATCCAGCCCTTTTCTTAAGTCCAGGTGTGTTTCCAGTCTGTTCACATGCATATTCARAGACCAGCTTGCACTGAAGTGTGCCCTGTGGATGATGTGCCCAAGTGCATTCATGACCAAGGATTCATTCATGCCATCTGGGTACATCAAGCCAGAGCAGGATGGAACATGCCCCGCTCCAGTTTGCTAGCAGATACTTGGAGTTCATTTCTCCCCACACACACTGTCAAAGCTTGGCAGCACTGTAGGCAGAAAACAAGGCAATAGGGCTGCCTGTGTCCACTTCCCCGCTCTTTGTGTAGACCTATTACCAATTTTTTGTCTATTTTCAGAAGTTTTCTATACTATTTAGTGGGCAGGTTAGCACAGCTCCATTTGCTCACTCTTGCTGGCCTCCCCTTGCTCACCTGCTTGGTGGGGAACAGGAGGAGTAGTCAGTCAGAGGGGACTTCCTCTGTGTTCAGCTGCTGTTGGAGCAAAGGGTCAGTGCTGGGGAGCAGCACAGCTCCATCTATAACTCTTCCTTCCCTGTATGGGAATATGGGTGAGCTTCAATATCACCATAAGCTCTATTATAACCGACACCAGGTTTTGCTTGGAAAAAACACATTGTCCAGTCTGAAATTTTCCGGGCTTATCCGCTAGCTTGCTGATTAACTCTAGGTAATTTAAGTAAAATCAGATAGGACATCTTTTAAGCTGATGAAGACTGAAAAGGAGCATGAATGTACGCACAAAGAGGCATGCCTTCTGCTCCTAGTCAGCCTTGTATAAGACACAACCATAAACAGAATTGATGTGAACCTTCCTTCCTTCCTTCCTTCCTTCCTGCCTTCCTGCCTTCCTGCCTTCTGCCTTCCTGCCTTCCTGCCTTTCTTCCTGCCTTCCTTCCTCCTTCCATCCCTCCCATTTCGTAGGAAAAATGAATGATTTGAGAGGAGTGTGGGGGTGGAGCACATTGCCTCTGCATTGGGAAGGTGGGGGAAAAGGTAGTGAAGTGATCTTGTTAACCCAGTGACTAGTCTGCTTTAGCTATCTGTGAATGTGAGTCCAAAATTCCCTCACACTCTCTCGGAAGAGAAAAGTGGTAACAGAGAACCCTTTTAGTATTTTATTTCTTATAAGACTGCCAGGAAGCTTGTTGAATAGTTCTGTCTGCTTTTAGCACCTGATATTTGAAGTTGTAACCAGGGCACTGAGTTCAAACACAACTTGAACTATTTTCAAAGGCTTATACAGCCTTACAACATGACACAGTCATTGCTCCAAGAACTCTTTCATTAAATCAGCCTGTCTTTCTCCCAATTAGGGTAAAATCCTGAACAGAAAAGGATGCTGTCCGATTTGCACTGAAAGTAAGTTCTTTCTTCACATTCTTTAAATTCTTTTTTATTCTTTCTGAGAAAATAAATATGTAGAAGTATGTTTGCTTTTCTGCCTTCCTTTTAGGGTGGCTAAAAGGCAGGTGATTATTGTTGGCTGTGGATTTTGCCTCCTATAAATCTGTAAATTTAAAATAAAATGCCTGGGTATTTTGTTTTTATTTTATTTTTTCAAAATGACACTCTTTTTGTCAAATCTGAGGTGCTGCATTTTGGAGGATATAGTTGGCCTGTAAAATTTGTAGGCAATAAGAAAAGAAAATGAATAGAGTTGTAATTTTTACGACTTGGGTACCTTTTACACCTGTAACTAACAGTCCAGCTATGTGCACATATAATCAACACCTTTGCAGATGATTTGTGAGAGTTGAAAAAGGTGTGCAGAAGTCTGAGACACAGTCTGGGGCAGCAGTGGAAAGTAGAATAGACAACTGTCCTTCTTTCTTTATGATGTTTAGGTCCACCCTTACATCCTTACCCTTTACTCCTCATTTCAGGATTGATCATTAAATTGCAGTATCACCCTCCTAGTCAGCAAAGCACTTACACAAATATTTGTCTTTAAGCTTGTCCTATTTAACTCAAAAGAGAGACCTGAAGTTAACAAGATACCATTACGTATTTCCTTCAGTACATATTTAAGTGTTTTACCAAATAGGGACAGACTGCTAAAATGGGATTTTATGATCTATAGGAAGGCTTCTGAAAGAAGAAACTGGTTTTTAAGAAGAGCATTCCTATTCTTTTGTCTAAAATCAAAAGGTTTTGCTGTTGAACTGAATTCTGGGTGCTCTTGAATTGCACAAATCCCATATGCTAAATATCTGTTTTTTCATTCTGCGGCTCAATTATTTTTGAAGTGTAACTTGGGATAAAATAAATCTAGCTTGCAAGTCTTCGTTATCAAAATGAAATTAAATACAAGTGACAACCTCAGAAACACTTGAAATAATACTGAGCAGAGGAAGAAATGAAAGAGAATTCAACTGACCAGCAGGTGATTTCATGTTAGCTCAGTTTCAAGGGAGAAGAAATTTGCATGGACCTTTGCTCAAATATGACATACCATTAGTGTCATGCATTTATCAATCTCTATCTCACCTCTTTTCTTATGTTTCAGTCTCATTTAACCTTTCTCATGTGTTCTTTTGTAACATGAGAAGGAAGGAAAATAGTGGGGCCAGCCATTCCCTGAAAGCACAGGAGGCCCTCTACTGTAAGAGGTTAAAAAGAAGACAGTAGAGTGACTCCTTCAGAAATGCTGCCAGAGTGTGATGACTTGTGATAGTTGTTTCATGGGAGAAGGAGGCAAAAAAATAGTGTTCTTCAAAGTTAAAATAACTCGTCTAGAAACCAGGTTACCTAAAAAGTCAAAACTTCTTGATGATATAAGAAGAGAATAATCATGACTACAAACTTGGGAAATTAAGGCCAGACCATTGTTGCTTGTCCTCCTGCCATGCAGATCTGTACAGAGCCTGGCTCTGTCTTCTCAGTGACCTCCTTCTAGGTACTGCCAGACTGCTATTAGGTCTCCCCGAAGGATAAACAACCTTGTTCCCTTATAGGAAGGGATCAAAGGTCTTAAGGGTCCTATCTGCATTGCACTGCCTGTACTTGAGTCTGGGAGGCTTGTCCTGTCTCACAGTGCCATGCTCCACCATTGCCCATGAAACAGGGGGGTCCTTTTTTTAGACTTGTCTCACTATGGACCCATTTAGTCTTTGGAGAAGAGCTGATTCCAAACTTTGATGATTAAAAGGGCATGTTTTGCTTTCATCAGGTAATGTAAACAAGGAGCTTAAATACGTGCTGTCATACAGCAGTGGTGGTTACCATTAGCTGTTTTAACAATTGCCATTTGCAAGGAATTAATTCCACCTTTGCCCCAGAAGTGCCGTAAATCTCACCACGACTATCATCCGATAGCAATTAGAAACTTTGCCAATTCAGGCAGTTTCTGATGAGATAAGATGCACGCACAGCCCTTTCCCTCACCCACTCACTCATGTTGATCCTGATCCTCTCTCCACATGTTAACACACCAAACATTTCTGACGGTCCAGCAGATATTAATTTTCCAAAGTAAAAACAACATAGGGAGGTACAAGAACATACTGTACATGGGAGAGCTTTGAGTATGGTTTAAATGCAGCCAATTTCTATGAAGTGGGTCAAAACCAGTCACGTTGTGAAAGGGTACACTTTAAACTGAAAAAAAAAAATAATCAAAAGATTATTTTCAAAGCAGTTTGTTGCAGAGAGAAAAAGCACCTCGTCTCCTAAAAGACTGGAGAGTCTCTTTTGTCTACTGTTGCTGAAGTTAACTATAGTTAGTTTTGGCATGTTGCTGTTTAAGCTCCGTGGCTGGCGTACAGTTATCGCTAATTAAACACAGTGGTCATACCAGTGGAAAATTCAACAGTTTAGTTTATGCTGCTGTAAAAAATGTAATGAAATGTACTCTTTCGGGCTTGATTTAGAAAAATCACCACTGACGTCAATTCCATAAATTAGTAATCCTATGTTAGACCGAGGTCATTTTCATATTAAAAATAAGAAAACACTAAACCTGAGTTCAAATAACATTAATAGACTGCTCTCAACTTTAGACAAAGATAGGATTTGCAATGGAGGTTAAACCATTGTTCTTGACAAAGAAAAATTCGTAGGCCTTGCTGAAGTTACCGCACACAGAATAAAAACTTCCTATTAAAACCATGTAGATATATTTTAATCATTATCAGTAGTCCTAACTGTCTTACACAAGCCATTGTGAGATTTTGTGGATGAAGTTTTTTCAAAATGGACTGCAATCATCTACGTGTAGCAGTACACATGATTAATTTTGCAGTAAAGGCTGCTTTTGGGACAGAAAATTTTGTTCATCACCAATCATTCTGGAGCTTTTTTAATTGACAAAATGATCAACAGAGCTAAACCAAATTCAAGGGCATTTGGAGTCACCTTAGGAGTAGAAGGTTGTTACTTCCACTTGGTGCTGCATCCTTTTTATGTTTTTATAGAATTACTGAAAAAAGCACTGACTCTTCAAAGAAAAAAAAAAAAGAAAAAGAGTGGGGTTATGCGTTGTAGGTACCTGTGAGAGCAGGAAGTGGGACTAAAGGACCGGCATAGGCCCCTGTTTTTTTGGTTATTTCCTTTCCGTGGAGAAATACATCAACAAAAAGACTGCAATTGTTTATTCATACTGGAATACTGTTCATGATTTACCTCCCATTTCAGCTGTGATGGTCTACTGTATAAATATGTATTTGGACAAATTGGAATAGCTATTTTATTTATGAAATAGACCATAAAGACTCCTGTGGAGTTTTTGACACCACACCTTGTAATGTGTATTATATCAAGCTGCACTATGCAGCAGTTATGAGGAAAGTCCTCTATGGCTATGCATTTTTTACAGAAAACCTAATGAAATTCTATTATGCATGTTCTGTAGCTAGTTTTTAAAAGTTAATAATGTGTTCTGTTTGATTTAGGGCTTAATTCAGCATATGGGCTAATTACATTCAAAGTTTCATTTTATTTTTAAAAAGCTGAGATATTTTTGAATTACAGATGTGCAACCAGAACACCCTTCACTGGTAAACTCATATTTTTTCCTCCCTCTCCTTCCTTAGAAAGTGTTCAAACTGATTTTAGTTATAATTTAAAGTATATTTTTGTTGGCCACTCTTAACTACCTTCAAGCCCAGATGAGTGTGACCAGACATCTGGACATCTTGGACTTCAATTGACTGCTCTGATCTCCTGAAAAAACAAAACAAGCTATTCCATGAGCACCAGAGCTAACAGAGCCTGGTTTCCTATGGATTTGTGTCCCATTTCCTTTATATCCCAACAAATAATAAACCCAGCTAGAGACAATATATCCTGTGGCTGGTCTGGAGCTACGAGTGTGCTAATTGCCCAGCCAATACACTCGTGCTCTCAGCTGGTCAGGATGTGTGTGCTGACTGTCTGTCTGGCCTCCACCACGCAGTATATATATTTTGCCTTTCTAAAATGGCTAAATACTGTCTGGGGGAATGGAGGCACCGAGTGGAAGGCAGAAAGGTACTTTTTGGCAACCACTTATTTTAATAAGTGGTTCTTACCTTTACTCAGCATACTACTTACTAGAAATGAGTGGTCTTTCAGACTTTTATTCCTCCTCATTGGCCAAAACAGGTTGTGATTTTTTTTCTTCTTTATGAGAGTATGTTAAAACTTAGGAAATGCTAATATGTTCTTTTCCATGCTGTTGCTTTTTTACCTTCCTTTTTTGTACAGCTAAATGTTTTTTCAAAAACAGTGCCTTTTCTAATGAAAGTCACTATGTCACTTGAATTGGGAGCACGATTTGAAAATTCAAGGAAAGCATGCCAGGAGTTCTATAGTATTCACTTTTAGCACCTAAATACTATTATTAGTTTGCAAGTAAGCTGTAGAGCCTTAGGTGAGAGCTGAGCAGACTGCATTAATCACACATGTAGTTTAATATTGTCAAATGTAAAAGTGTGAAGTCCGTATTTAGTTGCTTAAAAAACAAATGTGAAAACTGCCAAGTTCCCAAAAGCTTTTATGAATGCCAGAAGGTTTGAATATTGATTTGGGAGCAACATGCAGGATTTCCAAAAGAGGTTGTGTTGTTTGCATCCAGCTTTCAATAATGTTTAATCTGAGTTGAGTGCCTGAGGTGTTTTGAAAATCACAGCCTCCTGAACATAGCTCTGGGGCCCTTCTTTGAAAATTCTGTTTTTCGTGGATAGAAGGGGAATGAGTATATTTGCATTCATGTGCATGTGTAGATGAGCAAAAGAAGAGGCCAAAGTTCGTGAATGCTAGGTTCAAAACAAGAGGCAATGATTCTTCATTTTGTTTGCCCAAGGATGTTGTAAACGCTAAAAACAGTTTTGGACTGGAAAAATTCACAGAAAAGAATTCTATCAAAGGTTACTAAAGTAAATGAAACCATGTCTAGCTCAGAAAGCCCCTGATCTGAAAGTGGTTGCAGGTTGGGGAGGTCTTAGGGGGAAGTATTGTATAGAATTGCTTTTTTCTACATCTGCCTTAGACAGCTGATAGAGACAAGGGGTATCGGCAATAAGCTGGGAACAATTTACTGCAGGAAAAAAAGGGAAAGATCTTCACCTGTGATGCTATGCCTTGTTATCATAAGCCAGCACAATTAATACTCCAGTGTTGGGGAACATAACTTTGGTGATGCAGCAGCATCTGTCCATCCGTTATGTCCCAACAGAGTAGCAAGTCACACACAATCCTAACTAGAGATTGGTGCTTCCAATAGATTTCAAAACTGCCAAGCAGAAAGAATGGTTTGTTTCAGAAGGGAAAAAGAAAAGAAAAAAAAAAAGAAAAAAAAGAAGCAAACCATAAAATACGATGTGATTGAAACTCTACCAAAAGGAAATAAACAACAACCCAAAAGCTAAAAATGGCAGGAACTCTTTTCATGTTGACTGTCTTTTGCAGTCTTGTTACACCCAGTATTTAAGGTTTATTTCTAGGCCAACCAGTTTTTCTTACTGGCAGTGCCTGAGTTATCACACACACTCTTGCAGGGTGTGGATTTATTTTTAAACCCCACAATTTTAGCAAACCTTTCAAGAATGTTTTACATGGTGATATCAGAGAATCAATTATTCAGACTGTTTTTAGGTGGATTTTCCCTCCTCCATTTCCTTGGTTATTAAAGAAAACAGCAAAATTTGGATCAGACCTTCAGCTATCCAGTCCAAAATACATTTTTAACTGCGTGGCATCAGGTTGACATATGACGTGACACGATGTAACATAACATAAAACAACATTACTCTGCATAACACATTAGAAATTAAAAATAAATATTTCCTTTGGATCCCATTGGTACTATCAATTTTACTTGCACATCTCTAAATTATGTTTGTTCCTGTCCTGTCTTGCCTCTTTGCCACTTGCTTAGGTGAAGAATCAGCCTCCCCCTCCCAATAGGTTGTTTGAAAACATGTATAACAGGTCCACATTCTTGGCCTTTAGAAATACAGACAAAAATCAGATCTGTCCTCTGCAATCTTCACTGATGTTTGGCTGATATTTTTTGTTGATAGTTTTCCTGTTTTCATAAACGTTGTTATTAAGTTTAAGGAAAAATTAAAGCTGGAAAAGCTGAAATAGGATCTGAGCTGCTAATAACATGTATCTTAATATTCATCATGCAGGCACTAAGATGTGTACAGAAGGAAAACAGAAACATGTTAGTATGATTTAGTAATGGGTAAAGTCAGATGGTTTCCACACAAAATCTATAGATTATTTTTCCCATTGGTAARAATGACTTTGGTGGTTAAAAGCTATATGGTTCCTGAAAATTTGTAGAGAATCAATTAATCTTTTAGTGAGCTGTGGAAAGCAATTATTAACATCCTCATTGGTATCAATGAGGAAAAGGAAACTCACAGAAGTGCACATTTTTAAAAGCACTCTCTTGCTTAAGTGTCTTGGTTTTCAGGCTCTGCCTAAAGTCTGTTGGGCCTGTTTTCCAGAGATGTTGATCAAATATGGTTCATTTTGACTTCTAAGGGAACTGTTGACATAATGTCCATGAGAAATTGAAACTTTTGGTCCCTAGCTGCCAGACATAGTAAAGAAGGGTGATAATGATGCCAAGATTAATTACTGACTTAGCTAGAGAAGCATGCATGTGGCTAGTTAGGGGTAAAGTACAAATCACCCAGGTACCAGCTCTATGATAGCTTTGCACCATGCAGACTGAGATTAGGCTTTAAGAAGACCTTTCTTGCAGTAGGGACAGCCGAGCACTGCAACAGGTTGCCAGAGGGGGCTATGGAGTTGCTGTTACTACTGCTCTTTAAGGGCAGCTTAGATAAACATCTGTCAGGAATAATATAGGTACAACAGGTTCATTGCAGCTGGAGAGGAAAAAGGTAGTGTCTCCTGGGGCCCCCTTCAGCCCATTTTCTGTGTCTCCATGTAGGTTTCCTTGAGTGCTCTTTACAGCTAGAAAAACACCAGAAAGATTACAGCTGCTTTAGCATAGCACTCTGCCTGGGCTGAAAAACTCTGCTGAGAAAGGTGTATTGTGTAGTTAGAACTGTATTGCACTCCACTGGAGGAATTCCCTTCCCCTTCTCCATAACATGCTTGTCTCCTTCTTTTTTGTAGATTTGAATTTGCCTTTTTTAAGCTGCTTTTTCAGGCAAGCCATTGTTAGTTGGATTTTTTTCCAGTGAATAAATTGTATTCCTTGTTCTTCTTCTTTATTGGTTTTTTTTAAATCACTGTTCTTATTCACAACTCTTTGGTTACTGAATCAAATTGTGTTGGGGCACCAAGTCCTCCCCCTAAAACAGGCATCATCTTTCAAAAGCAGCTGTAGCCCATGGGTATACAGCTGGCAAATAGCAGTGTGCATTTCTCTGCCCTGAGACTCCTTCTTCCAGGAACATTAGCAGTGTGGTTAGAACGTATTGTTATATCAGAAGGCTGCAAGGCAAATACATTTGCTGCTATCTTTGGTTGTGAGGCAATTCAATCTGTTGCTGGGTGGTTGCAGAGTAACTCAGCATCACTGACATAGATGTGGAAGGGTTCTGTCTTTGAGCTGTGGCCTCTCTGACAGCATATGGCTGCGAACATCCATAAGAAATCTCCATCCATTTGTAATGACACAAATGGTTGGTAGAGACATCACGTTCCTTGACAGTCATTGCATCATGTTAGTCATGTACTACTGACTTTTAGTTGGTAGCTTGATAACAGTAACTCCTGTAAGTCAGTTGTGTATAAACAACATACACAATAGCTTGCAACACTGAATAAAGATGCCGGTTCTACAGATAATTTGGGAAAAAAAGATGTAAACACACCTAGTTTATAAATGTGTAATATTTATACGTGTGTGTATGTAAAATATGGACAGAACCAGCTCCTGCTAAAGTGGTCTGATGGCTTTTAATTTCAGGGAGTTAATGAAATTTGAAAAAGTTCACAGGCGTTGCAGTAACCTAGACTGTACGTTATGTTTGAGGAACAAAGCTACAGGTTAGCCTTCCCATGCTGCCCCAGGGATCAGCTGGCCTTTGGTTACCACCCACTTTGGGAAAGACTTCTACTAAACGAATGAAGCTTTTGTTTTTCAAAGATACATTTATTCCTGGTGGGTGCCAGTCATAATCTGCCCTGTAGAGCAGATAGAGTAGGTGAGAGCAGTCCTCTAAGTTCTTATCAACTGCTTTTTTCAAACTTTGATTGATCCTGATATGGCGCTTTTGTTTCTCACTCACCCGCAGAGCCCGGAGTTTGCACTGTATTTGGAGATCCTCACTACAACACTTTTGATGGACGGACATTTAACTTTCAGGGAACATGTCAGTACGTTTTGACAAAAGACTGCTCCTCCTCTGCCTCACCCTTTCAGGTGCTGGTAAAAAACGATGCCCGTCGGACCCGTTCTTTCTCCTGGACAAAGTCAGTGGACCTTGTGTTGGGCAGAAGCACAATCAGCCTCCAGCAGCACCTCACAGTGAAGTGGAATGGGACCCGAATCTCACTACCTTGCAAGACACCGCAATTTCAGATCGATTTGGATGGTTATTTGCTGAAAGTGACAACCAAAGCAGGTAGGGCAAGTATATGTGTGTGTCTGTGTATGTGTTTGTGTATGTCTTTTTTCTCCCTGAAGAACTTCTCAAGTTCAACATGAACAGTAGTCAGTACAAAAGCATGATAGCAGTAATAATGTCTTTAGACATCAGAGGAATCCGGAGTGCTTTCAAAATTCCTGCAGCCCACAAGCAGACAGAAATCCCAGCAATGAGTTTGAAGTCTGCGGGATATTTGCTAAACTGAGTTTCATTCTGTGGCTGACAATTAACTGCCCGAATAGACGAATGTGCCATAATTTTCACTTCCAGTAACTTAAAAGTGGCTTATGCAGAGTGTGGTGGGTCGACCCGGGCTGGGCATCAACCAAACATGCCCACTAAAGCCACTCTATCACTCCCCTCCTCACCTGGACAGGGAAGAGAAAATATAAAAAAAGACTTGTGGGTCAAGATAAGGATCGGGACAGATCACTCAGCAATTACCATCACGGGCAAAACAGAGTCAATTTGGGGAAATTAGTTTGATTTATTGCCAATCAAATCAGGATAGGATAATGAGAAATGAAGTCAAATCTTAAAAACATCTTCTCTGCACCCCCAATCCCCTTCTTCGGAAGCTTAACTTTACTCCCGATCCTCTCCACCTCCTCCTGCCCTGAGTGGCACAGGGGGATGGGGAATGGGAATTGCGGTCACTTCATCACGTATTGTATCTATCTCTCCTTCCTCCTCAGGGGGAAGGACTCCTCACACTCATTCCCTGCTCCAGCATTGGGTCCCTCCCGTGGGAGACAGTTCTCTGCACACTTTTCCAAAGTGAGTCCCTCCCATGCGCTGCAGTTCTTCACAATCTGCTCCAGTGTGGGTCCCTTCAACGGGGTGCAGTCCATCAGGAAGAGACTCCAGCATGGATCCCCCTACAAGTCCTGCCAGCAAACCTGCTCCAGCATGGGCTCCTCTCTCCATGGGTCCACAGGTCCTGCCAGGAGTCTGCTCCAGGATGGGCTTCCCACAGGGTCACAGTCTCCAGTAGGCACCCATCTGCTTCAGTGTGGGGTCATCCAAGGGCTGCAGGTGGATCTCTACTCCACCATGGGCCTCCACGGGCTGCAGGGGAATCTCTGCTCCAGCACCTGGAGAGCCTCCTCTCCCTCCTTCTCCACTGACTGCAGGTCTTACACATTCTCACTCTTCTTTCCAACTGCAGTTGCACAGGGCTTTTCTTCCCCTTCTTAAATACATTAACCCAGAGGTGCTACCGCTGTTGCCAAGGCCAAGCCCATCTTGGAGCCAGCTGGAATTGGCTCCATCGGACATGGGGGAAGCTTTTGGAAGCTTCTCGCAGAAGCCACCCCTGTAGCCCCTCTGTTTCCGAAATCTTGCCATGCAAACTTAATGCACAGCATCAGTGTTTGATACTTACAGATAAGAATAGAGAAGAGATCAGTTCTTAAATGTAATATTCAGGTTTCTCACAGTTGCAGCAACATATCTTGCAGTTTAAGACATCAATTATAAAAATTCATAGTTGTAAATGGCTGGGATGAATTTAAGTTGTCAAATTATGGAAACATTTCACTGGGGATACCCAGCAAAATGGAAGCCCTGGTTTGAAAAGCAAGGTCTAATTTACTTTTCATTGCCATCTTGTTGGGCTTGCTTTGTGCCTAAGTAAGAAGTTGTCTGCAAGGAACAGACAGTCTACAGCACCAGAAGGAAAAGGCAATTAGGAACTTTAGAGAATCTGGTACCTTATTTCCAGAAACAGGGAAGGGAGATAGCATTCTCTCAGGTCTTTTGAGTCTTATAAAATACATTTTTTGTCAAAATACTAAACCAGAGGATTTACATTTGTTTTGATAAACTATATGTTCTGAAACTATAGTATCCTTGCATAGATAAATACTGAGGGGAAGTTTAAAACTTTCTCATTAGCATGTGTTAGGTACTACTGTAGCCCTGAGAGATTTCACTTACACAATGAAGTACTATTTCAGTGACAATACAATTTACTGTCAATTCAATTAAATGCCATGTGAAAGCAGTGAAACCAATCTTTCTTATGGACTGATACGGTCGCAGGCGTGACGCAGAGTCATACTCATTATCTAGCATAATTTTTTTCAAGGGGGACACTAGCACCCACTGTTGAGCTGAGAATTTAGACACCTGTTCATATAGCCTCTGGAAATGTGAGTCTGCATAATGTGGATCCCAGCTCTGGGTTCATTCCTCAAAGTGGCAATGCAGATTTTTGTGGCTGTCTGTAAAATGCACACAAGTTGACCATTATTCACAACTTCTAATTAGCAGCGTCTTGAGGGTTTTTCTTTGCAGCCAGCTGAACGCCATGAATTTGGGTGATGTGGATTTCATTAGCCAACCACAGTCGAAGGAAAGGTTTTCAATTGAAGATGAATGACAGCTAATGCTGCTGCTATTCCATTTGTCTCTGGTGCAAGCCTAATAAATGACTACACACATCCTTGTCCATGTGTTGGCAGAGGAAGTGCAAACATGGCATATGACAACATACCAAATAGTGTGTAATCACTGCAAATTATAGCCTAAATAATTCCTCCCCTTAACGGAGCAGGATCAGGTTTCTCTCACTGAATACAGCTTGATGGGCCAAGTCCTCCTTTCCCCAGCACATAAGGCCTGGAAAGCAGCAGAATGGCCTGGCTCCATTTTGCTGGGAGAGGACAAGCAGCAGAGAGGCTGTAGAGAGGAAGAATGTGCTGAGTAGAACTTGTTTAAAGGCAAACATTTTGTTCCACAGGAAATTCTGAGTGCCGGGGGGAAAAAAATTGGAGAATTTTCTGTTTCAGAAGGAAACATGGATTTAAAAAAAAATACATGCTTTCCCAGTGTAGGGTGAAAAAAGAGAGGATGGGAGGAAGTAATGAAAAATAAGCAAAACCTCTGCATAGAAGTAAAATTCAAAGTAAAATTGGATTGGGAAATGCAGGGTCTGGTGCTTACAGCTCAGCCAGCATTCCCACGGATTTTGGTTTTCCTCTTGCAGAGCTGGGAGTTGAGCCCTGGATAAAACAGGCAAGCCCAAAGCTTTGGGAAGCCTTGTGGTCCCTGGCTACAGGGCACTGTGCATAGCAGGGCAGTCTTGGAGTTTCATACCCTGATCGTTCGGGCTTCCAGGCAGCCCACCAGGCGAGCTGGCAGGAAACTAGCTTGGAGCCTTGCCTGAGCTGTGTTGGAAGTTCATTGAATACGATATGTCTCCCTGAAGCATTTCAGTTCTGATGAATTGGCATTTTCCAGTGAAAACCTGTTTTGTTGCTAAATTCCTCACCAGCTGTAGCACTGGATGCCACGCAGCAGCAACCCTTACACTGTGCACTGGCAATGACTTCTTCATGGGTGTGCTTGGGATGGCGTTGAGTCCTTATCCAAAACTTGTGTGTTAGAAAGTCAAAAGAGTAGAGGGTCACAGGACTGGTATTACTTATTTATTCCTTTATTGCACAAGCATTTTGTTGTTGTTTCTYTGCTGATCTTTTGCACAAACCCACTTTGCTGAGGTTTTCTGTACCGCTTTGGCATTACATTTTTAGGGAATTGTCATTTGCCTTCTCAAGGATGCTTTTAAATCTCAAGGATGCCATGAAAAATCATGCAGGGCAATTGATGAGAGCTCCCAGCATGGGGAACTCAGTGTGAGAAGTACATAAATCCAGAAGGATTTTTTTAAAATGGAGTAGAGTTCATAGAGTGCCAAGTTAAGAAATAAGTAACAAGTTGGTTAAGCATCCTTCAAAGAGAGAGGATAATTGGAAAAAATGAAAAAGTAACTCAGAGAATAGTCCTTTTCTGCACATCCCCAGATGGGACAGATGTTGCATCCTTTGGCTTCACAACTCTTGGATTCTGATCCTTGTCCAAGTGAATGGGAAACTCATCCATTTTGGGCGGGGGGAAGGAAAGGGGGGTATAGGCACCAAGAAACTCTTCCAAACAATTTCTGTCTGCCAAGGAAACCATTTCAAACATTGCTCTGTAGTATAATCCTGTCTGTCACAGCTCTTGTTGGTTTACAGAAACTAACTGGATTTTCTSCTTGTGAACAAACAAAAGGCTCACACTGCACAGTGTGATCAGGCTGCAGCAAAATTATCGTGCGTGTAGGAGTAAATACCCTTCCTTGTTACTCCAGAAAGGAATAAGCTCTGTAATGGACAGAAACCTTTAGGCTGTTCATCAAAGCCAGAAATCACCATTCCATCTGAGAAATTACAGCAGAATAAAGTGCAATTGAGCCATACCATCTAGAGGAAAGTACATCCTTGTGGTAGCTACACAGTGAGTCTCTTGAATGAAATCTAGTAATCAAAGCAAGAATCTCTAGATATAAAAATGTGCATTTTTATGTGCTGAGAAGAAAAGCCATGATTTTCTGTTATTCTTCTTCTGCCTACTTGCATGCCTTTTGGAGGTCTACAAAAGTAACATGTAACAAGTAAATTAACTCAGGTGAAGAGGACATAGATATTCAGAAAAATTTTCAAGTTAACCTTTCATAATTAATGTATTTTCACTGCAGGTCAGTAAGTCTTGTCTTGAGGAAAAAAGTAGTAATAAAAGGAAAATTAAGATAGAATACTCAGCCAGTCTTTTTTGACTTTGTTTAAAGTAAGGAGCTTCTGAGGGAGCTTCTCTGGGGGAAGAAGTTGAACACAGCCTTAAAAACTACAGTTATTTTCAGAAGAGAACTGTCTGAGAATTTGGATCTTGATGCTTTAAACTTTGAGAAAGTTTATATGATTCTCAAATCCGAAGAAATCTTGGTTTATAAGTTAATGGCAAGTTTTTTCTAAATGCCAGCACGGCGGTATTAATCTTGTGTCTACAAATTGAGCTGTGTTTTGTTTCGTTCAGTGTTGTCAGAAGCAAAGACAGCTGGATTTTGAATTTGTCCAGCAATGATAATGTATGAAGCAGCTTAAAAGGCAACTTTCCCCCTTGCCACTGTGCTGGCCTCATTAACAGTTGTAGTCTTGCACAATTTCTCAGTTGGCTGGGTGTAAACTGCCTTTGGAGGAGGGGATAGTGGCCCCATCCATGCTGGGTTCATTAGGTAATTTGAAACTGATTTCAGGCATAGTCAGCTCAAGACTGTGCTGTTACTGCTAGCCTGTGGTGGTTAGAAAATGGTGTGAGAGGCTGTAGTAACAGGTGATACAGAATTATCTTCACAGCCTTGATGAGTAAATAATTCCCCAGGCTCTTGGTGACATGGTGTAACCCACACAAGCACTGGAGCAGGATGTTAAGATGGCAACACACCCCTTCTGTAGCCATAATTCCTGCTTGAGCCTCACCCTGTTCCTCTGCAGCGCCGGTAGGAATTGTCATAGGAGACAATGGGATGTGCTGCTGGAGGAAGGGTTCCAGCTTTGAACTGAGTCACTGGTATGTTAATTACTTACATGAGGATAGGGCAAGATTTGGATCAGATAGTGACATGCACTGACTTAGAAGAGGAAAGGGTGGTGCTAAGCCAGCCCACACAGCAAATGAAGAAAGCTGGAGTGAAGCCCTGGTCCTATACCACAGAGTGATGCTCTTGGCTAGGCAGTGAGAACAGGGTAAAAGCTGGATTATCCTGTTTTAAAGCAGAACCTTGTGTTTATCCTTAACTAATTGCTGCTCACAGGTATTTTATGAGAATAAATTAACATCAGCAAAATTATTTGTGATCTTCAGATGCAGGGTTACTGCAGATGTGACATAGAAGCATTCATGAGACATTGGAAATAATTACAAGAAAGGCCGCTTTTGAGTAGAAGTTAAGCAGCAATGTTTCTTGGTGGTGTTCTTATCCCAAATGATACCAAAATTGTTTTCCCTTATGAGCTACATATTTACTTCTCAAAGAATGAAACTCATTTAATTTACAGTCACTCAGGCAAAAACTAGAAGTTTAGTCTCTGCCTGATCTCTGGCCCCTCTAGAGTATCACTGGAAACAGAAAGACATTCAGAAGGTAGTTTATTCCCTTTGCATTAGATAATCCTGTTGTGATCCAGAACTGCTTATTTTTCTCCCTTAAATGACCCAGACAGATGACTTAAGCTAGACACAGGGTTTGGATAGGTACAGACAGATAAAATGGATTTCACCCACAGAAAGTCATTTTGATTTTGATGTACCAGAAGTGCCAAACTTTCCTGTGAAACAAATTGTAGCAGAGGGCCTACATCCCGGCCACTAGATGAAGGTTGGATGTTTACCATCATTTCTCAGTGTTGCTAACTTACGTAGACAACTTCAAAAGGTTGGTAATTAACACTTTTTGAATGCACAGTTTGAATCCAATTCAAAATGCCTTCTTAACAACAGTTTTGCCTATCTGACATATTTTTGTCGTTATCTTTTTAACTCTCTTTACTCCCACAAAATAAGGTACTTGTATTGGAACAGTTGTATTTACCCAAATGAGCAATCAGTGGCAGCTTTGTAGAATAGGATAGGATGTCTTCTTTGTAGAACAAGAATAGGATGTTTCCTGTAAGGTGGCCACTGCTGGAGTCTCATGGGACACAGACACCTTTGTATGCCCATGACCTGTGCAATTGGTGACAATGGCTGAAATTCTGGGACCCCTGCAAAATCAGCTAGAAATTTGCCATAGCCAATTCAATTTTCAGAATTTTACAAGAGACCTCCTTTGATGTTGAGAGTAGTCCTGCCTTGGCTCCATATATTTTAGGATAACCCCATTCATTAGCAAGAAGGAACAAAAATAAGCAGAGATAGGCATGTGTGTATTGTAATTGCCTGTAATTTAAGAAACACTGCACTTGCCAGAGACACTTATTGGGAGCCATATAGAAATCTAACAGCATTATCAGAAGGAAGCCAATGGCTTTGTTCAGGTTCCCATGAACATTGTTTCACAAACAGTGCTGTTTGTTATCCTCAATTTCTTCTTCTCTTTTTTTTTTGTGTGTGTGTTTTTGTCTTATCTTTTTATTAGGCTTGGAAATCTCGTGGGATGGAGACAGTTTTGTGGAAGTCATGGCTGCACCGCATCTGAAAGGCAAACTCTGTGGCCTGTGTGGCAATTACAACGGGCACAAGCGTGATGACCTGATTGGGGGGGATGGGAATTTTAAGTTTGATGTGGACGACTTTGCCGAATCCTGGCGTGTAGAGTCCAATGAGTTCTGCAGCCGCCCACAGAGAAAACCCGCACCCGAGCTGTGCCATGGGACAGTCAGGGTGAAACTCCGAGCTCACCGGGAATGCCAGAAACTCAAAGCGTGGGACTTTCAGAGCTGTCATTCAACGGTGGATTATACCACATTTTACCGGTAAGTGTGGCTTGCTGTGGAGGGAGATACTAAGTTACTATGTGAAGAGAAAAGCCACACAGTTGGCCCAGTTTCAGTAGCTTTTGAACACATGTGTTGASATGCTTTTGCTAAGAATTAATACACAGGCTTAAAGTTACATTCTGGGAGTCCAGAATCAGAAGAAGATGGTCCTGAGCTAATAGACCTGAACAGCCAACAGTGAGAAAGGCAGGCAGGCTTGTGATCACCTAGAGAAAAAGTACTTTTGAAGACTGAGGAAAGAGGGGGAAGAGACTTTAAAACATTTTTGTAAACTCTCTCTGATTTCAAAGTCAGCTGTAAAGTTGAGGCTGACTTTAATTGCTATTGCTTGTGGTCCAGAGAAGTGTGTCTTCCCAGAAACATTTTGAAAATTACTTTATTAAAGCAGGGATATTAAAAATGACTAGTGCCTCTTGGATGGTGTGGTTTGTGGGTTGAGAGTTTGAAAGGGGAGAGTTAACCAAAAGTTCCATGCATGGCCTGTCCTGCCCTGGGAGAAAAGACAGACAGATGAGGATCTAGAATCCTTGTCTGAGTTAGTTCTTTATTATTTTTTATCTTTAAAATGCTTACAGTCAAAACCACAGAGACATATTTTCTGTTCTTTAGTTGGCATGAGTTTATTTACCCCTCACTCAGTAAATACAATTGTCTCTTCTTTTGATTGCCTGACATTAAAGATAAGAACAAGCCCAGTCACAGTTGTATGGTGGTGGATGGAGCTTCCTGATCTCTGTGCTCTCAGCTTTCCCCACTTGGGCACATCTACTGAACTATTTGATTTATTAGGAAAAGCTTTCTTGAATGACTCGATTTCCCTTATGAATTGCCTTTCCTCTCTTTTATGATGAGACACAGAGACTTTTATCTACTCCAGCAGAATACGTCTGGGACTGGGAAATGCTAGAAGGAGACATACAGCTTGGCTTGTAGTCTTTGTGCCTCTGCACTTACTTTGCTATAGCATATCCCTGTGCTAGGAGCCTGGCAAAGAGTAAAGATTATATTGTGTGCAGGTTATAATACTTTATCTTTTCCAATGGTTGGAGGAACAACAGAGAGCACTAGAGAAGCTAACACACACACAGGGTCTGTTGAATGCATTTCAGCAACATTCTCATCTCACTTCCATCGTCCTTTAAAGGTAAGTGATGACAATGCAAATGCAAAACAGGCACAGAGAGATTTGTTTAATTTTGCAGTGGATTTTTTGTCCCTTTTTAAAAGTAGCTCATGATTAATTTAGTGCAATACATTTCCTGACACCACAGAAGAAAATGATTTATATTTTGGCTACAACAGTCAAAAAAAAAATTCTACATGCTCACACACAAGAATTGCCATAGAGCTTTTCTGTTCCTTTAACATTGTGTCTAATGTTTGTCCTGGAAAGACAATGAAACCAAGCAAGTATTTAATTTGATTTTGTCCTTTTGTAGAAAAGTATATTTTTCCCTAAGGAAATGTTATGTTTAAATGACCATTGTACTCTGTCAGAAGTAGATGTTCATTTGTTTCCGTTTAGATTTTACTAGCTGTTAGAATGCTCAGTTTCCAACACAGGAATAAAAGATAAGCTATAATTTATAGTTAAATAATGGTATGTAGTAGAATGTGGCTTCTTTTTATGAAACTTATAAAGCTGTAGCGAGGAATTTAATCAATGACCATGGCCATTTTTCATACCAGGAAGTTTCCACAAGAAGCTAATGACTGTGGGACACACATTCAAGAAAGTTCTGGAAACCCTTCTAGAATAAATCTCTGCAGATATAAATATGTGTGTGTGTGTGTATAAGTACAAATATGAGTATTTGAGAGATTTGTATTTTTCATTAATTTCTTTTCAAAGAACTCATTACTGGTGATGTGCTTTTGCAGAAGATTTAAATTACCATTAACAGAAATTCAAATTAACACAGCTTTTAACAGTGGGGTTTTTTGAAGGGAATAGTTAGTCAATGTTCTCTAATTTCAGGGTAAGTTTAACTCAAATTTTTCAGATTCTGCTTGTCTAACTCTGAACAGGCTCCTAGCAGTAAGAAGAGTGAGGAGGCAGAATGATAGGGTCAGATTCTTTCATTTTCTCTTGATGTCCTCATTGAATTGCTTATCAGTTTTTACCCTCCAACATCATGTGTTATGGAATTTTTCCTTTTGAAATACTGCATTCTCAAGTTAAACTTTATTGGTCATTCTTGCCTATATTACTGACATTGGTTCATTTTCATTCTGCTGCTTGGGTGGTGACCTGCTGTTAATAAAAATTYCCAGAAATAGAAATAAACTCAGCAGGAATATTAGGAATTAGGGTGTGTTTTTACCAAATACCAAAAAAGGCAGTGAACAATGCATTGCAAACATTTGTCTGACATTGTGTTACTGAGAAGATTTCTGTGAAGATATATCAAATTCACTTTAAGTCTCATTCTTTTTACAGCTGTAGTTTCTCCTTTTGTTAGCCATCCAAAAAACATACAGCATGATTGTCATGATTGTTAAGTGAAAAGGATGTAGTTCATATTTTAAAGGGAGAGGCCTAGCTGCGTGTTAACTCCTGAGTCTCAGCTTGTGAGATCTGTGACACCATAGGTTGTGCCCCTTGCCCTTAACACTTTTTTTTGATGTTGCGACTTTGGTAACCTGTGTTTCCCTGCAAAGCATATGGCAGATTAAAGCACAATGTAAGTGTATGAAAAAGGATTTTGAAATAGTCATGACTGCAGACTAACAAACTTAGCATCTAATTTTATACAACTCTTTTAATTCTTTGTTTTGTAACTAGACACGTTTTCTGGTTTTCTAATTGTGGTTTGCTTTGTTTAGTTTTGGGCTGGTATTTTTTGTTTGTCTTTAATGCATTGCTAGTTGTTCAGTACTCATGAGTAATACTCTACAAATAACCCTTAGGGTTGAACTGTTTGGAGGCAAGTTCATTAAGCAGGGAAGCAATTTTGAATTTCCAGGAAATGTTGGTAAAGTAGGTATGAAGAAGAGATTAGCAGTTTGCATCATCACCATTGCTGCTTGTCTGTTTTGGTATTTCAATACGGTTAAGCATCCGGGAGTGTCCTGGGGAAAAAAAAAACAAAAAGAAAAAGTTACCAAGGTTAGTCAGTAGCAAGATTTTAGACAAGATATTTAAACCATGTAGGCAATAAAGCTGTCACTCAAACTCCTGAAACTGCTCTTGAGTATAAGCAGAACTAAAAGTAGGTGATACTGTCTCAATGTCTTGTGCTGCTGTTGCTAGAAAAAGCTCTATCACATTGTCAGGAAATATTATGGTACCACTTAAGAGCTTGGATGTAGATCTGGGGAGCTTAGGGGTCTTGAGGAAGGAGGACTTGCTGTGCTCACCAAGCCCTACCCCGTGGCTGATCTCATCGTGTATCTTTGAGCCATGCTGGAGCAGGGGTCTGTGGGTGACTCCAGTCCTGGTGACGCCAGGGAGCAATGTGGCCGTGCAGGGCAGGTCACCAGTGTGTCCTCATGCCTGCTTTGCTTGGCCATGACTGACACCTCTCAGGAGCCTCCTTGGGAGGCACAGGAGCAGGCAGCCCTACCAGGGGTCTGGGGACTGCAGTGAGAGAGGCACAGCAACTCTGCATTATACAGGGACAAATTCGGCTGCAGGAGACACTGTAGAGGAAGACACAGGACTCGTACTCCTAGAACACCTGTCTTCATTAACATGCATGGCTTTCTAGTAGGTTTTCTTTTTTTACTTTAAACAGATTGGGAATGTGAAAGAAACATGATATATCACCCATCTCTAATACAACTGCACAGCATCTGAGTTCGTACATGACTGGACAGTGCTCGAGACTCTTGCTAATGCCATAACTTTTGAAAAAAATTCAATGTCTTGCTTTTGCCATGCAGTAGATTTCTCTGTTTCACATTGGAAAATTTGTGTCCCTAACTCTTAGGATAAGTCTTTTGATGGTTTTTATTCTTCCTGTTATTAATATATATTTTTGCTATTGTTTCTATTGTTGTTATTATTATATTTTCAACAGGAAATAACATACCAAATAATTAAGTACTCTTTTTCTCTTTTGTAGTTGCTCAGAGATACATTTTTCTCTCAAACACTTGAATTTAATCATATTCAATATTTTATGTCAAGTAATAATTAACATCATTAGTTTGTTTGAATCTGTTAATCACATACATTCAAGAATTGCAAATCTACTTTATTGCAATTCTTGACTTAAATGTTCCTTGTGATGTGATGACACTACTCCATGTATAGCTCTCGGTTAATCAGTTAATGAGTTTCTCTTTCAGTTAACCAATTAACTTTATGTAGTTAACTGCTGCAGTCTTGCAGTTTTTCTAAAAATTTCCACTTAACTAGAGAAAATATTACTGCGTAGAGTTAGAGCACAAATTGCTGTGTTGTGTAGCCCATCAGTTCTCTGTTATTAAGTTTGGCAGTTATGCCATAAGTGGCTGCAGAGAGAGTGTGAGCCATTGCATTGCTATGATAATTGCAAACTTAGTTTAAAAGATGGCAACCAAGGGTTTGTGGCTTTGAAGCAGAAGGTTTGAAGGTTTTTTTCCTTGTTAACAATGGTGTCCTACAGCTGTAAAATTCATGTGGTTATGCCCCTGTGTTCACTCAGCAGGATGGTACAAAAGAAATGTAGCCTGAAGAATTACTTCAGAAAATCCTGTTTCAAGTGTTTAAGGGGTGGGTGGAACTAAGATCTCTGGAACCCTCAGTTTACTGCCAAGGGTGCATATTGCAAAATTCTCCATGCAAGGTTTTCTGGTCTTGGCTGTGAATTAGGGCACAGCAGTTGCTCCTGCTGCTCCTGCTGAGGCCAGGCTGCTCCAGGACTCCTCTGTGGTGTAAGAGAAGGGCAGCTGTAGCTCTTACTGCTCACCAGGGTGACTCCTGTCCTGGCTCCTGCTCCTGAACCAGCCTCCACATGTGTCTTTCCACCCGCCCCAAGGCAGAGCTGGCCTGTGCCCCTTCAAGACAAAGCCAGTGGTGTTGACTTGAGAAAAGGACTTGTTATCATGAAGCTGTGACTGGTCCCCTTGCAGACCTGGCACAGAGCAGGGGTTAGCTCTTGCTTCTAACCGGCCCTTATGCTTCTGTGCCTGTCAGACCGCCTGCCTGAAGCTGGCCCTGAGTCTGGGTACCAGCAGCAGTGTAACCACAACAGAGAGGAGCTCAGGATGAAGCAATTTATTCAACTTCTTGGGCAAATCGTCATTGAGCAGCTGTATGACCCAGGGAACTTCTGGTTAGAAAGGAATTTAAAAATATTTGAAACAATAATTGTTGCTTTTTTTTTATTTTTAAGCAAATCTGCACCAGGATGTGAGTTTTCTATGAATCACAGAATCACAAAATGGGTATGGTTGGAGGGAACCACAGTGGGGTCATCTGGTCCAACCTCACTGCTCAAGCAGGATCATCCTGGAGCACATTGCACAGGATTGTGTCCAGATGGTTCTTGAATATCTCCAAGTGAGGGAGACTCCACAACCTCTCTGGGCAATCTGTTATAGTGCTCAATCACCTGCACAGTAGAGAAGTTCTTCCTCATGTTCAGGTGAAACTTCCTGGGCATCAGTTTCTGCCCATTGCCTCTTTTCCTATTGATTGGCACCACTGAGAAAAGCCTGGCTCCATCTCTTTGGCACCCTCCCTTCAGATATTCATAGACATTGATGAGGTCCCCTCTCAGTCATGTCTTCTTGAGACTGAACAGGGCCACCTCCCAGCCTTTCCTCATAAGAGAGATGTTCCAGGCCCTTAATCATCTGTGATGGGCCTGCTCCAGGGGCTCCCTGTCTCTCTTGTACTGAGGAGCCCAGAAGTGGACACAGCACTCCAGATGTGGCCTCACTAGGGCTGAGTAGAGGGGCAGGATCACCTCCCTCGACCTGCTGGCAAAGCTCTTCCTAATGTACCTCAGGATACCATTGGCCTTCTTGGCCACAAGGGCGCACTGCCAGGTCCTTCTATGCAGAGCTGCTTCCCAGCAGGTCAGCCCCCCACCTGTACTGGTGCATGGGGTTATTCCTCCCCAGAGGCAGGACTTTGTGTTTTTTGAACTTCAGACAGTTCCTCTCTGCCCATCTTTCCAACCTGTCAAGATCCTTTTGAAGGGCTGCACAGCACTCTGGGACTGGATGCTTAGGCACTGGGGGAGCCAGTGTGCCCCCAAGCCTTCCAAGAGCATTGGTGCTTGGGAACCAGTTCTCTGTGCATATCTGTCCGAGCTGCCTGCTGCCTTTCCTTTATGCCCCTACATGAATTGACATTATCCCCAAACCCCTAAATGTCAACTTGTGCATCTTCTGTAAGGCTGTGATGAACTTGCTGACATACAGGGAAGAGGCATCATGACTTAGACTGCTGGTGACTGACAGAGCTGGCAAAGGAGTGAAAATGGACTTTGTGGTGCCTGATGTACTTTGGGCTTTCTAGCAGCAACCACCAAACTGTCCTGCCTATATGCTAATGGTAAGGAGTACTGCAAAACTGCTGCATATATGTAAGTCTATAGATCACCACTGTTTTAAGCCCCCTCCTTGAAGTATTTTTCATCTGATGCAGCAAAGAGTGAGTGAGTGCAAGCTGCCAGAAAAATACTGTTTAGATTTAAAGATTAGAAGTTGGGATTTGGACAAATGGGTTGAGTGGTCAGAAAAGATAACTCTAAAGCCAAGCTGAGCTCAATTATCTGCAGATCATGATTCCTCTTTGTCTTTCCCCACACCCCTGCCCCTGGTGGGGTATTTTTCATGTAACCAAGTCCCATCCACTTGTGTCTGTTTAGAAAAGTACCTCAGGAATTTGGGGCTAGAAAACATTCTTCTCTTTGTATCAGTGGTTATTACAGCTGTAAAACATTGAAGCAGTGCCAGAGGATTCACAGATGTCTCTTTTCCTGTTGAGGTATTGGGATTTGGTGGGGGGAGGGATTAGGGTGGAGAAGGCTCCAAAATCTGACAAAACAGTGGTGTTGGATAGACACCATTCACCTGGGACCGTGCCTGGCTTGCTTCCAGCCGAGAAGCACATGCTTCCCCAATGACCCACTTTGTGCTTCCCTATATGGAAAGTTAATTTTTTCTTTTTTAACAAGGAGAGATCTGTTATAGGAAAACCAGATGAAGCAGCATACTACTATGTGATTAAACCCCTGGAAGTTTCCTTTCCTTCAAAGGGTGGCACGTCTGGAATGTGTTTGTTTTGCTTACCAAATTGCATGATCACAACCCTACCTGTCCTTTTACACTGAATGAGATGTTATTTCCTACTGGTTGTAAGCGCAATATGAGGCTTCTTTTCTCACTTTTCCGGGAAAGAGCTCAATTTATGATTATCATGAATGCAGGTACATAGAGACTTACTACAAAAACCTGCTTCTGCCTAGTAAAACTTCGTTTTTTTCTGGTTTATTACCTGGCTCAATGAAATTCAAATCAGGTGTTTCATAACTGATTGCTGTCTTCCCTATTGTCCAGTGTCTACAGATGTGAGCCTCTGCATGTGAAAATATAAGGTCAGTTTGACTGAGACAAAAGTGATCCTGAAGGATGGTAGGAGCTATGGGGTAGGGTGGAGAGAGGAGACATCTCACAGAAAAGCAGGGTACCCTAAATGCCCTTCTCATTTGTCAATACGGACTGCATTCTCAGATCTCGTTTTTCCTGGATTACCTTTTATAGAGGTTTAGTAGGTTGGTTTTGTTTGTTTTTCTACAGTGTCTTGGAGTCATGAGGTAAAATTCTGATTCATTGAAGTCAACGGGAATTTTGCTGTATTTGGGTGACAGGTTTTTCATCATTGTGACTTTTCCTGTCCCATGCAGCTGTATTACACTAATCTCTTGCGTCAGTTAGTAATCCTTGTTTTGTCTTCCCACCATTCACTGTACCACAGAAAATTTAAGAAACCTTCAGCTAGTTGATTCATCTGCATTCTTTACTAGGGTAGACAAAAGAAAACACATTCGAACTGGGGCACCCAGATCCTGTTTGCTTGCCTCTTTTTTCCTAGGGGAAAACTAAGGGATGACTTCCCAAGGCAGAAGACATAATTTGTCTGGCCACAGGCAACTGAGAGATCCTTTCTGTGTCTCACTAACTAGAATTCACTTGTAGTTCTTTTTTCTTGTCTGTAAGGAGTTTGTAGAAAAAGCCTATGATGCTAGGTCTGCTATCCCTCACATTTTTCAAAGCTTATCTGATAGGCTTTTAAACATGCCCTAGACATTATTTCTTTAATATAGCATCCCCCTTTGTCGTTATTAAAGCTACAATATTAAAATGCCACTATTTCACAGTGAGCATGAACATGCCCTAGAATTACCATGGCAAAATACAAGCACATCCCTGTTGCATGCACTAATAAATAGTTTTGAAAGGGCCCTTTTCCATGCTGGAAAGCACCAGTGATGTTTCAGTATTATAATATAATGCATGATTTTTAAAAAGGGGAGAGCAGGTGTAGAGAACTGGTAGAAAAGCAGAGTGGTATCCTCCCTGGTGGAAATACTTAAAAAGATGCCACCTGCCACTTGGTGCAACTTAATTCATTGCCAAAAAAAAAATACTTGCTACATTGAAGTATTCTTTTTAGCTGCAAAAATAAATCCCATTTTTGGAGAGATGCTATTTGTCAAAGTTGTAAGCATCATCACAGGAAACCAACGTATGTCTCTGTCAGGTACCGCAGATTTTTAACTACAGCTGCTACAAAATCCAAGACCTCTGTTCAATCTCATTTTAATTAACCTCTAAGACAGGTTCTCAGCAAGGCTTTCTTTGCTAGTTTGTTTTAATTCAATTTTAGCTTTTTATGTTTTATGCTTTATTGCAGTATTGATTTTAAATAAAATCCAGAGGTGCTTAGCTGATGGCAATATGTCTATTTCCGTAAATAAATAATTCAAGAAACTGACCCATCAGATCTCATATTCTGCCTTGGGCAGAGGCCAGTAAGTGTTGCAAGGAAGAGGAAATGCACCCAGAGTGTAGCTGGCCAACTGTGCCATGTCAAATATGGGGGAGAAATCCTTTCAGGCCCCTGAGATGATCAGTTTACATCTCATAGCATGAAATTTTAATTACCTTTCCTTTAAGATGTGTAACTGCAAAGCTACTATATTTCAGCTCCTATTTTAAGCCACCTGCAGTATATCCTGCCTAATTAGACACACAGCAAAGATGAGCAAGGGTGTTTATAAGCAGGCAAATGCTATAAATTTGTGGGAAATGTTTTAAAAATAAGCTTAACCTAATCCTCCTGTTATTCTTATGAGTTCATTTATGCTTCTGGCAGGATAACCAGACAAAGCAGGACATGAGCTGTGACCAGCACAAAAAAAAATTTTTGTAGAAAGTTTGCCTTAGGAAGGTTTTGACAGCTCCAAGGAGCTTATCAAGCTTGCTCTCCCTATCATTTGGAGAGCTGACTTGCTGCGTGCGAGGGGTCCATTCTGAAGACTTTGTATGGGTTAGATTTAACTGAAAGCTTTCTTGTGGGTGTTTTTAATAGTTGGAGATTTTTCCTTCAGTTCTACTGTCTTTTTTTCTAAATCGCACAGGGCATCCAAAAAACCTGGGATGTTCCCAGGCTTTGAGATCTCTGTGGACCTTTGCATTATGTCAGCTTTTAAGTAGCTGTCGGTGGTATAAAGCAGCAATCCAGGGTACAGGCAAATCTGCATCTTTCCTGTCTGTCCCCATAAGGGCTTGCTGAGAGGCATGTGAAGGTCCCATACTCCACACTTGCTCTCTCAAGTGTGCAAACTGATAGTGTGTAAAGCAATTAACTTTAAATTATCCAAGCCTCATTTTTCTGTTGGTCTTCACAGCACACAAACGAATCAGCAGTTGATAGGACTGGATATTTACACAGTCTCAAACAAATGCAGCACAATCCATTTGGGGGGGCCTGCAAAATGTTCACACCTGGGCAGCAAAGCTCTGAGAGCAAGAGCAGATCGAGCACCAGCAGTGTGATGAGAGACAGATACAGCCCTTGATTAACTGTGAGCACACAAGTCCTGCATATGTGGCAGGGCAAGTGCTGGTGAGGGTTTGGGGCATGAAAGCAAAAGGTCGTGACCCCCATGGCAAGTCTTGGCACCTGAGGATTATTGTACCCTCAGGCATCGCAGCACCAGAGCAAAGAGCAGACTCAATGGGAAGTAAGACAAGAATGGGTGGCACAAATACTTGTGCTTATGCAGTAATATGTATTTATCCATCTCAAATATTTACCATCACAATTCCTAATCTTGGGTAAGGTACGTGGCACAGTCTGGAGGTGTAGCTATGTGTGACAGGTTCACCCACTCTTTAAACTCTTAAGATGTCCATTAGAAACACACGTGTGTGGCTCTGCTCCCATAATTAATTCTGTGTGGATTCCTCAGAGCAGAGACAGACTTACGGAGATTGCCAGTGACATCCTGGAGAAGGGATAGAACTAAAATGCCACTGGATCCAAAATGCACTATAAAGAGTACCTTCCTCAACCAAAGGGAGAAGTAGGGTTATATTTTCACCCAAATGGAGGGATGTGAGAGCAGGTGCTGTGATTTCACCTCTTCATCATGATATGCAGAGGATGAGAGCATTTAAGTCTCTCTCTGACTCCCCCACTTAAGCCAGTTGAAATTAAAATTGTTGGGGAATGTGCTGGGAATACTGAAGGGAGTTGGAGCCATATGTTTTCTTGCATTCCTGGGTACTCCTACAACTAACATTCTGTTTACATAATATTCCTGAAACATAAAAGCTAAAATAAATCCAGCATGTGAAAATTAATAACAAGTCATTTCTCTTATGATCAGTCCAGAAGAAGCTGTTGTAAGTGTTAAGGTATTCAGACAGCTGATATTTGTACATCATCTCTCAAGTGAGGTATGTAGTTTACAGAGAGTGAATGCTTAAGGTTATGGAGTCTGTGAGTACATGAAGTAAGAGGTTGTTGAGGATGGTGGATACCATGGCAGCAAAGAAAAAGTTTACAAAGTTCATTTCCTAAGTGCTCCTTCTTAGCACTTTACATTTTCAAATTGCAGTGTAAACATTTAATTCTCACTGTACCCTGGTTTAAAGTTGTTGAAATGAAGACAGACTTCTTTGCTGTGCAGGAAGCCAGGAGTGGAGTTGAGATTAAAATGTGAAAATGCCTGGTTCCTGGCCTCAAGCTCAAGTCCTTCTGATGGGATTTAAGAGGTTTCACATGCACAAGAAGTGTATTGTCTTCTTCTTGTCAAAGCACAAATTCTCAAACTTTCAGAAAAAAGTGTTGCTAGTTTTTTTAAGAAGGCACTAAATCTTCTCTGCTCCTTTAAGGCCCAGTAGAGATGACAACCTCATTAATATTCCATGCAGCAATGTGTCTTTGGCAAGTAAGAACTTCAAAATAAGTCAAAACCTAGTAATGAATTGAAGCATGGGCTATAAAACACTTGCTTTTGGAGCATGAGAAGACAATATGCAAGAAAACCCCCACTGAATTCTGTGTCCAGATATCAAAGATTTGGCTTAGGTTTGGAAGCCCGTTTTTGTTGTTCTGCTCATCAGTCTGTCTACATGGTTTTTCTCTCTTGTATTAATTTTTCAACCCATTGTTCATGAAAAAAATTTCCATACTCCCTGGAGTATGACAAGGTGATGACAGATCATAGACATCCTTGATGTCCTCAAAGGATGACATAAACTTTCAATGATTTTATGATTTGCTGTGGTTGTAGAAGACATTTTCAAAAAAGTCTTACAGACTTCTTGGCATGAAGAATACCCTTCTTGGCGTTAGGCAAAGACAATTTGCTGATAATATAGCGAAAGATCACCAAGATATCACTACAAGGGTGTGAAGGTTGTTCTGTAATCGGAGAAGAACTTTAGCAGATCCCACAAACAAGTGGTTATTTTATCTTCCATTGAGGTCGTTAACATGATCTCAGATTGTATACATTAATTAGGCTGTTTTGTCAGCATCTCAAATGTGTAGTTCCCACCATTTGCATCATGATTCCTCACTTTACAGAAGGCCCAAATCTTCACTGCAACCATTAGCAGTGAAGATCTGATTTCAAAAACACCTACAAGCCCCAAATTGGAATACAGCACGCAGGCATTTGAGCCCATTTGTGTGGGATATTTGGTTCATCTTCCAGCTCTCCTTTAACTCACCTGTGCTGATCTGCAGACAGTTTCTCTCTCTGGTTAGTTTGATCTCCATACAGTCATTTCAATCTGGTGTCCACCCATCCTCTGCAGATGAAGAATGCGATTAACAGGCATCTGTGAACTGTGTACTCTGCACAGCTGGGTGAGATCACACAAAACATGGTGGTAGAGAGACACTGAGGGAACAAACTTCTCTGGCAGGGTATTCTCTCATGAGCCTGTGCTTTCTCCCAAGATGTCTAGACCGCTGCCTGACTTGACATAATCTATTCCATAGCCATAGCCTGTGTTACGTGGTAGCCAGTGATATCCTTGGCCAGGATTCCCATCCGGTTTTTGAGGCGAGGAATTCACACTGCATGGTTCTTTTTATCAGCTGCATGCAAACTGTGCGCTGTAGCCCCAAGAATTTTATTCACCTGCCTTTATTATTTCTCTTTGTCTCTCAGTGCTGTTCGTATTTCTCTACAAATGATAAAGTACTGGGCCAGGAACACTTTTTAGTTACGGAATACCACAGGGATTTTTGTCAATGTTCTCCTTCTGTGGAAGTTAAAATTTTATATGGGCAGAGGAAATTTAACTGTGGCACTGGAAGTAATAACATAAAGAGATGGTATTTATTATCTTCACTGTCCTTGCAGCAGATGCAGGCTGGGTTCAAAGTCTTGTCAGGGTTTAAAATGTAAATTCTCAGAGAATTGTTGGTGAAATATGTTTTAGTTCCATAACTGTGATAGGCTTGATCGACAGTGGTCTGTGCAGAATGTTTAAAAAGCTCTTCCATATGACTAGGAAGTCAAGAGTTGACAAATTTCCTCAGTGTTTATAATTAAAACCCAGAAGAAGATATTAAGCATTTACTGGCTTCTACGTTGTGGTCAATATTAAGATTTATTGACTTGAGGACCAGTATTGACTGGGGGGAAACTAAGCCTGATTCTTTCCTTAAGACCTACCAAATCTGGATGGGGACTAAAACCAGAAGGTTGCATGGTTCAGACATGCAAAAGCAACCTATTCCAAGGACAGGAACTTATTTCTTTGACTTTCTGAAAGACTCCAGTATTTTTTAAAATGTTTGTTACAATGCTTTAGAAAAAGTAGTATTGCAGTATTACTTTAAAGAGCCTTTTAATTGTGGATGTGCCCCTTTGACATACAGTTGTTGGGGTTTTGTGGAGTGCATGAAAATGCTGGATTGGCAGCCTGAGGGAGGGAGCTTTGTGTGTTGGGTTGATAGAATGAGTGGGTACAATATGAACAACAGCAACAGGAGTTTCCTGCAGTGTCCTGCTGTTGTATTTCTAGCTCAGGGTGTGACAACACAGCTTGCTGAAGTCCCCTGTATCTATCCAGTCCTTGATTGTCTCTGAATTACTGCAAACAAATTATGACTTTTCTGACATGGGCTGCTCCTTCCTGAGAAGCATGAAAATGCACCTGAACTGATTCCAGGTCAACGCTGCTTATGCTTTTGTGTTAAAACTTTTATCATTTGAACACATCAGATGCTTGGAAGAAGAGAGTTTGAGCCAGGAAAGTCAGAGATCAGAGACTGATCTCATAAACCAACATATTACGTGACTATCACTCCTACATACGCAACATATGTATTTTTGCCTGCTCCTGACTGTTGCCTGAATTATATGCATTGCTAAAGATCTGAACACTGAAATTAATCTCTTGCAGATGCTGGCTTGCGGCTGGCAGCATCCTTCATTTTCAGGCTTAAAGTACTAATAAAATTCTTAAGTCTGCTTTCCATTCAGATGTGAGAAAGTCTTCCAGATTGACACGAACCAAGTCTTTGATTCATCTTTTGTCTGTGGTGAGAGTGGACCTAGTTCGTGTCTCAGGGCTCTAGACAGGATGGTATTTTATGAAGTAGCCCAATAACCCACTCAACAGTTAGATCCAGAGCAGCAGTTTATCCAGCAGCTTTTGACACCTCCCTTCCTGGGCAGCATGGAGCCCATCAAATTACATGTTCAGACCGAATCCAGGCTTCATGGTGGCTCAGCAAAAGGATTTGTTATGAGCTGAGAGTGGAATGACCAAGAGAGGATTACTGTGCTTATTATATCCAATAGGAACAGAAACAATTTTTGTAATATTGAGTGTCAGCTGCAAGAAAATCGGCTTTACCTTGAGATTAATGGTATTTCTGAAAGCTGGCAGAGACACAAGGATTGGTTTTCAAAGCTTATATTGGTTTTGTCCTCCTCTCCTGTGGTGTCCACTGTCTGCTTTGAATGGAAAAGTGACTCCTTACTCGTCCTAGGAAAATACATTATGTTCAGGTAGCTAGTGTTTCTAGAAAACAGTTATAACTTCTTACAGAATTAACCAGAAGCCAGTTGCTTCAATGTTAAAAAGTCAAAAAGTTTTAGCGTTCCTTTATATATCTTGTAAATATGAATTCTGTCTTTCTGTGCAGTAATCCAAATGAAAGTGTGAAATATATATATTTTTTTTTTTTTTGGTTGACCCTTTGTTTTCCCCTGTTGCAGTACAGGTGTGACAGTGATGGAGGAACAGGTTTACAGGTCTGTGGGGCTGCTGGAAAAAAGATCCCTCCCAGGGCTGTTCACAAAGTGAATCATTAGCCTGACTGTAACAATAAATACCATGACAGAGAACATGCAAGGATTTATCCAAAGGTCATATTCACCCAGAAGGTTTCTCTGCTGAAAGAAGCTCGCAGCTGTGTTAAGATTAAAGAGTGTCAGAGAACCATAATGTGTGTGATCTTTTCACTCTGAGTAAAATATGAGCTGTTTGTGTAACAGCCCCAGGTGAGGGATGCTAGTGTCAGACTGCCTTGGGGCTGTCATATGTATTTCCAGTGGGTTTTTAGTGTTCAGGAATAATCTCCTCTTTGATACATTTATCTGACACATCTTAAGCTCCTGTGATACCCAGGAGGAGATCTTCGTCCCGCTATTCTGACTACTTTAATAGTCACTCAGAAAAGGCAAGCRTAATGGAACAGCTCAGACAAATGACTGAGGTCTAAGCTATGTCCCAGAAATGGAAGTAGTCCAAACGAATCACTCACCTTCTTACTTGAATATGCTGGTGGGCCAGGCTGTGATGGGATAAGGATTTTATCTGCAGCAACAGGCAGCTGCTTGGGTGACTCATGACTGGTGGGCTTCAGTGAAAACCCTTGTGTGAGTTTTTACGCATGTGTGGAAGGACACAGTCATGTAGTTTAGCATGTGGCAACATCTCTATGGTTAATATTTTTAACCTGCTTCTTCTTCCATTGATAATATTTTTAAGTCAGGAGTAGTGTCATGAGTTTAATACTGATTTAGAAGCAAGAGTTTTGCCATTAGTGGCATAGGGTGCAGTGTAGCCCATGGGTGCATGGTGTTTCTCTTTGGTCTCTTCCTTGCAGATTGCATGGGTTTTTTCCTCCCCTACTGGAAGCGAGCCTGGCTCTCTGAGCTGAGGCTGGACACCTTGAGCTTTCAGGACCATTGTCAGCAGTGCCAGTAGATGCTGTGGAAAAACACTGGCAGCGAGGGACATGGAGTGTTGCTGTACTAAATGTTCCTTGGGAAGCAGTTGTGGTTATTGTTGCATCTGTGGACAGTAAACAAAATAATCATCTGACATTTGTGTTGCAGAGAAAAGCCATGAGAAAGTTTTATGTAATTCTAATAGTGCTTTTTAATTTCCTACCCACAAGTAATTTAATTTTTCATCAGAGGACTCAGCATTGGAGGTGCAAATGTGGTGGACATGAGGGAGAGAAGATCTGCTGGTCTCTCCTCCTGGGTTTCCATTGTGATTTGATTTTTCTGAGAACACTTACGTGGCTTTTTTTTTTCCCTCTGTATTTTATAGAAGCTTCAAGTGATCACCTCGTGAGAAGTGGACCCTACTAAGGACTGCACAACAGGTTATAGGCAAATACTTTAGCAGCCCAGCAAGAACTCTTTAGCAGCCAGTTAACGGGTTATGTATTTACAACAAGTGGGATTAGAAGTGACCTTGACTGACAGCTCTCTCAGCAGTGTAGCCGTGCTGGTTGTTTGGATCATCTCTGAACCTGCTTTCTGACTCTGAGTCCACATGGTTCTTATGTTGGCTTGATCTAGGGAGTCACATAAATGATCATGAATTGTTATAAGAGATGGGTTTCCGTGTATGATAGCCTTTAAATATGGAAAGCTGCCATGATATGCAACATGAGGAAAGAGGAAAACACCTGGGGCTGAACTGGTGTCATGTTTCTGTTTTACTTTTGAAAAACCTAAGACTATATCCAAATTGCACAAGATAAAATACCTTAAATTTGTTGTCTTAGCTTGAGCAGAGCTCCTAGAGGACCTTAGTCAAAGCAGAGCACAGAGCTTTAGGCAGAAAACCCAGAGCTTTTTCTTGTTTTTTGTTTGGTGGTTTTTTTCTGCTTGTTTAATGCAAAGGTGATTCAGTCCTAGTGGAGAGCAGTCACTGTAATGTAATATTTCTCTGTGTTATTATGATATAAAATACAAAACCTGTAAGCAGTGTGGTTATGCTCAGCTGTAGCCTAGTTAGACACGGGAGAAGACCAGAATCCCATTGCAAGGAAGTAATCCCTTTTCTTCAGGTGGCCATGGTCTTCCATTTTGAATCTCCAAAGATTTTAGTAAACGTAAATTTCTTTTTAAACCTTCAGGACGTGACTGCTGTTTTGCAGGTGAGTGAATGGGAGGCATGAGGCTTGGTCCCACCTCTGTCCTGTGTCACATACGAACCATCTCAGGGATACATCAGTCAAAGTCTCAATGTTTGAGTATGCAAGACAAAGTCTCCAAAATCAGAGAGAATTGGTTGTCAGGTGCTACTGTAGAGTCTGGCCATCCCCACTGACATTATGGTGCAGGTGGGTTATCAGCTGTGCAGAACATGGCCTGCCATTTAAACCACTGCCATGCTCATCACTGAAGAGTTTTGCAGATGCACATATTGTGCCAAAGGCTGAAAACGTGTCTGAACCACCTAGTCAAAAAGTACTTTAAAGTTTATTTTGATTCTCTTTTATAAACTCACTTCTTCTCTGTCTCTGGCACTCTAGCTTTATTGATGCATGCTTGCAAAAGAAAAGACATACTAAAATCTCTCTTTAGAAAAGGATTTTGAAGCAGTGACCTTCTTCTGAACTTTATGTCATGGTTTCCATTGGCTGTCATGCTTAGTGCAGTTTGAAATTTCCTGGCGGCTTATCCATTGGCTCAACACTGCAGTTTTCACTTTGTCTTCGTTGCCCAGTTAGTGGGCAGAGACCAGGAATGTGTTTCAGGAGTGGCTTGCTCTGTGGGGTTTAGGTCTCCAGTGAACCCAACAGCTTTGCTAATGTCAGTGTTCTCTGTTGAGCTTATGGCAGTGTTGCAGGAGAGTGTGTTTCATGGAAGACAAGTTGGAGAAGTGGGCTGTAGAGTTTAGATTTGCCACCTTTTTTAATTTGGTGACTGGAGCAGTGAGCACTAGGTTTCAGAGTCCCTGTGAGCTCAGGGTAGGAGGGGAGTCGAGTGCTGAGGGTAGCAACTGGTGGCTTGATCTTACTTGTGCTCACAAGTGAGAGGTAGTTGCCACTTAGCTGATCTTTGGTGTCTGCATTTTCTGACTTGCATGCTGTGATTCCTGTGATGGTTGGAAACAGCAATAAAAGTGGATTTAGAATGAAAAGGTTCCATTCTGCCATGTGGTGTTTTAAAGTGCCATGGTTTTTCCTATGTAGGTTTCTGGGAAAAGGGCTGCTCCAGGGGCCAGAGGTGTTTACTTCATGTTGTAGGAATTTGCACTCCAACCAAAATATAAAGCTGTTGGAAGTTCCCTGGAGATAAGACCATGAGTGTGACTGACAATGCCAAGGGGATATCTAAATGGGGAAATTTACTTTGACTGTTGCTGTGTAAATGGATATTTTTACAGGGACCGTCCCTTTGCGGTGCATGATATGCAGAGAGCTAGGACCATGTATTGCCAGTTTTACTGGCTCCAGGGGAAGCTCTCACTACAAGCCTGTTGCAGGGCATTTTCTACAGCTCTCTTCCACTTTACATCAGCAGTGGGTCATACCTTAATGGCATAGTTTTCATCTGTCTCATTGGAGGTGAGGTGATTTGCTTGAGGCGACCTTAGAAAATTGTATGTGCAGGTTCACATATCTGTTCAGGATTAATAAAGAAGTGTGTTTTAAGCCTACCCTAGACTGCTGTGCAACTGCGTGCAGTAGATCATAGGTCCTGTGACTTCTGCTGCATAAAACAGTAGAGGTATTTTGGTTGGTAATACAATAATATTAACAATAATTATAAATAATTATAACAGTGAAGAAGTGTTGCTCCTAGCCAAGTTCTTCTTTTTAGTCTTTAACCTGACATTTTCCTATTTTGTCTCATGAATGGAAAAACATCTCTGGGTCACTTTATTGCACAAAAAACAGGAAAAAGAAAATAGATGCTGGTATTGTCATCATGGTTGATGAAGTCTAGTCAGTTTAACAGATTTCTCCAAAGTTGCTGGGAAACTGCTGCTGGTTTATTTCAGATTATAATATGGGATAGCACTTGCTTCTTCTGTTGTCAGGAGAAACTCTATGTTTTGAATGTCACCCCTCATGACCCCCTTTTTGACCTGGATAGCTCAGGCCTGATTAATCTTAAAATGACACCGCCAAGATCTTGGGCCAGGAGAGTGTATGTCTATAAAATCTGGTGAATACTAGACAAGTAATATGATAACAGTGATGAGGCATGAGCATCTTCCACCTCTGTGCATATTCCCCATTGCTTTTGGAAGTCTGATGCAACAGACTATGCTTCCCCCTGCAGAGGGCTGGGATTTGGAAAGACCAGTTAGCACATGTGTGCAGTGCTTCAGGCAGCATCAGAGGAAGCTCTAGGAAGCATGTGTACCCCAGAAACATGATTTACATATCACTCTGTGGTCACAGAGTGTCATCTGTGCATTTTGTTCATTCTCATGAACACACTGGAAGTAGAAATAAATGAGAGGCTCTGCCTCCCTCAGATGGTCTGAAGCAAAGACTCAATAGCAATGAAGCACCTTGCAAGGCAAAGCAATGGGGAGGTTGGGTGAGGGCCAGCTCTGCTGAAGACATGACTTGTGTGTTATATGGGACAAATCACTTCCCAAATTGTTGCCATTCCTGTGCCTCCCTATAAGGTAGAGATTCCTTGGTTGGGTGTGCCCACTGCCTTGAACTTCGAAAGAACAAACTTAAGACTTGGCATCATTTCTTACTTCCATCCCCACAGATGTGAGATCTGACTGTCAATGCAAATAATGTAACAACTGCCTCTGGTTTGAATTGAGCCTGGAGCTAAAAGGTGTTTGCATTCAGCGAGTAGTACTTAAGTTGCATTAGATGAGATGGTGACTTCCCTCTGTTATTGGACATTTACATAAATAATTAGCAGCAAAGTGGTATCCTCAGAAGAACTTGTGTAAAGATTCTGGAGTCTTTCCCCACCTATACAGCAGAATTGTTGTCAATACTGTGAAAATACATGGCTTCCCTTGATTTCTTGTTAAATAGGAAATTTTAATGCTAGGGCTTTTATCTTGCCAGTATTTTTTAAGTACAAAATTTTTCACAAGTTAAAAAGTACACAACCTGCACAAGCTTAGAAGGAAATAGATGGGGGAAAATGGCATTTCAAGCTATTTTGACTTTAAAAATATTTACTGTAGTAGCACATTAATGTAGTTCTGATTTGGGGCTGTAAATATTTTTTACAATGCATTGACTTGTGCTATGCATTCAGTTTTGAGGCTCCAGAATGCCCACTTAACCTGTGTGTAAGATAAAATATGGAAACAGAACATGAAACAATGAAATGCTTCTGAGGCTTTACTTGCTGATCTCAAACGTTCAGGGCTGCTTGCTATCATTGCAGCTTCTGATTGGAATAAAACCCACCAAGTGATGTGTTGGCTATTACCCTCATGGAGTTCATGGTGCAAAACCACATATTTGTGTGTGACTGGCTCCCTCCCCACCTTGCAGTCTGCAGTCATTGGAACACATCAACAATATATTTCCAATTTCCTTGGCTTTTGAATTCTATTTGAATGTAAAGAGAAGAGCACTTTCTGATGAGAGGAGGAGCAGCTGAGGCAGGGAGGGTGCGGGAGGACTCCTTTATTTGGCATCACCATGAAAACAGCTGAGGTTAATTAACTGTGAGACCACCACCTAGCTGGAAGGTGCTTTGACCCTGGCTCCTTGGTGCTGCTTGGCCAAGCTGCTCCACAGCTGGGCAGCAAGGAACTGACTCCAGCCACACAGTCATGAGCTCCAGTGTCCCCAGAGCAGAGGTTYGACCTTGCTGTTTTCACAGCTTTTCTTGTTTCTCTTGCTGCCATATTTCTAAAGCAACAGGGGCTCAAAGCAGAGTTAGGAAAAGATGTGGTTTTCTTATGATTTCTGAACATGGATACTAGCTCTGTGAAGGACCAGATGTAGAAGGGTTAGGGGAAACTGACTCATAAATTCTCACTGCTGAGACTGTGATCACATGTGATACTATTCCACTGCTGAAAACAAATATAATGTATTGCTGCAGAGCCAGGTTTGGGGATAGGAAAGTTGGGTAGAGATTCTTGCTTGGGGCTCTTTGTGAATCTTCACTCTTTCTAGTGAAACTGGATTGATTTATGGTTGTGTCTGGAAACTAGAAGTGGCTCAACATGGATCCAGATATAGAGGCAAATGTTCTTAAAACTGAGTGTACCGTTGTGCATATGTGCAGATATGCGTATGGGGGATGGAGAATGAGTTTAGTTTGTTACTAAATTGGAACAGATGTCGGATCTGGGATTGGAGATTTCAGTTCTTCTCCTTGTCTTCTGGAAACAATGCAGTGCTATCATTTCAACTGGTGAGTTGGAGCTGGTGTGCAGCTTAGGTCTCAGCTTTATTATCTTCCGAGCTCTGAGGTTTATCTGAACTGAAAAGCAAAATACAATTCAAATGTTATGCTCTCAGAAAACCAAAGTGGAAATAGATGTTGGAACAAATGTTGATACTTCTATGGACAGGAACCTTTCAAATTCCCTTGCACCTTACTACTGTTCTTCTAAATGGGGCAGACTGTGTGGGCAGCTTAATATCATATATCAAAAAGTAGATCAACTGCTTATCCTTTGTGTGATAGAATTGAAAATGAGGGTTTTATTAAGACTTAATCCATCTTCTATTCACCATTTTGAAATATGGCTAAGGAAAATCCTGTGTGTATCAAATGGACAAAACCAGCATACAAGAGAAAAACTAATGAACGTACATACTGAAAGGGAACATTTTATTCTCCCCAAGTAATTCATGCCATTTTATGGTTTATTTGAAATGAAGTAGTCAGTCCTGGCGGGATAGTGAGCTACTTGGCACATGTGTTCGGTTGCATCCATGGAGAAAAGAAACAGCTCTTTCTGGAGAAAAGTCAGTTTGTGAGTATGAGAGAACTTTTTCAGAGCTGATCGTGTAGGATGAGATGTCAAAAGTAGGTGGTGCTGGCCAACCATACCTGGCATTACAGACAAACAGAATTTTACCCTGGGCTTCAACAGGCACGGAGTTATACCAACACCAAGTGTTTCTGGAAAATGTTAACCGTGAAAGAGCCTTCTTTTCTCAAGCCAGGCTGTGTCCTCCTGTAACCAGCTTTTCAAGAGAAGGGAGAAGCTGGCCTGAGGTTAACCACCACATGCCCAGCTGGGAACCAAATCAGAGATGGTGAATGTAGAAATGCCTAAAATATACTCCTTAGCCAAAGCTAGTGCTATTTGCTTAATATCCAAACACCCTTAACAATTTCTTAGAAATACAATTAGTCATGTCCAAGTCCTAGCTAATATTATTATTTAACTGTAACATCAAAAAGCCTTACTCACAGGTTAAGATCCTAAGGTGCTAGTGTCAAGCACAGATCAGAATCTCCTTGCTGCCCTCAAAAAGTTTTAAAGATGTATGTTTGTCTAGCTGTGGGGACTGCCTGTCCCATATATTGTTCTGCCAGTACTGAATTTCATTTGGTAAAGAACCGGCCTGCTTCACTGCTACAACTTCCCTGTCAAAGTGCTTCCTCTACTGACATTTCAGTGGGATTGAAAAATGGGTCTATTAAGAAGCAGAAAGAGGAAATCATAATGGGGTGTCTGTAATATTTCCTATCTTCATTGGATATATTTCATGTTCTCCAGCCTTTTGCCTTGTTCTTAAGAAACATAGTCAGTTCTCACTAACTCAGCAGAGCCAGGTCAGAATGCTGCTTACATGGAGGACCCTGTGGGGTTGAAAGCACACACAGCAAGAAGTTTGTTTTAGGACTTACTAGATGGCATGCTGCCTTGGAAGGCACTGCTGTAGTATAATCATCAAGATGCCTTATAAAAACAGATCTGAAGGAGTACAAAGGAAAGCTATTTGCAATGCACAGCAATACATTTTATTGAGCATACACAATCAAGGAAGGTATTTTTTCTGTACTTCTGAGCAGATCTGTAGACACCCCTTCTAGTATACACCCAAGGAAGTTCTCTTTTCCCAATGTGAAATAAAGACCAAAGAGTAACAGCATGTGAGCATAAAAATTAATGTGACAGTTTGCATAAAAAGTAAAGGGGGGGGGGGGCGGGGAGGGAGTGTTAATACTATGGTTTTCTGAGTTTCTTTTCTAAACATTTAATTCTGACCACCTCGAGTCTTCCTGCACTTTAACTTAACTACTCCCTTTTCGTCACTTCCCATCGTGAAAATTGTACAACATTTCTGTGAGATGATAAACAGGTGTTACTTTTCATTCTGGCGGCAATGGCATTTGGTGCAGGATGAAATAATCCTACCATTAAATAAGAAGCTCACAGTGGTGTTGTGAAGCTTAATTTGTTTGGAAAATGCTTTGCAGTATTCAGATGAAAGGCACTCTGGATATTCAAAGTATTATTACTGCACAGCTGGTGGTCTACATGCTGCAGATGTTTCTTCCATGCTGTTGCATGGTTACTTAAGTGGCTTCTTAGTGCAGATGTTCATGAGTGAGCATGCACAACCTCCTCTGCCGATGTTTTTTGACACAGATTTTATTGCTGCTTGACTTTTGATCTTGAAAAGAATATTCTTCCACTGGTGAGGTGCTACGTGTGTGTATGACTACATCCCTGTTGGTTCAGCCCCCACTGCAAACAACAGCATCTGCAGATATTTACTGTGGGCCTTTCTCTTTAGCCTCCATTTCCTTCTGTGGCTTTTACTCATTCCCACAGTGTTTGACTCTGGGGATTCTGCCTCTTCTGTTAATACTCTATCACCATCACTCTCTTCATGCAGACGTGATGATTCCCTTTGTACTCTTTGTCCAGATGGGATAAAGAACTTCATTGCATCTCGGTTCTTTCTTTCCTTGGCTGCTGCCACTGTTACGTAAAGGGATCTCTAAGAATTGCTGGGCTTGCCATTCACAATCTCTCTGAAAAGATTTGAAGATAAGATGAACTTCTAATTTCTGCATGTTCTGTGCTAGTCTTTCTTGTAACTAGAGAGAAGTAAGGTATGACTTCAACTGAGATCCACGTGGAGTGTGCTGAACACGTGCAAATCTCCATGGCTGTATGATTTCATCAACCTATTTGGCAAGAGAACTAGTGCTGAAGTTTGCCTTCCTCTTGATTTGCTGTATTTCCAGCAAATGTCAGGATATCCAGTGCAATACGAGGGCAACTGAGGAAACAAGGCTTTTGTCTTACCTGAAGTGCAGTGCATCGCCTATTGCATTACTGACCTAGGAGCAGAAAAGGACCAAATCTGTACACACACGCATGCACACGGAGAGAAAGAGGAAAGTACAGCAGAATGGTGCTGGTTCTGGTTAACATAGACCTTATTTACAAGATTCACATGGAAGGCAGAGAGAGTTTGGTGCAATATACTGGAGTGTTTGTTCTGAAGTGTATTAAAGAACTGAGCTCTCTTGACAACATGTTCAAGAGCCACAGTCTTGCAGCTTGGAGGAATGAGTCCTGGCCTATGTGAGAAGGCAGGAGCTTAAGCCAGACAAATAACTTCAGGGAGCAAAGACAAATTCTGTCACTTTCTGTACTACTTTCTGTAGCATTTTATGCAGAATTCTGCATAAATCAAAGCAAAAGGCTCAGTCTTTACCCAGGAAAATTAGATCTGAAAGAAAGACACATTGAGAAGGCTAGACCCTGGCTACATTGTGAGGTGAATTGCACCTTAAAGACTTTGTCATTTCACCAATCTTTAAACGTGTAACAATTTGTCAGTGCTCATCAACTGGTCCCTGGAGACCATGGCTACCTTTAATACACAGAACTGATAGGGCTTATGCAGACATATACAAGTTTTACATTTTAACACCCCTCTGACCCTACTGAAGTGTCTCATCCTTTCGCTGGATTCATCTTGGTAGGCATAGCTTTTGTTCTGCTTCCCTAGTGTCTCTGAACTGTAAAAATTGCCACACATATGTGTAACAGGATTTACTCCGCCTTATTTCCTCACCACTGCTGCTCCAGGAGGATAGACTTATGGTATTGCTACTTGTCCAGATCCCTATTTTTTTTTTTCTCCCAGACTGCTGGTACTGCAGTTATTCCTCTTCTTTTGGTGCATCTATTTCTGATATTGATGTGGCCTGTATCACTGAAAAGGGAGAGGGGGCAGGGAGGGAAGGGGAAAAAGAGAAAGGGAAGGAAGGAAGAGCTTCTAATGTTCTCTCATTACTCAGTTCATCTCACCGTTTCATGACCAATATCTCCTCCCCTCTTCTGAGATATTCCTTTGCTCGTTCTGGTTAGGTATCTCAGCTGATATCTGGTCATCATATGGGTAACATTTGGATTCATATAATCTTATTCATTATGATGTGATCATTTGTGATTTACTGTTGCTTGATAACAAAAGATTCTTTTGCACATGATAAAAATTACATTAAATCACTGGCCCCAGAATGGTGGCTGAAAATCAGTCAGGGGGGGCTTTTACTCCTGCCACTTTGGCTTGAGTTTGAAACGTTTCACACAGTAGCTCTGCTAGGAGTAAGCTGGGCTTCCTTACTAACGTAATAAAACGCAGACCATCCTAAGGGGATGAGGGAGTTGCATTCCAAAACTTGCACTGCAAGCGACCAAAGTTTAATGGAAAACGTTGAAAAGTTTCTATTAAAAAACAATTTTCCTCCTATATATCATACACTCTATTTTATGCTTTCCCCACTCCCTCCTTTTTTTCCTTACTGGCACAAAAACAGGATCTTTGTTTTGACAGAGCTAATCCGCTCATGCTTTCATATGGGCCCTCAGGCTCCCCACCTGTGGAAAGATCCATGGGAGCAGAAAAACTACTGAGCGAGTTCCACATGCTCACCTCAAAGGGAAGAAATCAGTGGCCTCACAGAGGTATGGACTGTAAATATTGTGGTTCCCAAGGACCCGTGGAGAACATGAACACAATCTCCTGCACAATCTGCACAACCTCCAGCAATAGCTTTTCCTTCTTTATTGCCTTCTGGGACTTCTCTCTCCTATCAGCTGGGCTTCTTCAGGAGACGTGCTGTATGGGCTGCTTTGCTGCAGCTGCGCCGCCTCCCTTTTCCCAAAGACTGAAAGGCACACTCGGGGCTGACAATTTCTACCCGCAAATTTGCTGGTGAGAAAGGATATAGTAGCTTGCAACCCCTGCCAAGTTTGACAGCAAGCTTCATAACAAACTGGTACAGCTCCGAGATCTCTCTGCTGCTTCTGTAGGGAGGCCAGGGAAGATTTTATGGGGTGAAAAGTGATGGAGAGAGAATGAATTGCTTTGTGGCTCCATCAGGCAGCATGTTCAAGGTGGCCAGCATCGAGCACTGATCTGTTCCATAGAGCCTCTGCCCAGCCAACAAAAAGAGGGAAAACCATACTTAGATTTTTAGGACTTTACATACGAGACTAAGCCCAGAATTTATCTTAGCATCTTTGCCATTGAACATGACCCACAGATGAGCAGGAAAAACAACCATGATTTTTCTGTGATAGGGAGAGTTTGCTGATGTTTGTGGCTGTAACTTCTCATTAAAGACTGCTGATTTACATCAGAGCTGTCTTTGTATCTAGCCAAGTAAATGACCGTGCCCAAACCAACTCACTGGAAGGTAAGTTTTGAGAACAAACCTTGGCTCTGTCTGCTCATATCATCTCATCCCACCTCACCCAGAATTAGGTCATTCTGGCTTTATAACATCCATGTGGGTTTCTGTGGTTCCCAGGCCAGGCTGATATGTTGTGGAGTCACTATGTCTAGTACAGGAAATTTTAATTCATAGCATTTAAATTCAGAAAGCTTGAATTTAATGTTCAGTGGTGTCCTGAAAGAGTCTGGATCCTTCAAAGCCTTGAAGTACAGAACTGAAAAAAAAAAAAAAAGGCTGATGACAGTTCTGAGTCTTGGCTCCTGTGTTGTCAGCGGGAAAATCCTCATCCATTCCGCTGGAGCCAGCATTTCATCCACTGTGTTTTCATGCTCTGTACGCTGTTTTGCACTTGAGATCTTGCACTCAGGAATGTTAAAGAACTGTGGTCATATGCAAAGCATATCTTATCCAATGCTTTCTGCATGTGAAGTAGCAGGCTAAGTCAAACTGAGCAGAGGGCAGAAACCAGGTCTCTGCCTCCTGGCTGAATCCTTGTCACTCTGCTCACCCTGTCCCTCTGGTCTGTTGAATCCTGAATGGGACCATGGCAGCAAAGCTTCTGTTTTAAGACAGCCATCCTTGGTGGGCCTCACTTCTGGGGTGCCAGTCAGGCTTATGACTGCCAATGCCCACGTGGTCTTGAGAACATGCAGAGCAAAAACAGGTATGTGAGGAAATCTAAAGGCAGGAACTAAATATCCAGCATGAAAAGGTCAGCCTTGCTGGAGTCAGGGTAACCCCACCAGGACTGTAGTTTTGCATTCATGTGTTTGAATCGTGCCTAAATCATGCTTTATGTGCCTATGTCTTTGCATGGGTCTGGGCCAGGACCACACAGGAAGCTGTAAAATCCAGAAACAGAGTGGSTTTTTTTAGTTTTTCAATTCAGGTAAGCTGTCTTTGTGCCACTTCTTCCAAGTCCTATTTTTAGCAACTGCTTTGATGAAGACCAAAGAGGGAGACTGAAATGAAATGCACTGTGATGATGTGACAGGCTGGAAGGCGGCATTCTCAGTGAGTCTAACTTTGCCGAGATGAGAATTCGGCTCTTGTTTTCTAAAGAGAGCAAGATGAGGGAGAAAGCTGTTTTCCAAGTAGCGGTCTCCTATCTGCTCTTTCCCTTGCTCTCTTTCTTTCTTATTCCATCTGGAGCCAGCCATTTCTTAAATGCTCTGCAGCCACCTAGAGGAAGAAACCCGCTTGATTGAAGTTAATTTTGTATGGATTAAGCCAGGGAGTGGGTTCTGTGTAGTTTAAGAATGTGAGTTTCTAAACTAGCCAGCCTGTTTATTATTATATCACAAGACCTCCTTGGAAATATATACAGTGAATCATCATCAAAAGCTGAAGATAACTTCAGTTTATGTTTATAGTTCAGAAATATTTCCTGCTTCATGTTCTCATTGTGCTTGTTATTGGATATGAAATATTTTTATGACAGATAGTATAGCAGCACCACAATATGGTTTGTCAGTACACAGAAGGAGATGATCTGGTTTGAATTTTTGTTTTTGAAGATTTAAAACCTGTATCATTTTATATATTTATCTAATGACTATGACAATATGCTTTTGGTATATCTACATGGTTTATGTTTCTGTAGGGCCATGACTTCAAAACCAYCCAATAATTGTTGAGGTTCTATCTAAGATGTTTATAAGCTCATGAAAAACCTCTGGCTTTTCTCAGATGAGGGCTGTCACACAGAATACACTAATGGGCTCTCTGTCTACCAGAGTGAAAGTTGATGCAGTCATATTAGAACCATTTAGTCTATGCCATGTTCATTTGCACTGTATGAAACAGAATGACAAAGTTTAACTGGTGATTGAGAATACTTTAATGTATAAAGTTAGATATTAAAATGTGTCTGCCTTTCTGAAATTGAAGTAAAATTACTAGTTTTTTCCTTTTCTAGATAAGATATGGCAGTTCAGTCTCCACTTGTGCCTAAAGAACTAGAGACTGGGGGGAAGTATTCTTTAAAAATCAAGTCTAGACATGGAAAAAAAGATAAAATTTTATGTCAATTACATAATGCAAAAGATCAAAACGATGATGGATTTTCCTTGGTAGCTATGCCAGAGGACACTGAAAATTCCATTATGATGGAGTGTCTCTGTCATGAGGCAAATTCACTTTAGCAGTGTAAGTGCTAAGCTAAGCATTGCACGCAATGAATGGAAATGCAGAATACTAATAGGGGTATTGAAAAGTCCGCTAACACATTCTCCGTTTCTTTTCCTCTCTTGAGAAAGGCTTGATATACACATATGATGTGGTCAGTCGAAGTAACTTGAATACTGCTGTGTTATGTCAGAACAGGATCTGTAATAAGGAATCTTATTGGCTTTAGAAATCCCAAACATTATGAAATCTAGGAATTTTTCTAGGTTGTGGCTTGGGAGGAAGGCAATTCTGCCCCTCCACTCCATTCTTGTGAGACCCCACCCAGGGTGCTGCATCCCGTTTTGGGTCTCCAGCACCGGAAGGACACTGACCTGTGGGAGAAAGTCCAAAATAGGGCCACCAAGACGATCGGAGGGATGGAGCACCTCTCATATGAGGAAAGGCTGAGAGAATTGGGATTGTTCAGCCTGGAAGAGAGAAGGCTTCGGGGTGAGCTAATTATGGCCTTTCAGTACCTGAAGGGAGCCTACAAGAAAGATGGACTATTTACAAGGGCATGTAGTGACAGGACAAGGGGGAATGGATTCAAACTGAAAGAGAATAGGTTTAGCTTAGATAGCAGGACAAAAGTCTTTACTGTGAGGGTGATAAGGCATGGGAACAGGTTGCCCAGAGTACCTGTGGATGCCCCATTCCTGGCAGTGCTCAAGGCTGGGTTGGATGGGCCTTTAAGTAACTCAGTCTAGTGGAAGGTGTCCCTGCTCAGAGCAGGGGGTGGAATGAGATGATCTTTAAAGTCCCTTCCAACCCAAGTAATTCCATGATAAATGATGTGGTACTGGAAACACAAAGTAGGTCAAATTGGCCATAGGAAATTAGTGATGAGCACATAGGCTGTAGACCTCAGTCCACTGGGCCTATGAAAGAAGGGATTTTTGGTAGAAAATCCTTTAGAACATGACTGTCTTTCTGAACATTAAACCCATAGAGCATCTAGAGGGTTTTTTTTTTTTGCATCAGAAAACTTTGCATAAGTGCATGAGAAGCTACTCTTACCTTTGCCAATTATGTGATGGATATTTGCAAGTGGATGACTCTGGATATTGGTTAACTGAAGAAATACATGTCTTCAGAAAGCACATTCTAGCTTTTGAACCCTCAGTGCAAGATTCCAGGTCATACTCCTAAATTTGCTTCTCTTATCTTTTTGTTGATCCAAACATTTTATTGCTAATGACCTCTTTATAATGGATTTGGAAACTCTGTTCTAGAGCAGTGTTATTATAGTCCTTGTATTTTCCAGCTAGATATACAATCCACAGATCATACAGTGTATAGGCAGCCAAATCCTTTTTACAGTAATCTCTTCAAAGAGGGTGGAAAAAATTGTATTTATATCACTCCAGTATGCAAGTCAAATGAAAATACTTCTGATGAGTACTTTTCAGTGTGATATTGGGCACTTGTTTGAAATGGGTTAAGAATCTTCTGCTGTATTTCCTTTTTATTCCAGTAATTCCAGAGTTGTGTGTAATGTGCACAGAGGAGTGTTTTCTAACTGTTTCATTTCAAGGTATGTGCTACATATGAACTCAAACCACTTGAGTTCTCCTGCATACAGATATTTATTTCAAATGCCAGGACTATTCATTTCAAATGCCATGGCTGCACAATGAAGGTGAAACTCTGCATGGTACAGCACAACTGAAACAGCAGAAGAGAAGGTGAAAACTCTCTTCCACTTTCTGAAAGTGAGTGGGAGTGCAAGGGGTCAGCTCTTCCACAGCTGTGGGTGGCATTTCCATATTCTGTTGGGAGTTTATTGGGCAAAAATCCACTCGTTCTAAAGGTGGCAAGTCAGCTGCTCATCTGTACTGTAACCTTCAGCTCTAGGAAATATTCTGAGTCATACCAGATGCTCCTTGGAGGCCAGCAGGGGACTACATTGTCTTCCTTAGTCATTGTTCAGCTATTTCCCCATGGAGGGATTTTAGCCAACCTTTCCATTCTCAGGACCAGAAAATACAATTAAAGCCACAGATGCCTGTAAGGATCCAAGCACAAGATACAAAAACCCTACTTGACACATTAGTTGGAGAATTATCGTGAAGAAAGAAGTAGGTAAAGTTAGTGTGCCATTCCATTTTTTATTTGGTTTTTCTTTCCCTCCTTTTAAGTGCACTTGCCACTGGTACTACATATTGAGAGAAATATAAATAGGTGTCAGGGTAGTGCTGTCTTGACAACTTTTATTTTATGTGGTTTTAGAAAATGTTCCAGAATGTTTCATTGTTAATTTTGCCATATTCTTGTGGGTAATGTTGGTTAAGGCAATGAAACACAATTCTGGCACAGCATGCTCTTTTATATAAAGGTTAAAAATACACACAGAACACTCTTTTTGGCTTTATCCAAAGGCTTTTGGATAATATTTTTAGCAGCACGTAGTATAGGCTTGTGGTGATATTGTGCAGCACAGTATGTTTTTTTGAGAGGTCTACAAGGGCCTTCATTTATTCAGTGTCTGGAAAACACCATTTTTGCTTACCCTTTGTGAGGGAAACATGGATTCTGATTTTTTTTTAAGAAGAGGGATACTCAAAGAAATCAAAACTGAATTGCTGTCTCTCTCAGCTATGTTGGAAATTACCAACAGTAATTACCACTTGCATTGAAAGCATCCTTTTCCCATGTTGATTGAACTCCTCTAAATAACTGCTTTGGAAGAGCTCCTTGGCAAGGCAGGGATGGATGTGGATATCGTGTGATTCTGTTTGATTATCTGAGTGCCAAGTCTATATCTGGACCAGGAACAATGACTCTCAGAGTTAAATTAGGACTCTTCAATGTGTGTGTGATGTGACTGCTATGCCCTAGAAATCTCAGATCACATACAGCTCTTGCCCTTTGGTAGAACTGTGTATTTTATAATTTCTCTCTGCTTAGCTCAATGTGCAATACAGTCCATGGTTGACTCAAAGTCGCACAAAAACCGGGAATCAGGATGAAATCTGAATGCGTGATTCAAATGCCTACTACTGCAAACTCCTCCTCTGCACTCTGCCAAAACCAACAGTCATATTCTCAAGCATTATGGCCAATGCTTTCTTTATAGGAATGAGATTTCCCCATGGAGAGGATATGCCTGCAGTACATTTGCTATGCACTGCACACCGAAGATGAGCTGTGAGTTCACTTTCTGCTCTCACACTTCTAGGGATTTTTTGGAGCCTGTTCAGCAGTGTGGGAGTTCTTCAGCATGGGGCAGTCTCCAGTACAAAGTGCACGTAAGCCGCTTGCCAGTTTTTGTGGGCCCTTATTTTTGCACTTACCAGAAAAAGGGGTCAGGGCACTGATGATTTAACTTTGCTGTGGATGCCTTTATGAGATCAAATTTAAGGCAATGTTACCATTGTTAAGATGTGTGAGAAAAGCACAGGGGGAGTACAGATACAGTTACCTGGTCTTGGAAGAAATGATTCTTGAAAATGACTGACTTTGCTGCGTGAAACAGTCTGCTCCCCAGGCAAGTGCTTTGAATGAATACTCAATAGCTGTAAGAGTCTCTGTGTTTTCAGCAGCCTCCAAAATTACTTTCTTTGTGAGTTATTTGCTGGTTTTGCATTAATATTAGTAAACTCTGGAGAAAGAAAGAATGATCTCAAGGCTTTGATCTCAGGCCTCAAAGCCATAGAAAGTGTCTAGCTCTATATACTATAACTTCAGTACTTCAGTAAGGTTAAACATGCATAGGCAGACAAGAGAGAGTTTGCAATAGCAACAGCATGTGACTTTCCATTATACATTGGAATATGGCTCCATCTTCTCATCTTCTTAGCTTGTGAAATGTGTTTTCTATCTGGGGCCATAAATAATGGCAACTCATTGAACTTTGTCGAAAAAACAGCCCAAACAAAGTTTCCCATAACAAACTAACTACTGACAGAAGCTTTAATTTTTCCTGTCAAAGAATTAGGGCAAGCTTGTACTAAAACTTTGATTTGACATACCCAATAAAGAGTTATCCCAAGAAGTCATGTCTCACAGAATGGCAGGGCTGGAAATTAATCTTCCTCTCTAGGCAGATGACCCTTCAGGCTTTGAAGTTTGCAAGTATCCAGCTTATCCCAAGTGTAGAGGACAAACCCCATCACCACCTGATGCCTCTTCGTATACATAAAATGTATGTAGTGATGCGCTATCTCTAATTGCTTTCATGAAATCTGTTGAGATCTACTGATGGAAAGAGGAAGATGTTAGTGTTTTCCATCCGTGTGCAGCAGCTTCTTGAAGGTACCAAAGGTTTGAAAAATGCACTGCATCATACTCCTGTTGTGAAATGTGGGGGGAGAAGTAAAAGGAAATAGCCTCTCCTGAAATGGCTGGTTCTGGTTTTGGATTTGTGTATATTGCAGAGGAAAATGAACTGCTGATGTTCAGCGAGTGAACATCTGCAATTTCAATCCCGCGTGGCACAGACTAAGGCTGTAGGCTTTATTGCTGTGATCTTTTCTTCTTCTTTTAAATACTGCATGTAGCACAGGACTCTGTTCTTTGCCCTTTGTGGGACTTGGAGACTTTCCATGGTTTAATATGAAAAAGGGCTGCTGCTGAAGGAGCGTACTCATCCAGTTTGCTTTGAAGATGTGGCAGCAGAGTGTGTGTTTGTCTCCTTCAAGGGTGTGTCCCACAGCTGCCGGATGCCTTCACTTTCATGGATTTCCCCTTGCAACAGTTTGTGATTATACACACCCAATTAACGCCATCTCTGACACACACCCTGCAGGCAGCACAGACGGCATCAAAAGGGATCACAGTGAGGCACTTGGTACCAGCCGAGGACTCAGAGGTTGGCTGTGCTCCGGTGCTTATTTGGAGCAGGGATGCCGGATAAACTGCACGGTCACATCCAAGGGAGTTTTTTGCTAAATGTAAATATGTCCTTAAAATAAATGTAATTTTCTTTTGGACCACAACATCATTGCATCTCTCTATGATTTCACTGAGGGCAGAACTAAGGCTGCCTGAAGTATCTTGTTTGTATTTCCATAGCTAGTAAAATAGCTTCATTTTATAAGTAACTTGCACTGGAGTCTTCTTGGCGGGTTATTTCTGTCTGACTGCAGTGTTTTGATGTTAAGTTTCTAGTACGTTTTTATTTCATTTATGTGAATGCTTTGTTCTTGGTAAAGAGTCACAATACCTTGGAAGACCCTAAGTCTCCATTACTGTGCAGTTCAGTAAATTGTCAGTAGGGTTTCATTACTGGCATAATTTCAAAGTTTTACTAAAATGTATTTTTCGGTTGTTTGAACAGTCGGATTAGAGTACAGATAAGCTTGTGCATACATGCAGTTAGTGTCACCGAATCTGTTTATCAGATTCAAAGGAGGAATGATGAGAAGGCAAAACCTGGGGAAGCAGAGGATAATTATAATTTTTGAAATGTATCACTGGAGAGGATAAAAAAATAAAAGCTATGGGCATACCAAAGATTTTTGCAAGGGGAAAGGATTAGGAAAACAAGAATCAGTTTTTCAGTTTACCTGGTGAACATCCTGTAATAGCCCTTTAACACAACTGTAGCAATAGTAAATGTGAGAAATGTAACTAAGTGCAAGAAGTAAACACCTTCTGATAAAAATACAGACCCAAAGTCGAAGCTTGGCCATGGGCTATCAGCAGGCCCCTCTCAGAGACAGCTCCCAGAGGATGGACATCTCCATTTCCACAACCTTGTCCAGAATAGCCCTTTCATTAGGAAATAAAACAAGGTTTTATTTTTATTCACTAGGCTTGGCAGCTGTGGATACAGGTTTCTTTACAGTTATTTTTGATTTAACCTTAATTAATTAATTTAATTAACCTTTCAGGCAATTAGAAATTGTAATTCATTAATAAAACTGTTGCAATCTGATGATTTGCTCCTCAGCTAAGCCGAAGGCTTGAGCCCAGCAGCCGTCACCAGGATTAAACTCGTAATGAAAATCAAAATTGCATGAGCAATTAGGTACATAATGAATCAGCAGATTGATTGTGTTGCACATGGCATGCTACCTTCCTTAGTGGACACCCATGCTGAACACTGTAGCAAATATTGCTGATCCCAGCCAAAGCTCAGGTGTTTCACCCTGGAGCCTATCTGGATGTCCACATCCATTTCAACGCCAAGGGTTGATGGCCAGTGTTGTTCACATGGATGTAGCAGCTAAGCTCTCTGCACTCCCAAAGAGTATGGCTGCCCTCCTGCAGGCTGGGAATGGTGCTGTCCCTTCCCTAATCCCACAGACTATGCCTAGGCTTTGTCAGGGTCAGTGCTGGCCTTGCCACAAACATGTTAACCGTTAAAAACCCCGTGTGATTGATGGTGAGCCTAGAGTTTTCCTGATCTTGCATCTTTTCCTGATACAAGCACCTGAGGTAACTGTAGGTGCATTGACTCAGTGTAAGGGGTGGCATCAATCTCTGAGTAATGGTAAAAAAAATGTATTTATGCTCTAAAAAGCTGAGGAAGCAGCTCAGATTTAGGGTCTTAGAATTTCTAAGGCAAAGAAGTCAGTGAACATGTAGCCAACCTGGACACTAGCAAGCATTCCTAAACACCACAGACATTGATAATAACTAAATCTGAGTGGAGAGCGGTAAAATGTGTTTCATAAAGTGGGCTACCACAGAAACAAAAATATGATAAAATGGGACCTTGATAGTCAACTATTTATGGAGATTATGTACAGACTTTCTTTGTGATAATGATTTGTTGCAGTAGAAAACAAGCATGTACTTCACTGTAAAATGAGACATGCACCTCTTAAATGCATGGGGTATATGGACCACTGCCCGCTGCAGGGATACTAGGAAGAGATCACAAAGAGATGTTGTGGCCAAAGGAGTCAGTGTAAAGTTATTTAGTGTGTCACGTAAAAAGGTGACCCTTTGTGCTTATACAAGGTCTTTTATCAGCTGACAACATCAAACCATGCCAAGGATGTTGTGCTAATCTATTCCTTGCCTATCAGCTGTGATATGCATACAGCAACATCTGTTACTGGAAAAGATGTAAAGGGACCTACCGCAGAACTAATGTGAAATAAAATTACATTGTCCCTAGAAAGTAAAGTTATTTCAAGTGCAAACAACTGGTCTGTAAATACGAGCATGTTGTATATTGATCCAAAGCAATTCTGTTTATTCACGGCACAAATATATCAGTGAATCGAGGACAGGTAACCTTTTTGCATTATCATTTGTGCTACTTATTTGTCACAGTGAATTTTTAGGTAATTTYGTATTGAAGGTCCACTGAGAGTAGAATTATTAAAAACTCATTAAAATGTCAAACAGAACTGTCAGGTTTAACCATATGAATGGTCACTGAAGTAGCCGGTAACTTTGGCAAGGGGAAATGCTTCTCTTTAAGGGGCACTGTAACATACGCACAAACAGACTTGTCCATGTTCAAAGGTTCACTAGTCCTCTCTCTTAATTTTGAATAAAGGGTTCTCAATGACTCTAGAGCATTGTATGGGCATTAGGGCTCCTGGTTACTTTGACTGAGGTGCTTGCACATTTTCCAAGCTGTTACCTCTTCTGCTGTGGAGAAAGTTTCTGGGAAATTAATCCTATATCCATCCTTTTTCTATAGACTATTCAAATTATGGTCCACAGGAAGAGCAATTAATATGAAGGGCTCATTTTTCACTTGAGCCCTTTATCTTTCTGGAGGATTTGTGCCTCTCACAAATGTTGCCTTTTCCTCTCAGGAATGGGAAAGCCCCTGAACAGCATGAAGCAGGGGAGTCTTGACCATTGACACCCAAAGGTCACGCACAGAGCACTCTCAGTGAAAAGCAGAAGAACTGAGGGCATGATTTTCAGAGTATGTCTTCCCTGTACCTGGTCCCCACCTTTTAGTGCTTCTGCTCAGAGCAGTAGATACTCAGCATTTCTGAATTTGCATTGCTGCACATGCAGAAACATCTTAAGCATTTTGCACATGCAGAGACCACCAACTGCCAATCCACTGGCTCTTGCCAGTTATGTTTTAGTTCTGTGCCAAATGGGCACATGTTCTGAATGAGCTAATTTGAAATATAGTGGTGACATCCACAGTAGGAGTTTCACGTAGGGCCATGTTAGCAGCTTTGCTCCCTGTCATGTTTTGTGGTGATTCCACGTAAGAATGCAATGGAAGGAGGGACTGGGCAGTGTGAATAAGTGCTTTAGGGATTTCCTAACATGAAACTGCTCAGTTATGCTGCAGCACCTCCACTCCTTTGGAGTATCTTAAAGTCTGTCACTTGGTGGTGATGCTGCTGAGAAAACAGGCATATAGCTATTTTGGGGCCTTAAAGCAGGAAGAGTCTGGAGGTAACCTGGAGAGAAGGCATCATCCCTTGCATGGAGGGGCATGTGCTCATTACCTACGGAAGACATACACTTAATACTACTGCCATTACTGTTAGCAAAATTATTAAATTATTACTTTCCAGGGAATAAAAAAGTTTTTCTCTTATGTTGACAATCATTGCAAAAATGAAGTTTGTCTTTTTCCATTGTGGTCTCGGTTCTCTCTGCCTGACATTTCTTGGGTCTTCTCACCTCCCTGTTTCTGAGTGATTTCTTGGTGCTCTTGAGACTTCTCTGCATCAGAGTAGCACACACAAAAAGATATGAGCCTTTGGCATGTAACCGCAGGGATGCCTTTAACTTTCTTGCCATTTAGCACAAGTTGCTGTGGCATTGAATGCCATGTGACTGGAAAGTAAATAACTCTGAACCTTGGGCAGATATCTGCCAAAGCATTCCTTTCTTATTTGTTTTGGGGCTTTGTTCTGCAGGTCCTGTGTGACAGACATGTGTGAGTGTCCAGTCCACAAAAACTGCTACTGTGAGTCATTCCTGGCGTATGCCCGAGCCTGTCAGAGGGAAGGGCTGAAAGTTCAGTGGGTGCCAGAGCAGAGCTGTGCAGGTAAGCATTTTGGGACTGCTTCTTTGTAAACCAGTGCATAGGCTAATAGGCCACTATCCTTTTACTAGTGGAGGAGGATCAAAAATGAACTGTCTAGAAAGGACTGGAATTGCACCAGCTTGGAAGTTCTTGGAAGTTTTTCTTTCATGATATGTAAACTGTTGATTACAGAAAACATTTAAACTCTTTTGACCTCCTGTCAAAACATAGTTATATTTCTAGAGACAACATGTACATATAATTGCAGTAGGTTCAACAAGGGAAGTGGACTGAATGTATTTAATGGGAATATTAAAAGGCAAACCTGCATTAATTTTTGTATTTGGTCCATACTCYCCTCGTGATTAGGACTGCATTAATTGCAAGTAATTGTGAGTAATTGTTTCCATGAGAAGCGGTGGCCTGTGGTTATGGGCACTTGAACTAAAATGCAGCATTGCAGGYGAGTATTTCCCCTGATGATGGTCTCGTTAATTTAGGACACTCTGTAATGCATCGGTTTGCCTGGAAATGTATTCAGATTTATGTAAAGTAATTGACAGTAGTTGAAAAAAACAACAAACAATGAGAGGAGCATACTCAGTGCTGGTCAAAGAGCTATTACTCTGTGGTCCATTTTGGTGATTGTGTGTGGCTTAGGGTCTACTCTCTAACTTCAATTTCCTTTTCTGTTGAAGGCATTTTAGCAGGGATGGGGAGTGACAGAGCAAATTACATTTAATTGACTGTTCCCGAAAGGCTCATATTTTTCCTTACAAAGGAACAGAACAATCCAAACAGGGTGTCATTAAGTGAAAAACCTATTCAAGGATGTGGTCTTAGCACTAATAATGTATATAATTTTTATCTATTGAGCTGGTAGCAGATCCATGTGGAACCTGAAGCAAGCATCCTAACTTTTTTTCCAAAGCACTTCAGACTGAGGCCTCATTATGGCAGATGCTGTAAAAAGAATAAAAACTCCTTGCTAGCAGCCCTTGCCTTAAGGAGTTTATACAAGTGTTGACATATCACGACTTAACGAATTGAAGCTTCATTTCACAATTTTTTTTCTGGCATCTTACCAAAGACAAGAAAATTTTCTGAGGCAAAACCAGTCCTTGAGAGAACATTATGAAGGAATTTAAACACACAGCTTCCATTAAAGCTAATGAAAGAAGTTTTTAAATCCACATGAGTTTTTTGATCTCAGTGCAGACTTCTAGAGGGAAACAGGAAATCTTGTTAAGCAGAAAATATAGATAAGCTGTATATGGCCAAGCACCCTCAAAACACTTACTTTTGTATCCAATATCAAATAAGTAGCACCATCTTCTACAGTAAATCATATGGTAAGCATTAAATTAAAATGCGTCCACTGCATTCTATATGGTACCAGTGGCCAGCATCAAGATTTTAATGTTTAACTTAGTTTTTTTCTCTCCAAAACTAGTAGTTTCAATTATTGTATCCCAACTACAGAAAAAAGTTCCTAGGTAGGAAACAACATATCTGTAATAAAACTTTAGCATTCTGTGACTTTCATTTCCTGCTTGACATTTCAGAGCTGGTGGGATACTTGCAAGGGTTGTGTTCTGACGAAAATGGAGTATACTTATTAGTAAATTCAGGTTTTAATTAAACTTTTGTGTGTTTTAAAACCAGATCTTGTGTGGTTGCCAGTTCCTTTACCCTGACTGCTGTATGCTTAGCTCATTTTTATGATCTCCAGAAAACTTGTGTTGTCTGGAGGGCCAGCCAAACAGGATGCTCAGGAGGCTGACTTGCATGTCCTGTTCCCTACATGGTCTTCTCTCTCCCCCAGTGCAACAGCTTATCCTCCTCTACATTGTTCTGCAAAATACTGCTACTCAAGGTTTTCTGTCCTGTGAGGCTGGCTCAGTAAGGGGGATGTCAGCTGTCATTTAACTGGTGGAGTGAAAAGTGGAAGATAATGGGTAAGGAAACTGGTTAGGGTAGGAAAAGGTTGGTGAGAACCACATGGGAACTGAGAGGGTTAGGAAAAGGATATGGGTTGCCATGGGAAGTAGTGGGAAGTGAGATCTGTTAGGATGGGCACAGGGAAAAATACAATTTTTGAAGGAGAAATTGAAAAACTGGGAGAGCCACCATGAGATAAAGAAAAAATCACAAAAAGTGATACATGCAAGAGGGAAAATAAAGCATAGAAATGGAAGGAAGAGGTCTGAAAGGGGAAGGAGAAAGGAAAAAAAGGGGTTTTTTTTTAGCCCAAGAAAGGCTAAACAAGGAGTTTCTAAAGTGTAATTAAGTAAACTGGAGGGGTGAAAGGCCTTGGGCCATAGTAATTTAACACTGGATTTCTGAGGACACTGAGACGAAGAAGGCTCAAGGATGGTAGATGACAATAATTCCCTGCCACGGGCAGGACTACACATGTGAGAAGAAAAATCAGATGAGGACTATAATATAGTGCAAAGTGGACATGGTAGCTCTGATGTGCTGACATGCTACAACAGTTTCATAAAATCGGAACAATTTTCTCTTTTCCTATGTGATCAGTTGAAGCAGAGGAAGACAAGTGTATATCTGATTTTGACTCTTCATCTTCTCTGCAGTAGAAATTTCTGGCCAAAGTCACTCTTCTTCCCTGCTATATGTTGCTTTCCTTTAACTGCTTTATTCTGTGTGTATATGTATCAGGAGGGCTGTTCTGGCTTTTCAGTGGAAACTTACTGAAAACTGAAAGTTGAAAATATTAACATGAGTGTATCATCAGAAGGTCAGTGCCCAGATCCATTGCCTTTAACTATGTTAGAAGGAGATGTTGTATATTACAAGCATTATGAATGACATTCCGTTCAAAGTCCTACAGAAGACCTCCAAACTGTGTAACACCGAAGAAGCCAGAAGATTCATTGATGCACAAATATTAGTTCAGAATTTTCTGTGGAATCAGATTTACCAGATATTATCAACCAAGGGAATCCTTCAGCTGTTTATATGTTACATATTTTGGCTTTTTTGTTGGGGAATAAGAATTCCTCCTAAATAATTATGGCCATGTCTATGAAAACAGGTGCAGACAGATACAAGCCTCCTCTGCGAAGCTGCCAAAATGGCTGGACTAAACCAGGTCTAGTCTGAAAACTATAGCCTTATTAGGCAGGGTTTATTAGTTCAGGCACAGTGCTGTATTTATGTGACTATATGGCTTCTGGACTGGAGCTGGCTATTATCCCGCCAGCTCAGAACGTGGTCTGACTGAGGAAGCTCACATCTGTCATGCCAAACACATGTTCAAGAAGAAGAGTGGAAAAATCCTGTTGGGACTGGTAATGTTTCAAAATACAGTATTATTAGTAACTTTTGTATGTCGGGGTTGGGTTTTTGATTCTTTTTGCTAGTGTACTAAGGAAGTTATTAGTAACAGAGCTCAGTTCTATAAGTGAAGAATTTGCCTTTAAAGACGGGTGCAAAGACACCACTTCTGTTTTCCATGTTTACATGGTACTGAATCACTTCAGCAGTCCCTGGGAAGCCTTCTGCAGAATGTCTTTATTTTTATATTTTAAACTGTTGATGAAGTGGAATGTTCTGGATCAATCACACCACATGTTAACAACTGAATCACTCAACAATAAAAGCCATCCAGGGAACTTAAACAGCAGCCATTGTACTTTTCTGATTTTTCCCTTGACAGCATGATAATAATGCCATTATAGGCTGCCTACAGCAGAAAATAGTCATTGTATCTTCTACATGGCATTGTCTGAAGGAAAAGGAGGTGTTTTGACATATCACATCCATGTGTGGTAGAGCAGAGCTGGGGAGTACTTACAGATGCCACAGCTGCTGAGGGCAGGCTGTAATACGTTCTCATTTGCTGTGGGGCAGAGATGAGGAAGTGGAAAGGAGACCTTAGCCAACTTTCCTCAAACACGCCAGCTGAGGAGTCAAACAGAGCTCAGGTGGAACAAACAGGCCAGCTATTACTGCAATAAAGCTTTGTGGGATGAAACCTGTGCAGCCTTAAAACTGAAGCTCGTATTCCTTTCTGTATGGAAACCGCATGTACTGAAGTCTAATGTTTGTTTTTGGTGGGTCATTTAGAGATCCTTCAAAGGGAAGTCCTTTTTCAGAGAGGAAGGACAAAAGCTTTTAGTAAACAGCTTCCTTAAGATAATTCACATTGTGTGTGGACAATCACAAACCATCTTTGAATGTCTTGATCTACTTTTCTAGAAAGTTAATATATTGTTTGCAAATCTCCTGGGAGATCTGCACATTTTTATTTCTTTTCTTGCAGAGATTCAAACTCTATTCTTAACATACTACGTAAGTGTAGAATTTCTTGGGAATCTAGCATTTTATTCTATGCTCAATATTGCTTGCATGTTTTTCCCACCTTCTAAATTTCCTGTTTCATTTAAATTTCCTTTTACTTGTTCCTTTTGTTTGTTCCTTCTTTAATATGCATGGAAGTTATCATGCAGAGCAAGATAGAAGTGTAAAGTTGGAAAAATGTTCTCGGAAGATCTATGCCCACAACCTGAATAAGCCTATCTTGAACATTGCTGACAGACACATTTTTGTTTCTAACCTGTTCTAAAACACTGCTCAATTAAAGATGTCTCACAGAGTTTTTAGGTAGGTTGCTCTGGTGCTTTCTTATTCTTAAAGATAGAAAGTTGGTGGTTTTTCCCCTGATATCTAATACCATCTAATATTCAGCTGTTAATTCTCTGTAACTCCAGGGTAATTTTCCTCTGTACTATCCATTTTTTACAATTTTATGTTTGTTTATTAATATCTGTGTCCTGAGAATTGTGTACTATTCTTGCTATAATTCCTTCCTTAGGACTGCTGTTCAGATATGCATGAATTCCATAAAATGCACAAGAAGTAAAACTTGCAAGAAGTTGATACTGTTTTGAAGATCACTTTGTTAGTGGTGAAAAGGAACCCCTTAAATTTATGATGCCGTAGCAATAAGACTTCCATTCTCTTTGATACACTTATATATATTTAATCGATCTATTTCTGTCTGTTTTCTCTTTATGAATAATAGCTATACTGTAATGACACTGTAGGCCAATCCTCACAACAAAACGGTATTTTCTCTCCATAAGAAAACTGTTCTTTAAAAAATCTTGACCTTCATTCTCTCTCAGAGTTAAAGAAACCTTCCCAATACAATCTCCTCTCTGAAAATAGCAAGAGATGATTCTGGATGCTTGAGAGTCCCCTACCATCTATGAACTATTTTATCAGTACTTGTTCTTGCCATCAGCACAGCCGTTAAAAAGAGTAACAGACTTTTATTTGCCATTGAACCATGTATTATTCTCCATACTAAAAAGGCAGGATATAAAATGTTGAGAGTTTAAATATTGATCTGGAGGGGTTATAGTGCTTTTAGCTGARCCTTCAGTGGTCTTTTATGTTGAAAATGCATTGAGCTGTCAGCTACATAAATTAATGAATAGATACTGGAATCATTAAGTACAAGAATCCTCATTGCTAGTGATCCCTTGGTAAAATAGCACAAAGCATGGATACAATTGATTTTAAATTTTTGTTTGTTTGTTTGTTTTAGAAATGGTGCTGTAAGAGTAACAGCATTGATTGGGTTTGCTGTGATATGAAATATAGAAAGTATAATCCTAGGATCGGAAATTCTAATGTGGTGAATGACTCCTTTCTCTTCTTTCTGTAGGAGTGGAGCTGATAACTACTGTCTGCCCTTGTAAATGTTTCAAAAATCTTTTATAAAAGACATTGTAATAAATAAATAAGCAGTGTTAATCCTTTAATATAAAGCGTAGGTCTGCATATAGATAGAAACCTTGCCAAAGCTTTATATACCATCAGCTGTGTTAAAATTGTCAAAGAGTTCAAGACTGCTGTGGACTTGATAGCTTTTTGTTAAGGAACTTTGCTACTCTTATATTTATAATGTAATATAGTGGAATCTTTTTACAAGTAACTTTTTCCTGTAGATAATTGTCATACCAAAATGTGCTTTTTGATACTTGCAGTAGAAACTAAGCAAACAGGTAAGTAACTTTCCTTGTGGGGCTCTGTGTAATATGCATATTTTTTTCCTTTTAACTCCTTTCAGCAACCCAGTGTAAACACGGTGCAGTTTATGACACTTGTGGTCCGGGATGCGTCAAAACATGTGACAACTGGAACGAGATTGGACCATGCAACAAGCCCTGCGTTGCAGGGTGCCACTGCCCGGCAAATTTAGTTCTTCACAAAGGAAGGTGCATCAAGCCAGTCCTGTGCCCACAGCGGTGACATTCATTCCCTTTCCCTGGACACTGATGCGGGTGGTCACTGCCTTCAATGCTCACAGCCAGTGAAGGACTCCAGCTGTTTGTGTGCACATTCTGCAAAGTACACATCTACTCACAGAGTGTAAATATGCTCCTGTGTGTGTGTTTGTGTGTCTTATGTACACACATATGGCACCTAGAAAGATATGTAAATGTATACTGTGTGTATGTAGACACGTGTCCATACGCAAGTGCCCTAAACGTAAGTACAACCCATATATTTATATATATGTCCACACACAAATATACATAATTTCTATATATCATAGAAGGATGAATTATAATATGTATATTTTTTGCTATAAAGTTTATGTATTATTATTTCTAGGACCCTGATCTGTAAGTCATTGTATAAATAAACCAGGTGTTTTTAATATAATATAGTGGCATGAAAAGATTGGATGACTTTGCCATTGCATAAGTTTGTCGTTTCCAAGGAAACTTTTCTAAGGCCATAGCACTGCCAGACTGGATTAGTTTCAACACAGAACCTGGATTTACAGTTGTACAGGAAACACATTTCTCTAGAGATGGAGGATTTATCTAGGAATATTTCATGCGTACCTTAGAGCTGCATAGTGATTGGTGACAGTGCTTAATCAGGCAGAGAAAGCTGGGGATTGGCTTTTATGCTTTACTGAAATAACTGTGCAAAATTATTTCCAAAGCTGGTTGGACAATGGCCAGGATAGAGATATTTCTTTCTGGAATGGCACCAAAGAGTCAGGGGCCAGATTTTCAAAAGTGTTCAGCACCCAGCAGCTCACTTTGAAAACCTGACCACTTCCCATTTCATATCCTAATGCCCCATCTCTGTTGTTGTGTTTGGCAGTAGATGTGAATACACAAAAAGGAGCTTGAAGAAAATATTCATATTAGCCCCTTAAACATGTTTGAAATGTCTAGGCTTGTTTCATATCTCGCCCAAATATCGTGCAGAAAGCAAATCCCACACTGAAATGTTTGATTTCAGTGTGCCTTAAAAACATTAAATAATGCCAGGCTTAGTAACTCATTTAATTTATCAGCATGGTTTAGAAAAAGACAAATTCACCCCACCAAAAACAGTAGAGAATGTCAAATGCTAATTGGAGAACTGCAATTTATTTCCTTAGTGGTCTTTTGGTTTAGGTTTACGAACATGTGGGCTCTGTGAAGTTTGTGTGACTTTTGAAGTCTCCCAGGGGAGAAGCAATAATATGGGATTTCATTAGACACTGTTAAAAAAGCCATACAACTTTCTCAAGCCTAAAGGGACAAGGGGCTATTTTTCTTCACTGGAAAGCCTCTTGGAGAGCCTGATGGAATAGTCTCTGGAGATGACAGAAATCTTTGGGCATCTGATTTAGGTTTGTAATGAAGTAATATCCTTTCACACAGCTACTTCCATCATGTCTTGCATTGAAATTGCACATTGTAATGCTTTGAACAACTTTCTGCTTTAATTGTTTACCCTCCAGGAAGTTAAGCAGGGTCTGAGTTTACAGGGCACAACACATTTGGGTTATACAACCTGTCTGTGATCTCATCCTGGAGGAAGATGCTGAGTGAGCCTGGTTAACTTAAGCACCACACTATACAAAATGCTGTACCACAACAGTGTTAAAAAGAGCTGGGCATATAATGCCAAGAGTGTTCTATGGGTGTTCATCCAAATCTTAAATAAACTCAGCTTGATCTTTTTATGTTCCTTTTGTGTTCGTTTTCTCGGAACAATCAAACAATTCAGTTTTACTGGCAGAGAGGGTTTTGAAGAAACATACACAAGTGCACTGGGAAGCAGAATTGCAAATGTGCAGATCACATCAGAGCAGGAAACTAGAAGAGTTTTATGTGGCTCATGCTAATTGAATGGCAAAGATGAAATTTAGAACAATTGTAGTTGGCTGAAGGAGTTAAAATATAAAATGGCAGTCATTAAAATAATTTAAAGCATCAGTTAGACCAAAGAACATTTCAGCCTCTGAGCTTTTGATGCTGAGATATGTGGTCTATACCATTAAAAAGAATATTTGCCTACCTTTAGTTTAGGACAGATTCTAATTGCTTACTGCTCAGTGTTTCCAAAATAAAAATACAGGCAAAGTGAATTGCATATATGAACAGTGTATAGATCTGTCTTTCTCTTTTCTCCTAACTTATAAAGGTGAGTGAAAGGTGGAGGGAGAGCCCTCCAGCTCTTTCAGTCCACTGATCACATTCAAGCAATGCTTAATTGATTCTAGGTAAAGAGGTGACTCAGTCTTTCTGTAGGATGAACTCTATTTTTAAATCTTAAAATGGTTCAGTTTAAAACCTGACCCAAAGGTCATCTCAAAATGAGGACTCATCCCTTGGTTTAGCATTTTCATATCTACCTAATTAAGGGTAGACGGATGCTTTTGCTTTAGTGATGTAGACTGAGGAAGAGAGGAAAGTGGTTTTACCTTTAACCTGAGTGATTGTGCCCTTATGGTGCTCTGGAGCTTATTCCTCCAAACTCCGCAGTTTTCAAGGCAACAGTAAGTGCTATCATCTGTCTGCTCTGTTCACATGTACCATCTAAGATCAAGGAGTTTTGCCTTTCTAGAAATGGTCTCCAGGTTTCATCCTGGCAGAGGGTTTATATCTGTATCTGTGGTTACCCTGAGCCTAACTGAACTACTGAGTCCAGATGAGGCCCAGGTGGGCCTGTCTCACTTTGCTCTTCTGTTTGCCTCTCTCCTTCAAGGCCATTCAAAAGTTGAGAGTCTAGCCCGACACCATCAATAACATCATTACCACTGGCCTCACAGAGTTTGGGTTGCAGCCTATCTTCCTCCTGCTCATGGAATATTGCCCCTAGGATGCTAGAGCTGGAAGTTTCCTGTGTACCACTTGGGAGTTATTTTTGATGAAATTCACTGGTAGTCCAATTTTAGTATGCTAAATGTGTTTAGTATGCAATAATGGTTTTTTTTAATAATAGCATAAGGTTGATAATCCATATGGCATATGGCACATTCACCATGCAAAAGTGGTGGTTTTGTAAATTTTAATCTTGATAATGCTTATGTCAATCTGTGCATATAAGTTTGTGCCAATTTGTAAGGTGAAATATATTCGAAGGAGCAGGGGTTCCAATCAAAGAATGATCCAAAAGGGAAGTCCAAGAAACTCCTCTGTAATCCAATGGATAGAGTCAGGGAAAGACTTGGATCAATAGTTTCACCATTAACCTGCTGTGTGTTCTCTGGCAAGTCATTTGATATTCTGTACTTCATTGGGGGAAACAAGGCTCTGGATTTATGCATCTTTTCTCAGTTTATGGATGAAAAATGTTCTAAAATGTTCTATCAGCTACTATTTTACCAGTCTACTCAGGTCTGCTTTGTGTCACGTTGTCCCATCTCTCCCATATCATCATCACTTGAAAGTCAGCTTTCAGTTGGCATACATGGAGGTCAAATATATTTACTTCCTCGTGATGTACTTTCAGTTGTGTCTGTTTTAGTCGTGTATATTGAGTTTTATAGACCATGGAGACAAACCATAGCCAAACAGAGCTATTTGAGTTGTAGCCCAAGACTCCCACATCTTCCAAGAACACTTTTCTTCTATAGAATAAGGTTGGTTGCACTTGGACAAAAAGAAAAAAAAAAGAAGCTATTCTTAATGTCCGACCCAAATGTGAACCCAGCCTTGCACCACATAAGTAGTTTCCAGCAGATAACCTAAGAGAAGTAAGTTTTCATCTTTTCTGCTTTTTTTGAACACAGAATTCAAATACAGTTTGACACTGCCTGGCTTCTCACTGACAGAACCTGACAGTTGCAGTAGCTGACTGACCTTGAGCAACTGTGTAGGGGTATGGCAGTTTGCTTTTGCCTTCGTCAAAAGTGGAGAAGGTGATATCAGACCTAACAGATCTGAGAATGACAACCCATGCATTTTCATGTGGACAGGATGGAAAGAGAGTCAGTCAACAGCATTTAGCACTGAAATGGTGAGGTGTTGAACAATTTCAGGAACAGTGCCAATTAAAGGGGTCTTATGCCAAGGTCTCAATATTTGACAGACAGGAACTTTACATTGCATAACACTGATCAAATGCTTGTTCTTCTATCCTTGATTTTACCATTTTTAGAAAGCCCTGTGGCAAGAGATATGTTTCTGCTCCCTTACAGAACCATTTCTAGTCTACAACTGCAAATGTTTCAGGACACAGCCTACCTGGTCTGCCATAGCAGTATTCCCTTCCTCTCTGTTTGAATGAAGGTGGTGCTGTAATGTGAGGAAATAAAGAGGCAGGATGGCAGAATAAGAGTAACAGGCAAATGAGAAAGAAGAAAGTAGTAACAGGATTTTATTCTCTGTGGATATTTTCCCTCTAAATGATAACAACTAACTGAAAGTTGTTTGACAAAGGCGAAGACTCTCTGAGCAAAAAAACCACCCTGCCAACCACTCAGCCCCCCCATCCAATGGCAGTGGAATCACGCGCTAAGAATAGATATATTGTTAGGTATAGAAATCCATAATTACGGTTATGAGAGTCTGTTCCTGCTTTTCTCACAACTGTTACATCACCTTTGAAGAAGTCACCAAAGTTAAGGAAAGGGATTTTATTTATGGAGCTGAGATGAGAAATTCATTTCTCATGCTTCCACTAGCACAGAAAACCTGCCTTGGTTTCCTCCAGGATATCTGTTCTAGTGAACACACATCATCACAACAGTCAGAACAAAAGCTACAAATGCACTTTTATAGCTACTCTTGTTCCTGGCTTTGAGATAAAATTGCAAGTTCTACGTAACTGCTGAGAGGGCACAAGTCATCTTTTTGACAACACCAGTTTTACCAGGCAGCAACGTTACTCAGCATCAAGCAGCATTTTAGAAACTTCAAGCAATGTTAAATAGGACATGTTGCATTTGCTATTTGCAAGACTTTACCCTTTTCATGGCGATTTGTGAGCTAATGGTAGTCCTGCACACAGGAGGAAGTTGGCTCTAATGGGGTGCGTGTGTGTGGTGGGAGAGGGGTGGCATTATATAATTATCATTATCATTGATAGCATTTTCTATTTCCCTAAGTGATGCTTATACCTGGGCATCAAGATAGTTTGGTTTTGCACGTGAAAGTGAATTGATAGGAAAGTAGAGAATTCCTGCGCAGACAGACCTGCACCTTTTTTTTTTCTTACCCAGTGGTGAAGAAATGCTTCAAAGCACACTTCAAAGAGCATTTGTGAGCCTCATAATGGACAGCTCTGCAACAAGCTGCTCGTAGCGGTAATTTAGCCTTTTACTCTGGCAGTAAGTGGTTGGTACTTTAATGACCCAATCGTTCAAAGCACTTAACTGTGCTCAAACTTTGAATAACCTCCTTTGCTTCAATGGGGCAACATGCACGCTGACTTCTAACCACATGCTTAAATGGTTTGCTGGGCCAGGGCCAGAGAGTTCGGCATCTGGCAGGATCAAATATTAAACCTTGTGATATTTTGTATTTCTTCATGATTTCCATGCATAGATCTATTTTATGATCATGCTGCTATCTACTGCTAGGAAACCGTACAAGCTAAGGCTTTTTGAAGCCTTTTGTTTTGAGACTTTAGAAGATTGGAGAATTTTTTCTATTGATTTCCTATGTCAATATGTTATAATTTCTTACATCACATTGCAATTTCCTACTCTATTTTATTTCTTGTTATTCTTGAAACAAAGGGACGTAGTGGACTTGATTTTTTTGCTTTTGCACTGGTAAAAGTAAGGAACTATTTCAGTGAGTTAACTGTTGCTGGCTATACTATTTTTAAACCGAGTTGAGTTCATATTAACACCATCCTGACTTTATATTTGTGGAAGTAATCCACAATCCTGGTCTGACTGCCCTCAACTCTTAGACTCCTAATTGCTTCTAGCTATAGTTCATTTTAAAACTCTGATAACACTGTATTAGAGTAAAAGCATTTGCAGCCCAAATCAGTATAAATAACTTGCTACTAGAGATCACAGTTTATAAATGAAGGAGAAAAAATTAATTTGTTTACTGAACTTATTTTCACAATAATTTTTATAAATTGTATTAATAAGGAAAAGAGAATTGTGACCATAGAAACTGATGAGGAAAAAAGAACTACGAAAATTATTATTGTTTTCTTAAATATTTAGTGCAAGTATTCAGCTTCTTTAACAAGTATCACTGAATGGCTTTCAAAACCCATAGAAAAAATTTGATTGGGTTCCATAGAATATGAATCGACTCACAGGTGGATATGTTGATATGAACTTGCTGATGCAGTTCTACAGTTAACATTTCACTGCGTCTGGAAGGGAGTGAAATAAATGAGTGGAGTTTGGAGGAAATTATTTATCCTATTTTAGGCATATGAATGATTGCTAGTTTGGAGTGTAAATATGCAGGTGTTTGAACSCCACCATGTTGGATATACAGCCCTGACTTTCTTCATATTGTTGTGCATCAAGAGTATCTTTAGAGGAACCCACAGAATAATATCTATATCAAAAGACATGTTTGGGATTTTGTATTTATTCATCACAATTAAGTGTTACCCTGCAAATCATCAAGGGGAGGAGAAGCTGCAGGGAGAATTGCAGTGTGTATCACATATATTAGATGTTTGAAGCCATTAAAGTATGGCTGGGTTACATGAAATGTTTTATATGCAATTTGTGGAGAATGCTCTGTAGTGTCAAGAGCATCACTGCAGAATGTTTACATTTTAATGTTTAGAACTTCATTGCTTACTCATGCTAGATTTTTAATAGATTTCACCTGAGGTGCATTAATGTAAAAATGAAATCTATTTATACATTTACTAAATTTCTGTCTTCATCAGTATGTCTCAGTTTATACCTCTGTTGAATTTAAATTTACACAAAACTGCAAACTGTGCAGTAACTTTGCCATGGCTTGTCTTTGAGTGTCCATACAGTTTTTGTAAGAATATTGTACTAATACAATTTTGTAAAAGTAGGATTGTGATGAGTATGTTTGTAAAGACATTATTTATTCCCCTATAAACATAATATTTATTATCTTTATGCAGATAAATATTGATGCCTTATTATTTCATAGCTGTCAGTGAAAACTGTCGTTATGATTTCCAAGGTCTGTTTCAGAAAAGCAACGTCTCCCACACAAGAGTTGATACTGTGTTCTCCTAAGAACTTAAATACTGTTATTTCTTGAGATGGGAGGAAGGAGCTATGCAAACTGTTTTCCTTCCCTTTTACCTGTAATTAGGGAGCTGGGATTTTGGGACCCTTTGTCCAGCTGGTGACTCATTTATGTGGTACCGCTTGGCCCAGTTACTTCACTGCTATTTCCCTTAGTTTTCTCACTGGTGGAACAGAAATGATGATGGTTTACAAAAATCACAGAAATATTAGGAACAACGAATTTGTTAGCAATCCACTGGTCTGTGCTTGGGCAAGGCTCCTGTTAATGTCCGTTGGGCTCCAGATCAGGCCTCTCAATTTTCAAGTATTTTTTTTTTTTTTCTTTACAAGAGGAGCCTGTTCTGCTTGTGAAGGAGTAAGTAGATCATGAACCCAAAAGACCAGGACTGAGAGCAAGCCTTGCCCTGCCCTGAGCAAGAAGACTTTCTTTGATAGGTTTCTTCCTCCTGGAGGGAGGAGATGAGAGGATGAGGAGAGCACAGAAGGTAAGAGATTCAGCACTTTCCTTGAAATTCATAGAACTGCTGGTGCTACATTGTCTGTAGCTGTGGGACTCCTTGCATGGTCTGTACTAACTAAATTCGCATGAAGCCCCCTGTGACAGGCTGCTTTGATATCGTGAGACACTGAGTGTTCATTTTGGGGTGTGCAGGCTCGTCCCTCCACACTGTTCCAATACTGAGGTGTGAGGGCAATGCAGAGGTGGCCACAGCTGTAGTTCAAAGGCTGGGTGATCAGGCCCCGCATGCTACTTGTGTCTGGTAACTACTTACATGGTCACATGTAACTTTTACCCCAGAATAACCACTCAGTGGTCACCGTTATTACATATTATTTTTCCCACCCATTTTGGATGCAGCCTCTTCACCAAGAATGCTGCAATATTAATTCTCCTTCAAAACAGTGTGGATTTATGGACTACCCTCACTTCTCTCGTGCCAGACTTCACTTGGCTCTTGGTGAGATCAAGCATATAAACAATCAAATTTTTGTCTCTGCCCAGCCTAAGAGCTTTACAGACTGACCTTTTGTAGAGCACTTGCACTGTTTGTAGGGGCAAAGTATAGATGCTATGGGCACCTCTAGCAGAGCACTTGGTGGGCTCCTGCACTTCTGCTGTCTTGTTCATTTGGGCAGCCTATGCCTTGCACATCACAGCGGTAATCCTTCCCTCCCTCCTGTGTGACCTTTTCTGAGCTCAACAGATTGTGACACTCATTTTTTTCATTAAAATGCTCAAAGAGAAAAATCTTATTTAAGACAAATATGAAAGAAAGAGCTTACATGGAGAATGAGAAAAAAGTGGTGTCTGTTTTTCATTTAAACAATCCCTAGATTTATTTATGTGTTTCAGGCTATTCACTTAATTCAGTCTAATAATTGGAGTACTTTTCTTCATCATTTACAGTTCATCATCAATAGAATTTTAATGTTTGAGAGTATTGGTAATAATTGTTTTTCTAATTAAACCATACTGAAAAGCTAATAATCCTCATTTAGGATTTTTAACTGGTGCATAATTTCTGTTTTTATGATTGTGTCCTGTGGTTAGCACATGTTAAATTTGCCCTGGAAAGACAATGCTTTGTCTTCATTTGTATTCATCCTGTTTTATTTAGTACATCTGGAAATCAGGCTCAGCATTACTGTTATTTCCCCATCCCCTCCCAGTGTTCTCTTATAGGACACGGTGTTTTGTAATGCAGTTTCTCCCCCAAGTGTCTGTCCTGGTCTGTGGTCTACATGTAACTTTATAGAGGTAGACAGTACATTTCTAGGACTATATAAATACAGTTTTAACATTCCAGAGCTGCAATAACTTATTAGATCATTGACAGAATTTAAATTATTTAAATTCTTTTAAAAGCTGGAAAGAGAACAGCAATTTTGGTTGCTATTTTCCGAATGTACAGCAGATGGTGCTTAACAGATATGCTTTACAACCAATGTCTGAAAACAGCTAAGCCTGGCAACTTGAATTTTATTGATGCTTCCCAGTCTTTTCAAAGAAGCAATTTGAATGAAAGGCGCCCACCAGGATTGACTTACTTCAATGTACACAACGTGCACAATGTTTGAAGGATGGGGATGCAACACAGCTCTTCAAAAAAAGTCTCTCGTGTGCTGTAAGGATCTATACATTTGGAAAGGAGTTAGGCATTAGAAGGATTATTTCACTCTTGATCCTGGGCCTTTTCCTCCAGGCTCATCGTACATAGTTCACTTAACTAAACGGAAGGATCCAAGCTCCCAAGTACTACTTTCCACAAGGACAAAACAATATGAAGAAAACGGTGCGATGAGACCTAGTCTGATGCCCCTGAGCTCTCATTCACACACCTATCAATGAAAGAAGTTACTTTTTTTCTGGCACCAACAGATGAGCCTGTGCTGTGGTTCTGGGTAACCCTTTCCCAGCACGGGTGGGATGTGTCTCAGGACAAAGCAAGAACTTACGTCACTGTTTCCCCTCTTGGTATCTTATTAGCAAGATAAGGAAGTTGCTGCAGCTCTGAGGTGCTATTTACATTCTGCAGTGTCATAATCTCAAGATTTATCTCTAATAAGGCAGCTGTCATTATAAAGAAGCACAAGCTACCATGAGCTAAGGGAATAATATGAAGGGGGGCAATGAGTCAGAAAGCTAAAGAGAATTTACTGACATGCTTAGTAAAGTTTTAACGAAACTTTATTTTTAGGCCTGTTTTTTATTTCCCAAAGCGTTATTTCTTTTTAAATGTGCATTTTTTTAAATTACCGATTAAAGGGCTCACAATTACCATCTCCAAAAGGGAAATTCCTCCTGCACAAACATTGATAAGGTATAAACAGCAGGAATGCAAATACTTACACCAGTCTTTAGTAGTGGTGTATCAACCCCGACCTTGTTGGGTCTCTCCTGAAGCCTGAAGGGTACTTGGCTGCAGACTGTGAGTTGTAGTGACAGCCAGCCATGCAAAACCCATTGGGAAGACATTTCACGCTCACATAATTGGCCTAAAATCTCTGGAGTTACTCTGATTTTCAGATGTTCTGTTTGCCTGCTAAATAGGCAGTCATGCCCCAGTGCTGCCCCAATTTCTCTAGAGTCGAAATTCGATTCCCTACTAGAACTGAGACAACTGGCTGTCCATAGGAAAACAATAGATCTTATGGGCAGCTGTGGGGGATGCAGTCCTTATTCTTGCCTGCAGCAGTTTTAAAGGCAAGCCAGCCTTTAAGTCAAGTTAATGCAGCTGCAGGCCTAGTGCCTGTGTTAAGACTCCTTTAAGAGCTTGAGCACATGAATTGGGTGCTTTTCCAACACATCTGTATAGGGATGCACATGATGACCTGCCAGCTGGACTTGAATGCAGAAGTCTCACATCTGCAGTAGATTTACTAGGATTCACAACCAGAGTGATTTCAAATACAGACCTGATCAGATTAACTTTGAAAAATACATGGTGCCATGAGATGTTATGAATCATACCTACTAGTCCATATAGGGAAGAAAACCCATCAGGCTGTTTAAACCAAGCAGTATCCAGGTTTTAGCAAAAAAGGTGAGTGGTCCATTAATGACTCAGAGCCCCTGAGACCGGAGTGGAAAAGCTGCCACCAATTCAGCAAAGAGGCTGAAGATCTAGCAGGACCTTACATGTGCAAACTCTGTGAAGGGGCCCTTGTTCCTTGCTCCAGAGATGAGGAGGGGGTGAGAATGCATCTCTCTGGCATATGACGGCACAATTGTGTATGGGCAATGAGAAATGATGTGAATTTATCTGAGGTGTTGCCAATAGAAATGGCCAAATACTCTCTGAAACCTTTATAATAACAGACAATTAAAGGAGCCTCTGTTTCCTGATCCTAAGAACATTTTGAGGAGTAAGCGATTACAGCCAAGATCGCTGGGAGCCTGTGTGGAACTGAGTGTCTGTTTAAGCACCATCTGCAGCTGTTGGCCCACCTTCTCCTTTTGTTTAAATTTCTATTCTCCACAGGCCGCTGTGAGCAGATCACGGTGTTGCTGAGGCAATAATCARTACTGCTCTCATTTTAACTCGCTTGCCACTGAGAAAGCCAAGTCTAATATTGAAGTTTTTAAAAACAAACTTGGGCAACAGACTGCATTGTTTAAGTTGCTACTTCATTACAATTATAAAGCTGTAGGAAAAAGATTAGTTGATATATTAATCTGTCACAAATTTACAGCATCTAGTCCCCTTTCATGGGTCTCATTTCGTAGAGTACTGGGTAAATGCCAAAGCAGACTGTAAAAAAAAATCTTTTATGGGCATTAGTAAGAAAGCATGATTTACCCAGTCCTGAAGAGGGGCATGGAGTCACATCAGCCAAAGTGTATGTGCACATGTGTGTTGCATGTGCACGTGTGTTGCATGTGTACATCCATGTGTGGTGGGGGAAGGCCCAGAAGCAGGAACACTATGACTGTATCATACAATGTAGGATGCATTGTGCATTTTAACACTGAAGGCAGTTTCCTCCTCAAATCAGAATATTCCTTTTTGGTATGGAGAATTACAATGTTTCGCTACTGTGAGTTCTTGAGACAAAATCGTCCTGGCTGCTTCTGTCCCTACCACAGTCAGTAATATCTTACTGAGAGCTGAACAGAAATGTAGATTTGGGTCTCCACAAACCTCCTTCAAGGGATGGTTAATACTAAAATAACATTAGGAAAACCACTAAGCAAATCCCTGAATGAGCTAAAAGGAACAAATTTTGCTCCTGTATCTACTAGTACCTGACCAGAACTTGTACTCTAAAATTTCACATTTAGGAAATTTCAAAGGTGCCATCCATCTAAAGGGAGGAGTATTCAGCACCACAGTTTCCAGTGGACAAAAGAAAAGAAAAATTAAAAATGAAACCAAGCTAGTTCGCGGCATCACTTCTAGTCTAAAACTTGTCCCCTTAGCCAGGGAAGAGTACGTTCAGATACTGTGAGAGGGGAAAGTGCTTGGCTGCAGGTGAAATCTAGAAAGGTATAAAAAGCGTCCTGTTGTTTAGAAGGTTGGTCTCTATAATGCTTTTAAGAGCTGCTGTTTCTTGTCTCTGGGTTTCACTCTACCACTCTGAACTGCACCAATAAAACTGAAAGAAAGCAACTGACATCAATGAAGGAAAGTAAGTGTGAACTCCAACAGGCTTAGAAACATATGATAGAAATAAATTCTTACATCTACTGGTTTGAACACTGAACTGGCTCTTGGGGTGTCCTGCAAGGCTGTGGGTGGCTGCCATTCAATCTACATCCAAGTTCAGCTCTCACTGGCGCTAATAGGTATGCCATGTACTTTTTATTCAGAGAAAACAGAAAGACAATTACACATCTTTGTTTAGTTTCACTGGAATCAACAGAAATCCCTGTCCCAAGACACAGACTGGAATGATTAGGGTCTGAGCAGGAATTCTGCTGTGGGTCCCTTCAAACTGGCGACAAGGAAAGGGACTGGGGCACTGGTTTCACTGTGGTTGTGTGTGACAGGAATCTGAAGGTGAGCGAACAACAAGCAAAGGTAATGTGAGAGCAAGACTAAAGAGAAAAGCTCTACTGAATTGTGTTTAAAATAACTGCTTCCTGCTGTCTGTGTATGTAAACAGAACTACAGAATCGAAAACAGCAACTCCTTACTCCAGCCAGACAAACATATCCTACACAAGCAATTTCTAGGAAGATTCCTGTTGTGGCTAACTGCTTATGGACTAATGCTTACAAAAGCAGATATTTAGACTAGGTGCTTAGTAGCATTTCACAAAATATGTTTCTTGCACAGCTCCAGTGAAATACTAGAAATGCTACCAGCCTGTATCAGCTGACACGTTGCTTCAGCTCCTTTCATTATTAACCAGCAAACCATCTAGGGCCCTATTTACATCTCATAAATGCACCTGATCTGTCAAAACAATGATCTTCTTGCTGCAAGGGGTACATTACGATCAGGAATCATTGGAAGAACAATTGTTTCAGGGCTCTGATGTTTCATGTGTCTTTTATAACCCTCCCAAGTGCAGGGCTTCCTTTCATAAGGAAAGGAAAACTTGTCCTTTTTTTTTTTGCATGGTCTGTCATCAACTCCCATCTCTCGTTGACTGCTGTGACTCTGTTTGGGGTTTACTGTCTGTGATTCAGTTTCATAGGAGGAAGATGGAAGAGTAGCTCACTCAGATCAATGCTATGTAGTGTCCACTCTGAGTCAGACATGACAGCTTTGTATCAGTATTCTCTGAAAAGACCCTGAAGAGACTTGTCCAGACCCTTCCTTTGTGATTATCTTTAAGCAGGACAATGAACAGGATAGAAACAGATGTCTTTCAGATTGCTTTCCAAAAAGAAAAGGCCTCCAGTTTTTAGAAAAGTCAGAGTTATTATTCAAATAATCTATTTGCATAAATCAGTAATATTGACTCCTCCTGACATTTCCTGGCTTAAAGAGCAGCATTCCATTTGGAAGGAAAGCAGATACAAATCTATCTTTAAAGCAGTCCAAACAACCAAGCTGGATCTGGGCACTGGTCTGATGAGAACTTAATTGAAAAATCTGGTTTACACTGCTGTGGGACTGACTCCATACAGGTTCTATAGGCAGCTCTGAACCAGAATCAGGAAGTTTAGGTTCAGCTCCAAAGCTGCTCTTTTCGTGTCCCTGTTGCTATACCACATGCGTGCAAAGCACAAACCTCAGATTATTCTCAAAACTGAGCTCTTTATTCAAAATGTTAACTTAGTAGCCATAAAAAAATATGTTCTACATCAAGTTGGTTGATTCTTGTATTGCAGTATTTCCCAGCAGCCACACTATTTTAACTTCTGGGCCTGTTCCAGATAGTCTAGAAAGTCTAATTCTAGACAACTTAGTGAAAAAAGGGACAAAAGCTTTTCACAATTCAGGGTAATTCCATGAGAAGATATTTCTGAAATTTATTACAAGTGATGACTGAAATCTAGGATAACGCCAAATGTTCATGACTATGGAATGAAAAATGTTATTAGAGTAATATGAAATATTGACTACAAACACCTTGTGAACATATTTCCTCCTGAAATTGTATGAGCAAGCTTAACTGAACCTCTACACAGCAACCACATTTTTTGTGAGAATTTGTAACCACGCTCTGTGGAACTATAGATAACTTACCTATACTAATAGCAAATAAACCAGAACAATTTTCAGTTGAACCATAAGCCACTGATAGTGCATTACCAAAAAGCTATATACATTGTTTGTAGCACTTAAAATAAAAATTGAAGGACTTTTTTTGTTATTTTGAAGACAAGTAGCTTTGTAAATTGCTCTCTGCAAATTGTTTTCATTAGCTGTAAACAAGAATTTCATAGCTATGCATTTAATTGCACAAAAAGTTTGATTAGAATAGTGTAAAAGTGCATTTCTAGAATGCAGTTCCTCCATGAATTTGATTTTAAGGTTTCCTTTATTCACTGCATAGAACGAACAAGAGAAATAAAATTTTAGATGGGTAACTTTGAAGATTTTGTCTATACAAACTGCCTTTATTAGATCTAAAGTATCAGAGATTTTGCTCTGAATAATAAAAGGTAATTTAAGTTGTTCATAAACCAATTAGTTCTCAACAAGTGGTAACAGTCAAGAGGGAAAAATCGTAATAACTACTAACGGATTAAGGTCTAACTCTTGTGGGTTTTTTTGGTAAATRTCTTAATTCACAAGAGATGAATACATAAAGAGATTTTTCTTTGAAGGCAGTAAGCTGAGCTAATCTATTTTGAAGTCTCTATCTTCAGCTATACATCAAGTGTGTAAGTATTTTTCTTTGAGGACTGTTGGGCATGGATGGCCACATCTCAAGGAGCAGCAGCTCCCAGTTTGGTAAGCGTTTCACTTCAGGGATTCTTTCAGCAGATGAAGAGATGCTACAGGCAGCACAGCAAGTCAGAAAGGCTCTTAAGGCAGGAGCTGTCAGCAGAGCTGCCTGAGTGGGTGTGTGAGTCAGATGAGGTGTGCACATTTCCCTCTGTTGCGTGTAGCCAGAGGCAATGCCCAGCCTYATGTCCAGAAACATCCACCCGGAGGAACAACAGGGGCAGGCATTGCTGGTGATTTCATACAAAGCAGTTTGTGTTTCCACTGTCTCTTCACAGAGAACTGCTTCTCCCTGCTGTGCCAAGATTTCCCTTTTTTCTCCCCACCTGCCCTCAGAGCTAAAATTCATCTTCTCTCTTGATTATTGCCATCTGTTTTGCTGCGATCTCCATCAGGCCGTGCAAAATAATTACCGGGCTCGTTTTCTGCCGGTCTGAAAATACAAGTGGTTTCTACCAGAATGCTGAGGATTCCTCTGTCCTGTGGAGTTCAACTGCCTTTATTTGAAGGCCCTGGCAAGAAATTAACGAAGCCTCCTTTACCCAAGGTTTCAGCTGGAGTGAATATGTTAAAAATTCTGATAATGCTGAATCAAACTCAGTCTTCTTTCCGAGGATTTTTTCCCTTTTATTTCCCTATGTGTTCCGAGGCCTCTTGGTCAACTTTTCCATCTGTGTCTGTGGGTTTCCGCTGCTGGTAATGGTTGAAATTTGGATCTTGAGTGGACGCCTCAGAGGGAAGAATTCTGAGCCTCTTTCTAGACAACATTATTGCAATTTTCATTTGCAGTCTTTTGACCAACAGTTGTAAAATTGCCAGCTACAGCACATGTTCATTTTCTCTTAGCTCAGGGTCACTGTGAATATGCATCATGATGTTCTTCTCCTTAAGGGGGAAAAGAAAAGATTGTGGGATACAGAAGGACAAGTTTTGCGTAAGTGCTTTTGTAGAGGTGAAGGGATATTACAGCACTTCAATATGACTCATTTTATTAGTCAAAAGCTTCCAGCAGGATGGACTGCTATGAACAGCAAAATGTCTGAAGTAAAAGGAAAACATGGTTTCCAAAATGAAATGGTCGCCATGTGTACATTCATTTTAATTTTTGGGCAGAGGTTTTTTTGTTTCTGGGGTTTTTTTGGTGTGTTTTTTTTTTTTTTTTTTGAAAATGCATGTGCATAGAGTTCATGTCAAGGGACATTTTTAGGGATGGCTTCTCTAAAACATGYTCCAGTAATTATTTCTTACCACTTTGCTGCACATTTTTTTCTTTAGCTGTATTGATGCTTTTAGCAAAATCTCCTACAAAGCTAGCTTAGGTTTGCTCTGGTTTAACAGCACGATGACACAATGGAGAAAAGAGGTATCACAGAAACTATAATCTGAAGTGGCATCTAAGCTCATGAAGAATAACTAAAAAAACCTGTCAGTGGTAGGCAGATAAACTTTGATGTCATTAGTTAGCTTGGTCTTTAAAGTCTTGTCTGTCTTGCTCACCACTGTAAACAGAACATTTCTTACAAATTGTCCCCATTTGACATGAAATCGTTTTTGAATAGGTACAGTTGGTGTGTACATATGTAGCACATAGGAGAACATAATAAAGGTTCTGTAGAAATACTAGAGCACCTAAATATTAAACCACTCATCACTGTTACAAGAATACAAGAAATTCACAGTCCGAAATTATACTTTATTTGCAATCAGCAAAGAAGGACCCAGTATGGCCTATTTAACTTAGTGCAGAATAAATTTTAATTTTGGATTAGTATCTCTGGGAATAGGTTCTTTAATTCTCTCTAGCATCTGTGATTTGCATTAATATATGCAAAGTATTGTAACAGCATACTCCTTCCAAAAGCAGTTCTCTTCAAAATTAAATGCTCCATTTTGATAAAGGGAATTATCTTTTGTTTTAATAAAAATCCCTACATTTTTTTTTAACCCATAGTAGTCTAGTTTTTACAGCAAAATGTGCAAGGCATTTAGAAACATCAATTTAAAGGGTTTCATTTTGCCTGTTATTAAACTGGATAATTCCTTCACAATGTGTGCTTGTATGCTGGTTACAATGGAGTGTAATTGAGAATATCTGTACGTGTGTGTATGCATATGTATATGTATATATTTTCTACTTATTCTGTGTAAGTTTCAGGTTATGTTATTCTTTCCTTTAGTAAATCTGATTTTCAATCCTGAGTTTGCTACTATTTAGGACAATTTCCTATTGATTTCACTGAGTTTTGCACAGTTACATCCGAATAGGAAGTCAATGGTGTCTTCAGATTTTGGTGCAGACTTAACTGAGTGGCTGTGACTTGTTTCTTGTGGGCTTCAGAGACCAGATACCCCCATGTTCCTGGCACTGGTGCGGCTGCACCTCGAATCCTGTGTTCAATTCCGGGTCCCTCACTGCAAGAAAAACATTGAGGTGCTGGAGTGTGTCCAGAGAAGGGCAACAGAGCTGGGGAAGAGTCTGGGGAACAAGTCTGGTGAGGAGAGGCTGAGGGAGCTGGGTGTGTTTACCCTGGAGAAAAGGAGGCTCAGGCGTGACATCATCACTCTCTAAAACTGCCTGAAAGGAGGGTGTAGCCAGGTGGGAGTTGGTCTCTTCTCCCAAGTAAAAAACAATAGGACAAGAGTAAATGGCCTCAAGTTGCACCAGAGGATTGGATAATAGGAAAAATTTCTTCACTGGAAGGATGTCAGGCATTGGAACAGGCTGCCCATGGAAGTGGTGGGATCACCATCCCTGATATTGTTTAAAAAAGCCCATGTGAATGTGGCAGCTGGGGACACGGTTTGATGGCAACATGGCAGTGCTACATTTACAGTTGGACTTGATGATCTTGGAGGTTTTCTCCAAACTTAATAGTTGTATTATTCTATAATTTTCTCACAGCTCCTGATATCCAGTAGTCTTTTTCTCCTTCTTGTAGGGAAACACTTCCAGTTCATGTTTTTCAGATTTTGGCACCTGGACAGCTTGTACCTCACTGTGGATTCCTGGATCATGAAGAATTACAAAAAACTTCCAAGAACCTGGTGGAGACCTGGTGGTGTCCTGCTTTTCTTTTGTCTCTTTAATTATTTTTTTCAGTCTTGGATCTCTCTTAACTGCATAGGTGTCTCTCAAAGGTCAGAAAAATGGCCATTTGGAAGGTAAAATGCTCTACTTAAGGCTGTATCACTTTTTTTTACATCTTTCCAATTGTTTAGCTTGTTTTCTGTGACTGAAGGATTCATAGTCATCTTAACATTTCCCACACTTAGCTTCATGAAAGAGTGCCATGGCCTGTAATTAATGAGATCTGCTTTAAATGTCACCACTTTGCTCATGGAACAGTTCTATTTTTACTTGATTCTTGACATTCAGATTTGTTAGCATGCTGACGTGTGTTTTACAACATTTCTTGCTTTACAGCTAACACAGCATCTCAGCGGTGCTGGCTACCTTTTCATAGCTTGGACAAATGCAGCTTAGAAAAAGATTCTCCGTGGTCTATCGCATTTTCTTTGTTGTTAGGTTACTGGGACTTTTTTAGTCACTCTGACTGTAAGTTTAAATGCATCCCTCTTCTGGCGTCACAGTTGCTGGAACTCCATGACTGAGATCAAACCAATCCTCCCCAGTTTCAGACGTGGGCCCAGCAGTGCCTTCCTCTCACAGGTGAGAGGTGCATAAGGCCCTGTAGCCTCTGGAGATAGAGAACCACACCAGAACTTGAAAGCCCGCTTTTCAAAACCATTTGGTTTTCTTTGTCCTAGTTCAAAATATGCAGGTGCCTTCACAACAGAATTTGAGAAGCGAAAGTACAAAAAGGTAATAGGTTTTGTGTCTTTCAGCATCAAATTGTAATTCTCAGAAAAAAGAAAAATATCTGGGTATTATGGTAATGGTCGGATGTCTGATGACTAATGAAGGATAAATGCTTAGATAATTAGGATAATTAAAAAGTGAAAGACTCTGGGTTGGATTTTAGAAATCATTCACATTCAAAATCACTCGTTCCTGTGATTTTTTTCTTCTGTTTATTTACTCTGTTTCTCTCGTGAAGGTTTTAAACTCCTGTTGTGCCACTTTGCCCAAAGACTATATAAAATATATAAAAAAAAGCAATTTTCTGCAACAGTTACTGGTAGATCTTCTCTTCCTCTTGTATGCCTATTTGCTGTGTAGTCTCATCAGCTTTCTAAAGCAAAGTTTTTCAGTTTCACAGTTTAATATTGGTGTCCTCTCATTTTACATGATCAGATAAACTGTGCTGTTTCTTCCCTTACAGATAACTGGAAGAGAAAGATTGCATTTGTATTTGAAATTGTGGCTGAGACAGCTACATTAGCAGCTCACTTGTAATACAGATAATATGTATAACTGGAGTATTATTGCCACCTCATATTCAGAAAAAGGAAGTGTGAGCGAGGTTGCAGTGCCTGTGCCCTCTTAGGGGTTGACCTGTGGTGGATCTATGGCTGTGCAAACAATACGATCAAATACAGAGTCCTTAAAGGTGAGGAGATGGGTGCAAGGTAAACAAAAAAAGTGACTAGTAGCAGCCCAGAGAAAACAAGATTGTTTCCTGATCAGTACATTTCAGAGATTTTTTTTTTCCCCAAAATTTTGAAAGGCAGCACAGAAACATCTAAGCTTCTTGAACATGCTGCTTTAGTCTTAAGTAGCTTCCCCATGATGAGATAATGCCATGCTAATTCTGAAATGTAGAAGAACATGAGTATGCTCTTGATACAGCTATTTTTATAAAGTAGCACATAATGTTTTCCTATTCTAAAAGCATGTATTAAACCCTCCAAAACTGAACATCTTTTAAGACGCCATTTCAAACTATTCAGTCAGCTGGAAAGACGTTTTCAACAGAACTTATGGTTTAAAACACAGGAACAATGCAACATATTCATAAATAACTTGCTGCCATTGTTTAATCTGGTAGTGATTTACGTGCAGAAGGTTTCTCTCTGTTCATGGTGTGTGTTTCTAATTTTTTTTCTATTAGAGAAGGAAAAAGAAGCTAAATTTTGACTCAGAAAGTATATAAAATGATCTCACAGATCAATACTCTGCTTCCAATTAGTGTTTCTAATTTTGCACCACTTTTCTCATCATTTGCTCTTAATGAAAAAGCAAATGTTTCAACACGAGTTTCATTATTTACTTTGGTCATTTAAACCAGTCAGAATTTCATGCAGAGACAGTAAATCTGGTCAAAGGATAGTGCCTGCTACTCCTCTGAGGCAGCTGGGAGAAGGGGACTTTTTATTCCCTAAAATCTCCTGTAGTGGTGGCACAGCCCCCTCGTGGGCTGTGGCAAACCGGTGCCCATCAGGTGCTCGCCCTCCAATGGATGGACGAGGGTGGATCCGAGGGCGGCACCGAGGTTTAAACCACATCCCCCCTGTCTAGAAGGTTCTGTGGTGTTCGGTTCATGGTTGGTTCCCTGTTCTTACTCCCGCCTACCTGTTTTCCCCATTGGTTATGTATTCCCGGTTACCGCCCCTGTGCCCCCATCCCATTGGTTGTACTCTTTCCCTCCTCCCCTTTTTTCTCCCCCTATAAAAACCTGTGTACACCCTTAGTCGGGGTTCTTTCCCCTCTGACCCCTTCAGAGATTAAAACCCTCTGGAACTCAAGGGAAAGACCTCTCTCGCTTCTTTACCTTCGGTGGCGCGCACGTGACAACTGGTGGCAGGGGAGAGGGCTGCATCATTGCTGGGAAGCCAGCATTATCCGAGCCTCAGCCTTGCCTGGCAGAGAGCTGCTTGCTCTCCAGCAAGGGCGGGTGGAAGGTGGCGCTGGGCATTCCTCAGTGAGGATTTCCTCACCAAACTAGCCGTGCCTAAAGCAGCGCCGCAATCTCCCACCTTCAGATTTTGACAGTGGGCGTCTTCTAATATTTTCCATCCTTCTCTCTGTTTTCCATGTTCAGGCAGTGGAATAGAAAATAAACCAAAAAGGCAGGCCAAAGCACGTGCTTCCTCTGGCCCAGCTGCCAGTGCCGGGGAGGGACCAGGGCAGGGACAAGAGTGTGTGTGTATGTGAGGGAGTAGAGTACTGGTGGATTTGTGAAGGACTGTGCAGGGATGCAGGATGGACCTCCAAAGGAAACCCGTGTCTTCGAGGGCTTCTTTAGAAGCAGCTTTCTTCCGTACCCGGCTTGCTGCTACCAGTTCCAGGAAAAGTCTAGCGCTGGTTGTTGCTGGCCCCCTGCAACTTCCAAGGAAACAAAAAGTCCTTAGATACTTGGTAACACCCTGTTTCCCGATAGCTGCAATTCTGATGTTTAATTATAGAGAAACTTTATAGAGAATAAAATATTTTCCTCGGAGATCAGCAGGGAATATTTGCTTCACTTAGGACATCCACTAGAGGGAGTATTGATAATGTTTTGGCGTTGAAGACATCTAAATTGCATTCGCAGCATTCGTGTAAGTCTGGGGCACTAAGTAAAGATTTGGGTTCCTGCTTCTCTTGAAAGCCCTATTATGTACTAAATCAGGAATCAGAGAGTTTCTCAGTGCTCTGAAAATGCTTTGGATAAAATGGTGTGAAAGAAGGACTGCTGTTTCCTTTCTAACTTACATAACTGCATTGTTGAAAGACTGCACTGAAGAATATTTCCAGTGATAAAATGAGCTTTAATTGCCATCAGGAATGACTTAGGGATGGAATTTAAGGACTTTTTTCTTCATGGATAAGATTCATATGTCAAAGTGTTGCCCTTCTGATCTCCATAAACAAGATTTTTAAGCTAAACTTAGAATTTTAAATTATGTTGGCAGTTAGATATTTGGGTTTTTTTCTCTCTGGGGTAGAAATAATTTCTAGTTGGAACAGAAAATAGATGAAATATTTCTTTTTTTTTGAATTGACTTTTTTTAAGCAAACAGCTTAATGTTATTATGCTGTGGATGAAAAAGCAAGGCAGCTTCTGAAGAGTGCCTAGACTGATGAAGGGACTTAGGTACTGCAATGCCGGAGTATTTATGTTTCTTATGTGTGCATCCAGCCCTGTGGTAAAGCCAACAATCCAGTGTGATACCTACACTTTACATACAGGTAGGGGAAGATGCATTCAAAGAGGAGCTGTAAAAGTTTGGGCGGTGAGTAGTGACCACTTAGTACAGTCCATCATCTGTGCAGTGCTGGTGAGAATGCACATGAGTAGCTGTCACAATAATTCTTTCAGTTGTCAAAAACCTTTTACTAAACATCTTTGGGAAGAGTTACTTATGTGAATCAATTTTTCACTCCCCCAATTCTTTCCCATCCCTCCATCTTTTGGTAGTTGTGCGAAATGTGACATATACCGACAGCTATAATGCCTATTTGAGTGTTTTCTGTTAATTCTTTTTCTTTTCTTTTATAATCCCAACTCTATGAAATATGATTTTATTAGTATAATAGCAATACATTATTTCACAAGACAGACTTCTATATTTTTTTTGGACACTCTTCTGCAGCTAGCAGACAGGGGGAACTGTGCAAGCAGTGATTTACCAGTAGGGAACTACCTATTTAACCTGTTTGATTTCACTTTTCCTTTTCCCAGGTTCTCTTCGATGCGGTGTCCCCTGAAATAAAAGCTGGGAGGATTGAGGAGCTGAAAGACCCTAATAGTGGAAAAATACACTGGTGGAAAAAACTATGGTGAAACGAAATTCCTCCTATCTGCTTTCTGAGATACTATGAGAAGTTGGCTCGTCTGATTGGTCCATGGTTCTCTCTGCCCTCCCTCCTTAGTAATTGGTTGTGGTGGTTTCTCCCCGCTTTCTTCCCTCCCCTAAGCCGTGGTGATTGGTTGCTAACCCCCCCGAGCGTGCGGGTTTAAAAACCCACTACCTTCGTTGTTTGGCTCTCTTCGCCTCCTACCCCCTTCATAGCTGGATGGAATAAACTCCCTGGACTGTGGAACGTAGTGCGTTAAGAGCCTTCCTGCCTCTTTATTTCTGGACTTGTGGCTGGGCTACGCCAGGTGTGAGTATTTCTCAGTGTTAATAACTGCACGGGCGATATCCCTCATTGGTTTGGTGAATCTGCACYCCCAGAACGGCTTCTTCTCAAAGGAGATTTTGGGAATAAACTACGAAGGGAATTTGCTCAGGAGAAACCACACCTAAAGCCATTACTTCCTCTCTTAGGATTTCTGTCTCTGGAGATGTGCAGGATGAAGGGGCTGCGGTGCTATGTGTGCAACACTCAGCCACTCAGGCAGACAAGGTGGGCATTGTGTCACCAGGTGGAGATGGGGCCCCAAACACCTTACCACACACTGCGTTCGGAACAATCCCAAACCTCTGAAATTTGAAGACAGCAGTCAGGAAAGTAGAAGTAGACATGACCCAGGTTTTCACAGGCAGTAAAAGAGGGAAAATAATAAAGTGCTTGTCTTGACATTTTTTATATTTAAATTCACAGAATATTTTATTCTGAGATATGGGGAAACTTTTACATAGTTACTGGTCTATTTTTGATCCTATATCAAAAGTTACTGGTACTGAATGCTGTGGATAACAGCAATAAATATTTCTTCATGCCAAGGAGCTTCACCTTCCTGGTTAGAGATGAGAGTAGCATTTTCTTGCTTTTGACTCTTGTTTCTTTGCAGAGTTTTAATCTCTCAAGTTTACGTCTGTCAGCTTTGAGCATGGACCTGTCAACAGACCTGCATAGCATTGCAGAACCAAGTAAAAGTTGAGCTTGGCAGGGACCTCTGGAGATTGTATGGTCCAACCTTCCGTTGAAAGCAGGGCCTTAAATTGGGTTGTCCGGGTCCCTGTCAAGTCTTGCTATTTCCAGCAAGGAGAGATCCTATAGGACAACCTGTTCTAATGTGTTGGGTTTTTTTTTCTCATGTTGCACATTTTTTCCTTATCATATGGCGTTTCTTCTAAGGTAATTTGCATCTATTGCTTCTCTTCTGTCCCTGTCCATCCTTACCGAAGGAGTTTCTGTCTTTCCTCTGTAATTACATTTCACGTATTGGAAAAATGTGATTAGATTCACCCAAGACTTCTCTAGGTTGAACATACCCAGTTCCTTCAATTTTTCTGCATCTGTCAAATTCTACTACCCTCTCATCATATTGGTGGCCCATCCCTCTCCGATTTTCTAGCATCTCCCTTGAACTGAGGAGACCAAATCTTGACCCAGTGTTAGAGGTGTGCCCTAGCAAGTGCTAAATGATGATCACAGCCCTTGATTAGCTGTCTGTCCTCTTGTTGATGCAACCTGTGACAGAGTTTGCTTTCTTTGCTGCAAGGGTACCCTGCTGGAATGCACTCAGGTTGCCATCCACCAGGACCACCCAAGCTGTGCACTGGGCAGTCAGACGTCCCTTCAACTGCTGTGTGGGATTGCTGCATCCCAGGTGATGCCTTTAGCATTTATCTTTGTTAAACTTCATGCAGGCCTTGTTGACCTGCTCTTTTTCAGGCTGTCAAGGTGTCTTGTCTATGAGGTGGCTCTTTCCTTCGGCAGATCCACCTCCTCTCCCAGTGTGGTGACATCTATGTACTTTGTACATCATAGCCTGATATAAAAATGGCAGGTGGGTGTCTGGGTTGTTCACAGGTAAAGGTTCAGTTTTCTGGGTGAACAGGAAGTACTCTGCTGGGTCAGACCAGAGCTGTATCAGGTGGTACACAAGCGTGAATTTAATGCTCAACTTCCCTGAGAACTGGGAGAAGGAAGAGAGCATTGTGATAGAGGTATAAATAGCCAAATAGGTTTTTATTTTCAAATCTGATATAAAGTGACACACTTTTACAAAATCAAAACACTATTTGATAGTGCTGTCTTGGAGAATAAACTATATTAGTACAGCTTTCAAAAAAACTAAGAATGTATGCCATTTTCCTGCTGCCTTTGTAAATGTACATAACGTCATTCTTCTGTCAAAGACTTCTAATTATGAAAGGAGAAAACATGATAGAAGGGAAAAACAGCACTTGGACAAAGGTACAATTTGAAGACATGGAAAAAAAGTCACTGATGTGAATAGATTGTGTGCCCAGAATAGTCCTGATAAAGTGAAAACTGAATTAAAAAGAGGATCCCAGAACCAAACTTATGTTTTTGCAACTAAATCGAAATCTTTGCACAAAAAGTGGAGCATTCTAGAGTTAATAGCGTAATAGGAATAATAGCATTAGAGGTGTTATTTTTCACATTCTTCTATATAGAAACAAGAGAAAATGAGTCTATATATTCAAGCCTACTTGTGTCTCTAATTGTTTCCTTATTGTAAATTCAATCTGATCTGAAAGAACTAATCTGAGTGTCAGATCTGCGTTTTGTCAGAATTCCTGTGTCTGCTTTCAGAACTGGAATCCTTCTTGGAGTGTATCTGGTGTGTCCTCATTACAGGCTGAGTGTACCTTGTCAAGCTGAGTGAATGGTACATGTACCAAAACTGCAGGCTGCAGTTAATGTATGGCATCTTGAGATATTTACTGTTTAAATTCCAGATAGACAGCCTGGCTATTCCTTTTTCTTTTTTTTAATTTTTTTTTAAACTCTGGATGATGTGTGTGGACAGCAAGCAGGCTGTTGTATTGCCAGATGGCATCTGACTGCCTACATTCTTATCAGTACAAGAAGACTGTAGCTTTGCTAGATGAAAGAAACTGGTTAAAAAGAAAGAGAATTATTTTGTATTTGGAGAAATAAAACAAGGTTAAATGCAATATGGCCATGTCATAATTATTGAACTAATGATGCAATAAAATCTCAGAGAAATCTTCAAATGGGAGAAGAGGGAGTTTCTAGTTCATCACAGGTTTAATATGGAATGAGAAACACTAATACATAGTAATTGTTCTGCAGCCATCTGTGCATAAGCTATATTTTTAAGCATGAATTTATTTGCTGTGGGACTAGTCATGCACAAAAACACTCCCTCTCATCTATTTTCAGAACAAAACCATGAGACTTATCAAATGTTTAACACTGATTCTTTGTGCTTAAACTAAAAATTCCTGCTGCTGTCACTTTATTCTTTCCCAGCAGATTTCATTGCTGTTTTCCACTTCTCCTTATGAAGGAATGTTATAAAGGTTTTTGGTTGCTTTAAGAGACTTGCTGTTCTAACAATAATTTGTTAGTCATGGTCTCCTTGAAGTTTTGAATGCCTTTGGATAAAAGTGGATTTGAAGCTGGTGTGAGATTAAAAACTCTTGCTAAATGTAATAATTTTGATGAAGAATAAATGCAGTCTGAATTATTGAGTGTATTAATGATTGCTCAAACAATCCAGCAGCTCGCAAATTTTTTTTCCTTTCACCCTTGTAGGCATGCAAGTGAGTGCTCTTTTTTCTGCCCCGGATTTCTCTGCAGCTCTTCAGGATGTTTCTCTCCATTGGCTGGATCATTGTAAAGACTTCCCAAAGTGTTCTGCCAGAGCAGCCTTCTGCCCAGCCGGAGGACCTGTGTGGCACAGATGCACTGTGGCATCTCTGCTTGGAAATGTGTTAACATGTGTGTCTCTATTACAAAAATATGTACTCTATTATGTTGCATTTTGTTTTTAGAGGAACCTCAGAAGCCTGCTTCTCACCTCATGTGAGCTAACAGGTTTAAAATAAACCTTTAAGGCCACTGATATCTACCTGTTATGCCATGACACCAGAGTTTTGATTTGTAGAATACAACAGTAAAATTCTTCTAAATATTAGATGACATGTATCAGCTATTTTAATTTAAGAAAAGGCCATTTTTGGAGTGTGTTCTTAACTTAAGCCTTATAAAATACACCATAGGCAGTAGTGAAAGGCGTGAACTGTGATGTGTGTGTTGATGAGATGGGTGGTAAATGTGTCTTAGCTACATATTGGATCTTTATCTCCCTTTGTCTACAACAGGACTTTAAATAATGGTAACAAAGTGTCAAAAAAAGATTTTCCCAGAGGAGTCCTAAAAATATCTACAGATCTGTCAAATTGCCATTGCCTTTCATACTGAATGAAGAAATCTCTAAGAAGATAACCCTGAAGGGTATGAACAGGTATGGTGAAGGACCACATTCCTCAATGCTGCTTTTCAAGCAGCTTCCCTTGTTTCTGGTGCAGGGAGAGCGTGGTGGCAGGGTTGTCTGTGCTGAATTTATAAACCTTGCACAGTACTGCAGCTACCATAGGTGATTGACATAATTTGAGCAACACTGAGAAGGGTATTGCAAAGGTTATTGAGAGAAAAAGTACTGTCTCATCTCTCAGCTCTAATACAAAGAATATGTTTATGCAGAAGAATGAATTTTCTACCAGGAAGGTTTTAATGATCATGCAGTTATATTCTCAAACTCCCAATCTCAAAAGGTAAAGTAATCGTGATGTCATTTGCAATTGTGATTTTTTTTTCTTTGTTTATATTTATGTCCTACCAACACGATGAGAATTAGGTGTCCTACAGTCTTTCTTTACTGCCTGATCCTCTTGCAGTAAGTAATAATGCATAACACAGGGTGGGCATGCAGTTTGCCTCTGTGCTTACTGGCTATGGCTCAGTCCCTGCTGCTTTGTAGAACACTTACCAGAATAAAGGAAGTGCCTTATAAAAGGAATATATATCTGACCAGGTCTAGATGTTTGTTGGTTTTTTTTTATTTCTTTTGGGGAGAGTAATAGGCTGGCAAAGCACCTGAAAGGCGGTATAAATAACCATACTGAAAGGAAAAAGTCCCTGAGTTTTTAAAGTGTACAAATAGGATTTTAATATAGGATATTGCAGGCCATGTTATTTACAAGTGGATTTCTCCATACACCCTCAAAAGCTGAACAAAAACACTCACCTTTTATCGAATGCAGAATTTGTCATGTTCAGTTTAAGTGGTTTTGGTAGTTACTCTTGATACATGTGTTAATGGGTGTTAATTAGAGGATAGCTAATACCATAGTTCTCACTCAAGGTTTTCTATGAGCTAGTGCTATAAACTTGTGTGCAAATAGAAGTGGAAGCAGACTGTCTGGCTTCCTGCTTTGCACTTGGAAAGGGGCTTTTCTGCAGCACCAGGATGTCTGACTCACGATCACCCCATGTGAGGACTTAAGGTACAACTAAGACTGAGAGGATAAGAAAGCACAATTGAATTGTGCTGCACAACTCTGCCACCAGCTCATACGTTTAATTTACAATGGATAACTTGGCTGCAACACCAAATTCAGTAACCTAGGAGGAGTTTGCTGGCAGCACACGGGGCTAGATCAGTTTATGCCAGATGTGGAGGGGTGTATTTTGTTGTTCTTTAGGACTGCACTGGCTCATCACAGGAGCAGAGAAAGCTCAATCCTACAAGGCTGTTAATGAGCTCAGACTAAGAGGGGTTGTAAAATAAAGACTGTTGATTTGTGTAGTTTTAGATGTTAGGTGCAGAGGAATTCTGGAGTCTGTCCAGACGACTAAGTGGCTTTCCAGAAACTTAATAGACTACCTACAGTTAAACTGGGGTATTGCCATGTACTGATTGGAAACATAAAAATCTTGTCTGCGTTCACTAAATTCATCCATTATTGTCATCTTCCCATAATAGTGTCTCGAATAAATGAAATCACTATTAAAAGAGGGGGAAAAAAAAGATTATAATACTACATGTCCTGTTTTTTGTTAGACACATTTGAGGTGGGAAAGATGTTAACAGTTAGATCAGGGGATGATTTATTTTAATATGGACCTTGGCAATTAAAGGAGTGACATATCTCCTTTCACAGAAAGTGAGGACATGCCCCAGACTTACTCTGCTCTCCCGTGTGAAGTTTGGGTTCCCATTAGATGTCTGTTAAATATCATGTGGAAGAACTGCTCTGTTTGGCTGTATGGGAACACAGCTGTTTGTTCCGTATGTAGAAAACTGGATGAGAATCAGAGAGGTCTGCTGGATATGAAAGGAAAGTTTTCAGTGTGAGAGCCATCTACTATCCAAGGGCTTTGTAGCTCTTAATATCTGAGATTTCTATTAGGAAGGATTAATAATATTGTGATGGGGACTTTTAAAGGTGTTTACAGGTGGAATGATCCTCTTCACCATCTGAATAGTTACCTCAATGTAGCCATAAAACCACAGCAGAACCCCTCTCCAGAGCAAGGCATCCTGTCAGCTTAGCTGATTCCTTATTAACAAAACAAATTTGGAAAACTGCTCTAAGGAGACGAGCTGAAACTTGATCTTCATTATGAAATCTTACTGAAAAAAACCCCACATGGTAAAGTCTTTTTTATAGAACATTGATAAAATGCCCACAGAAGACTTTTTACCCTGTATTCAAAGGCATAATGAGAGAGAATTTTGGAGATATAAGTTAATTGAAAGAGATCTGTCGTGTAAGGTGTGGCAGAGTCTAAACTAACATTTCTAGAACTGCTGGTCATCTCTTATAACCCAGAAGCTGCAGATTTATTTCATAATCAGACACTGATTACACAGGAAGGAAGATGTTTGCCAGTGCCTAGTGCCAGGGATTAGTCCCAGGCACTGTAGATGGACTGTGATAGTGCAATTCTTAGGAAGACCTTTGGCAGCTATAAGCGGCAAATAGAGCTCTCTCAAACAATTCCTGAGCAAGGGTCAGGGGCCAGCCTGGGCCAGGGGCCACTCTCAGTAGGCAGTTTAAGGGGGGCTCTCTTGCTTTGGAGGGTAGGAAAGATCAATAACATAAATGCAGGTGCTCCTTTGCACATTTGGTCTAATAATATTTGAAAACCAGCTGACTTTCTGCCAATTTTCCTTGTGCGACACCACACAAGCCTTCACTGGACTTTGCAAACCTTTTGGGAAGAGACAAGTGTATCTTCTGAGAAAATGTTGGAGACAAATGTATGTTCACTTTTATCTTGGATAACAGTAGTACTGATACTAATACTAATACCTCCTGCTGCTGCTGCTACTATTATTATTATTAATATTATTAATATTATTTTTAAGCAATATAAATGAACCATAATGTAAATTTCCATTACATTGTAATTCATCCATTTTTTCTCTTACACATAAGAAACACTATTTCCAACCACAAACCAGACCATGTTCATTTGCTCATTTCTTTGTTCTGACATTACACCTGCACTGCAATCTTTAGGGAATTCCTTCCTCCCCTCAAGCAGCTTATTGAAATGCTGTGTTGTGGCTTCCAAAAATATTGCAGTATTTGGGTAAAAAGGTATATCTTACCAGGAAATAGTTTTTCTGCCAGTGAGTTGCAGGGGCTTTGTGTCCCATTCCCTGACAGCTGGTTCACAGGGTTAAGCACTAACATTTCTCTGCATGAACAAATGTTGAATTTTTTATTTGTTAACAGAGATGGTGCATGTGATTTGAAACATAAAAATTCTGAAGTGAAGACTTTGAGTGCTTTTGCCCTTGACCTTTCTCAGTGGTTTTTTTCTTGATTTTGGTGTCAAGGCTGCATTCGGTGCTTCTGCAGACAAGAGATGTCAACCTTCTTGTGCTCTTTTGAATCACTGTAGTATATAGTTGGTTTTTTCCCTGGTTTTCATTCAGCAGGTAAAACATTGATTGAAAGAGGAAATCTAGGTGTTCTGAAACACTGATCAGTTTAAGCACCTTTTGGTTCTCTAGCTGTTAAAAGATTGTGTGTTTTTTTAAACTTTCAGTAGCCAAACTGTCTGTAATGTACCAACTTTCCATATGCAGAAATCAATTTAATAGAAGCCATATATAAGAAACTCTGTTTGGATTTCCTTTTGGCTTTTGAGTGAATTCTTTATTCTTCCAGTAACTTTTTTTGTTTGTTTTACCTTTTCTGGTATTTGTGAGTATTAAATGGATTGTAGTATTACTTCATGATGAAAAAAATCCCACAGATTATTATTAATTGGCAGTTGAGGTGGTGATAACATCCAATCTGTCTGTCTAGACTGGTATGCCTGATTGATAAACTTTATCTGTTTACATATGTAAATGTAAATTTACAATGCATGATGTAAAGTTTTTTACATAGTTTCTATGACTTTTCGCTTTTGTGGGACCTGAAAGACAGAAAGAAATAATAACAATATCCAGGCAAAAAGAATATATGTGTTGAATGCATCTTTTTAGGTGAGAAAATACTGCATTTCAGAGCTGTAGCATTTTTACAGCAAGAGCATTTTTACCTACAGCTCTCCTTATTGTGAGAACTTTCTATAAAATTCCTATTCCTGACTTTTCCTCACATCCATAATCTCAGCTAAACTCTTCTACCACTACAAAAAAGTGCATATATGCCTTCCTCTGTTGGTTTTGGGACATAGAAATGAGATGCCTGTCATACCTGTAGTGTGACGTGCCAAAGATATAACCCAGGGTACCGAAAGGGTCCCATGCCAGAGATGATCAGGAGGGTCATTTCCCTGTGTGTCCACAAATCCATGAGGCCATTCAGCACAGATGAAATAAGCAGCTGCCTCAGAGCATCCCCCAGGCTGTGGGAGCAGCAAGCCTAGCAGCATCTGGCTTAGATAGAAGTAGTATCCTTCAATCATCTACTTGAGTGTTTTATATTATTATCTGTGAAGTGGGTGATCAGCACATATAAATGTATAGTCTGAGGAGAAAAACCGTAACGATAATTATTGCTTTCATAGATCTGTAATTTTTGTAATTGGATATTTAATCTGAAATATAAGAGAGCCCAAACTGTAGAAAGTCTGTGTCTATTGGAGACAAAGGCGTTGGGAGAGGAGGAAGGATGCTGTAGCTGTTGAACTACATTTCCTTCCCTTCCTTTCACTGCTACTGTAATCTTTCGGTTTATTTAATGTAATTTTAAATAGAAAAAACAATTGTATTGGGTGGATTTTTCACAACTGACAACAGAAATTTGGCAGCTGACAGCACGCTGGCATTTTAAATTGATCTTGTAGCACCAGGTGCACAGCCTCCRGTTGACAAGTGGAATGGTTGCCAAGAAATACATCTGGAAGGTACCTGCTGTTACAGTGCTGCATGTGCAAAACCAGATGGGGACGTGATTTTGGAAACGAGTGTCTTTGAGCCCACTCATTATTTACTGCTAGCCATTACAGCCAACTTCTGGGTGGCATCTTGCTGTTTGTAAGTCTGACTACTGCCAACTTCACTTTTTTCTTCTCTGCGGTGGCGTCTCGAATGCCTATTTCCTGTCAAATGGGAGCTGAGTTAAGATAACCCTTTTTAAGGCTCAGGTTCTTGTCAGAAGGGGACAGTTCTGAGACAGAAAATGTCATCTGTCTAAGCTTCGCTATCATTTGACTTTTCCAGAAAGCCCCAAGGCATGTCTGCTTATCACCTGCAAAATACTAATTATAAGGCTTTTGATACTCCGTGACTATTCTAACAGTGCACACATTCACCAACCATTTAATTAGAACTGTTTTAGTGCAAATCCCTTGGTCATAGCAAGAATTCTAATGATCCTTGTCAAATTAAAGAAAAAGCTATTACGTAGTTCAAATATGGCAATATGATTGAAGTCCCTTCTGGAAATGCAACAGGGAAAGCCCCTGTGTGTTTTATTATGGTATCTAAATTTTACCATATAGTATTTTTTAACCATAAAATTTTGATTTGAGCAGCTTTTCATAACATGCAGTTTTTCAGAATGTTGATTTCTGATGCTACCAAGCTTTGAAAACAATTACACAAAGTACAAGTTTATATCTTTCCATTCTACTCATCTTAGAACACATCCAAAATCATTTTAGATGGCAGTTATGTATGCAAATGTTGATTAACTGCTACAGTCTACTGTGCATTTTACTGTCATTATTGCCTTACTCACATTTACAGTGTTAAAGTGCCTGAAACACTAAACCGAGATTTTGGGGGATGGATGAGGAAACTCCTCGATCTTCATGAAACTGCTCTGTGATGCTGTCATTAAAAAACACAAAGTGATGCTATGCAGCCATTTGATAGATAACTCTGGGCTTGTGTAAGTCAGCATTTCTCTGATTTGATCTGACCGAATGTGCCAGTTTGCTCGACCTTCTGTTCCATTTTATGTAGTTATACCATTTTAATTGCCTTAGCAGTCCAGTAAAACATTCTGGATGGAAACTTTCATTGGATCTGTGTATTGCAATAAGTTTGATAAAGCTTGAACTTGACACAGAGCCATTTTTGGTCAAACTTTGATCAACCTTTTGTATTAGCTTTTTGTGTTAGCTTCAACTAGAAATCTGTAGGAAAAAAAGGTGGCAGCTGAAGGTGTTAATGACCAATTAATTGATGATCCATGATTCAGATTATGATGGAGACTCAGAATTAATTTACAAACAACAGGGTTTTAGGCAAATTTTTTATAGAATATGCTTATCTGTGGAGGTATAAACCTGTGTATAAATGTGAATACAGATGCAGGGACCTCAGTACATTGTCCTGATGTTAACTCTTGTATCCTCCTATGGTACTGTGAACTAAGTGTATGCTTCTCCATGCTTGCTTAGTGTGGGTACTTCAGACAGCATCGTGTCCCACAGGGACGTCTCACAGAGAGGGATCTTCTAAAATCATAATCCCACAAAACAGTGTCTCCCTCTAAACCACAGGACAAAAAGACGTAGACACCAGGTGGAAGCAAGATTACCAAGAACAGGCTGCTCTTCTCACCTGCCTCTCAAGGGTCATGTAATAGCCATGTCCATTTGCAGTCCAGATGGGGAAAGCAATAAAAGCCATGGACTCCTCTTGCTCAGCCACCAACAGCTCTCTCCTTTGGTTAGTGTTGTTTTCCTTTGGGATTCATGGCTTTCAAACAGACAGGTGTGAGGAAGACATACATTGTGCTGGGAGCTGAGATAACAATTTAGTTTTGAAAACAGAAAGGCCTGATACAGATCTAAAACCTTTCTGCTGCAGTTTCCCAATTTGAAAAAAACGAACAATGAGATTTCCTTTTGCTCTTTTATTATTTGCTTGGTTTATGGGGAATTATATATCCTTAAGGAATTGTGTGCCTGGGTTTTATTACTTGAGAAACAAACAGCTACCTCCTGCATGTGGTATAGTTATATGACTCATGAGAAGTCCCTGAAGTTCTAGTTTTGCTGTTCCATGACTGCACCACGTACACCTCACTGCCTTCACCGCTGGGGGACATCCAATGATATGGGAAATGGCCCCAGAATTTCCCGTGCTTTCTGTGTGGCTTTTGCCAGGCACATGACAAGCATCCCATCTGGGATGAAGGAAAACCTGCCACCCATTTGCTCCTGTGTCTTCTCAAAGAGGGGCTGTGCTGTCCTGCAAGGTGCCGACCACCTTCTCATCCTCATGAGGCTGATGGAAGCTGTGAGCACCTGGGACTAGTGAGACATGGCTGGCAGCAAGCCAGATCCACTTCATGAAGTGTATGGGAAAGAGACCAGCCCATCACAGCTCTGTTCACATAACCTTCAGCTTTGAGTGCTACACACACAGATCTGATTTTTTTTTTTCACTTTGAATTTCATACTACTTTCCAATTTTCATTGAAAATCAGTGCTTCAGGAGAAGCTCCAAGTTTCTCATGCCTTTGGCATTGGCACAACAAATTGGCATAGGCTCTGAATCCTGTGAAGAGTCCCAGAGGAAATTCTAGACTGACACGCAGCCAAAGGATGTAGGGACTGCCAGTCTGTAGACCTAATTTTTGCACAGCAAGTATCAAACCACCACAGTTAGGAAATCGGGTAGGGTAGTCATGACCAGATACTGTGATAAATCACACTCCCTTTGGTAGTTTTCATGTCAGCTTTTAAATTAGTTTGAATTTAGCAGTGACCCTACCACATTGTTGGTGATATTTAAAATACTACCTTTATCGGCAGTCCTTGCCTGAGCCTGGTTTCTACAGCATTGTAGTTTGCACAATGACATATGGGATTGGAATGCTGGATTTGACACTTGACAGTCAAAATTCTGTTGCCGCCATCACCTGTAATGATGCTCGCTGTCAGCCTCTCCTTGCTGTTTCGTTGTCTCTGGTGTATATTGCGGAATCCTCTACCAGTGCTCACTGGCACAGAATAAGTAACAAAATGATCACCACTCTTTGCAGCCAGACGGGCATATTCCCTGTGCCACAACATTGCAAAGCTATACTGTTTTGTCCCTGGAAGGAACTGAGGAGTGGCAGAGCTGAAGGGGGGGAGGAATCGGGACCATATGGGCAGGAACAGGAAACGATGAGCCAAAGAATGTGGATGCAGCATCGTTCTCTTTTGGCAGCAGGGAGCCCCTGTCCTGGCTCTGCTGCCTGCTGAGCCCTGGCCTCAGGGAGCACCTGAGCCCCTGCAAGGCAGACAGGAGGGCTCTGGGGCCAAGTGGGAAGGAAAGGCCCTTTCCAGCAGCAGCAAGTATCAAACAGTCTCGATTCATTCAGCTGGTGGTCTTGAACTTCCCCCAGATTCTCCCCAGGCTCCAACTATGTCATTATCTTAAATGAAACAGATCTGCAACAACTCTGAGCTCAACTCCAATGAGCAGCTCTCTCTGTGTTCCATTGCAGGAAATCTGTGTCCCTGCTTCCTAATATGTGTATGTACATAGCATAGACATCTGTCAACTGCATATTCATTATCTCACTGCATCACATCTGTCAGGCAGATTCAATTAAGTGAACATGCTTCCATCTCCAGTGAGACTTTCTGTGCATGCAAAATGCATCAACACGAAATGAGGTTTTGGTAATCAGAAAAATGAGCAGAATGAACCAGGGGAAAAATGAGAAGTGAACATAGTTTGTTACTCTTTCCAGGTTTGATGCCTGAAAGACTGTGTCTCCAGGTTTTTGGAAGTGTTTGCTAATATTGTTGTACACCGTCGTGCCAAGAGAGAATGCTGGAGACCAATCGGACAGTTGGAAACATTCAACTATTTATTATCTGTCATTTCCTTTTTTTGGTAATTCTTAAAAGAAATGCAGTTTAATCCTAGAAGCTTCCTCTGTTAATGACTAAGTGCTCTCCATCTTTTTGAAGCCTGAAGTGCAGGAATGTTTTGGGTGCATGTGTATTTGATTTTTACACTTCATAGTTCAATGTTCTTACAAACCATCGTTAATGTATGAGGTCGTGCTCTGCCTCCAGAAGCCTTTTCCAGATGACATGAAAGCGAAAACAGCCTTTGCTACCTCGCAGGACAATGCATTGGAGGAATAAGGCCCCCTCTTCTTGAATAACCTTCAACTGAAAACATGGTACGAGAAACTTTGGGTGAGCAATAATCACTGTAGGATCACCCGGGGAGTGTGGTGGAGACACACCAGAATGCACAAGTTGCATGTGTTGAGCAACAATGCAGAAGGAGCTCTCTACATCTTCGACAAGCTCCCTGCTTCTTGGAGTGGCCATCGACACTTGCCCCAGAGCAAGTCAGAGTAGCCTAGGACTACCCAAGCTTGTAGCATATAAGTAACGTACTGCTTTGATTTCTTACTAAATTAACTTCTGCCTTGAACTCTGAAAAGCAGGAAATGCAGCCCTGAATGCTTGAGGAAGCAGAAGAACTAACAGGACTTGAGCCCGCATCTCCCAGGTGGATTTTAAGTGTTTTGAATACCTGCCTGTACCCAGCATTATTGCTTTGGAATTTGAATCCCTGCAGGAAGGAAATTCAGGTAGCACTCCCTGATTAAGAGTGACCAGGACCTGTAGACAATAGGAGGAAAGACTTTTTGTATTAGGAGATTCTGGAAAGGAATTTGCATTATCAAGTCACAGACTAATTTAACTCTGCTGAAGTCCAACAGTTTGCATAGGTGCAATAATAACACAATTATTATTAATGGAAAGATCAGTCCTGAACTACCTTATGTTCAGGCTGATTTAAATACCTTCCTTGGCTTGGCTTCAATATGAACAAGATAAAGGTGCCACATTTCATTAATTTTTACATTAAAAGTATTTGACAAGCCAGTTTTGTGTGTTGAACAGTCTAACTCAAATATAGGTGTTCTGAAACTTTTTTTGTAAAACTAGTTTTAAGATCTAGAACTGCCAGGTTTTGGGTTCAGGAAAAAGAATTTTGTGGCATCTAATTATAATACAATCTTAGTACCCTTATTGGACTGGATAACAACTCAGAAGCAGGCACAGGAACTTAATTAAACAGTTTTTCCCAGTGGATCAGTCATGAAAAGGTTGCTAATATCCAGCAGAAACATTTCTTTTGAAGAGGAAATTTCATCTGGCACATTCTTACCAAGAAAACTCTCCACTCAGCTGCGATTGGGGACTGAAGGGCAGAGGGATCTCCTGATACAGTAGCAGTGCTGTGTCAGGAATTCGATCCAATTTTAAAAATCTTTGGTCTTGTGGTATTTGGTGTAGTATTTCTTGCTGTTTTTTTTTAAATTCTAGCAGCTGAATTCATGTTATTATGTGAAAATCACAGTCACAGAGGAAGCAAAATGCCTATTTTTAAAATTACGATAAAATTTGAAGTCTGAAAATGAGACCAGGACCTAAAATCATTACCTGAACTAGAGACTAACAACTGCACTCCTTTCCTAGATTTTACCATTTTCAAATGTTCACACTTTCCAGAGTTCTGTGAAATTTTATGAAAAAAAATCAAGATAAGTCTTAAAAAAATGAAAATTTAGCAGTACTACCAATTTTATCTCATCCAAATCGCAGATGGCAGAGTTCTTGCTCTGGAACATATGTAGGGTTATGTTCCCCACCCCTGTCTTTTTTGTTGTGGCACAAAGATAATTTCACTAAAACATCCACCGGCCGAAAAGCTCAGAAACATCGAAACTCCAAAAGGAAAAAAACTGTGGAACAAACCTGTCCATGGTCCAGCTGTGACATGGTCCCTGGGAACTCTTGTTCTGCTCTTCCCTGTATCTTCCTGCTACAAGGCTCTTCTGAAAGTTCACCAAAGCTTTTGAACATAGCTCAGTGCCCCAGAGTGGTTCAATGTTCATCAGGAGAAAGAGATGACCCATTTTCAGCTGTGACTTTTAAGTATGCAATATGTTATTTGGCAATTTCAGAACAACTTAAAATCAATATAAGTGGCTGCAACAATTTGAGCTAAGGTATTTTGACATCATTCTTGGCTTCTTCTGTGTCTTCACGAAGTTCAAAGGCTTAAAATAGGAAGTTTGTGTTTGTTTGTTGTAGGAAAAAGCATGTGTTTTACATACACTCATTCTTTTATGTCTGCAGCTGCAGCCTTGTGTAAATTGCTGTTTCTTGAAGTCTCCCATTCATGGTCATGCTGCTAGATTACACATTTCCTTTCTGGAGGGCTAATTAAAGTCATTCACATTCTGAACGTTTAATTTTTAGGTAGTGTCGAGGCAGCTGCAACATCTATAACCAAAGAAACACTCTTTACTTGAATAAATGGGCCGTATGCTCTTTGATATTTTATCAGGCCGACTTGGGAAAGGCAGATGTTTAACACTCAGATACGGTTCTCATGGATAGGGTTCATCTGGTCCCTGCTGAAATCAAGAGGATTCTGCTTAATTGGTGAAAATGTGAGATTAAAATCACGGGAGGAGGTAAGTGAACAACTCAATTCAATATTTTTTTTTGGCAGAGCTCTTCTCTGGTGGCAGAGCTCTTCTGTGTTGTTCTTGCTGTACGCATGGGGGAAAAGAGGTTGTGCTGTCACAGCAGTTCAGGGATCCTGACAGCTTTTGTGTCTGGGCTTAGCACTTGGATTTCCATGGCTACTTCAAACTAGGGAAGTATACCTGTAATCAGAGACTTCAGCTAGATATCAGCCCTTTTTTCTGATTTTAAACCTGCCTTTTGGGAGAGGGTTTTCACAGCCTGTTTGCTTTGGCAGATGGTTTGCTTCAGTGAAACCACTGCCTTATTGCAGGTGAAAGAAAAGATGTGCACTATTTAATGTTTAGATTTAGTTTTTAAGTTTTTAAAATGGGTATTTTTATGAACCCTGCTTGCATGTTGTCTGTCATCAGATTCCTGTCCTCATTTCAGCACTCTCTTTGTTTCATGCTTTCCTTTTGACAACAGTAAAATACGTGCTCTTTCTCTGGCTTAGCAGATCACTGTATTTGTCTTTTCCCCTATCTGTATGGCCACAGAATAAACAGGGAACAACCAAGCTGTCAAGCGGCCTTCCTTCTAGTAGATAGTTCCACTCCTGGGTTTTCCAGCTCTGCATCCCAGAGTAGCCCAGTAGCTATTCGTTTCTTTAGCTGTTCTGGCAGGAATGAGTTGCTGTGAGTCCAAGGAACAGACTAATCTTCTTCAGCTTAGCATTTAAAAGCTGAGTGTCCAGATTGAGTTTTCATCTAGACTCTCTCCCTTGACTAAGCAAAGAAAGGCAATTTCCATGATGATCCAACACATACAAGAATAGGGGGCAAATCTTTCTATAAAACTTTCTCTTTCCCGAAAACCTGTTTTTTTTAGTCTGAAGGTTTCATTTCCTATAAGAATTAAGATAGAATATTAGAATTAAGCAGGATGAATGTTTGTTCTGCTCAGGAGCCAACATCTCCTGGAAATGGAGATGTCCAGTTCCTTCAATCCTCAAATGAAGCCTTATTAGGCTCTATCTGTCATAGCTGAAAGCAAAAGAGGAACAAAGGAAACTATTTTGTTTACCTCATTAGTAGAAAAATAAGCCCTACATCAGAATGATAGAACAAAGGAATGTTTGAGATTTTCAGTTCAGGTTTCCCCTGAACTTGCACCACTACCTTCATCAGTGCAATCAAAATAGCAATTTGTATGAACTCATCAGTAACAGCATCACAAAAACCTCTGCACATCGGAGCTCTTTAGTCTTGCCTTCTTCTTATCTAAGTGGAGATAATAGTATTCAATTTTTATGACTATATTTTGACACTGACATACTTCAACAATGCTTGTAGTTTCAAACACAGACTATTAGAGATGATAAATCTGCTGGGCAAGATTTTAGTTTTTCCAGAAGTTTTCTTACTGTGCAATAAAAACAATTCCAGGTGATATTGATATGTTAAAGTGCTACTTTAAGGCAGTGTAAGGATTGGATATCCTGACCAGGATACCTGCAAGAAAGGAGATCACAGAATTACAGAATAACCTGAGTTGGAAGGGACCCACAATGATCATCAAGTCCAGCTCTTAGCCCTGCACAGGACCATCCCTAAGACCATTGCACCATGTGCCTGAGAGCATTGTCCAAACACTTCTTGAACTCTGTCAGGCTTGGTGCTGTGACCACTTCCCTGCGGAGCCTGTTCTAGTGCCCAATCACTCTCTGGGTGAAAAATCTTTTTCTGATATCTGACCTAAATCTCGCCAGACACAACTTCAGGTCATTTCCTCGGGTCTGTCACTGAACACGAGAAAGAAGAGATCAGTGCCTGCCCCTCCTCTTCCCTTCACGAGAAAGCTGTAGACTGCGATGAGGTAGATTGTTTGAGGCTGAGAAAATACTAAACAATGATGTATAGAATATACAAATCGTAAATCTGATAGGTTGTTTTACAGATCTCTGAAGATAATTCCATCTTGATACACAAATGCCTTGACTGCAAAGGCACAAAAAATAGTTCAGTCAAATCAGCAGATCTCCACTTGATGAGGCCACAAATTTCAAGCTAAACTATTGTAGAAAAAATTGCTTTGGGAATAATTTACCTGTGGCTGAAGCATTGCAGACATACTTGGCACTGGTAAATCAGGGATGTCAGCAGTGGAAGGGGTCAAGTCTGGAGACCAATGGGGTAGAAGAGTTTTAACATATAGCTCAGCAGGAAATCTGTAGGACCAGAGGTGCAGGTGTCTAAGGAGTAGTCGCATAACGCTCTCAGTTCCCCGCTGTGCTGCAGATCTCAAGTGTGCAGCACAAGAACACTTAATCTGTCTATATGCTGGTCTCCCACTTGTAAATGGGAGATAGTTTATACATCCCTTCCAGAGGTGTGAACTTGGACTTGCTGAAGGCCGTGAGCTATGTGCACTGGAATGTCTCGGATGGATTGTTTTTAAAAGCCAAGGTAAATGCAGAAGTAGTCAAGTAAGCTGCTAAGTCTCTGAAAGGAAACATATGTTCATTTTATGTATTTGGGTTTTTTCTGAATATGGTGAATTCATGCTTTGTTTTGTATTGCAGCTTACACTGTGGCATATGCTTTACTGATTACAACAAGTTGAGCCTGCAAAATTCATTACCTAGCAGGGAAAGGATATTTACAGCAAAGATAAGAAAACTGGGATGAAGGGATGGATACCCATAAGAGTTTTAAATATGTCCCCCTGCAAGATTGATTGGGAAGTTCAGAGAACAAATCTGAGCCTACTTATTATCAAATCCATTTCCAAAGAGATGAATTTTAGAAGTTCAGTCTCAAAGCTTTTGTTAAGGTTGCAGAGCTGTGCAAATATTGGAGGCACTTAATGCTTCTGGGCAGGACTTAGTGGACTGATTCTTTACCGACTAGATTATCCTCAACAATTCTGCAATGAGAAAGCTTTAATCTGGATGTGTGCACCCAACCACCACAGCAGTATGTTGTTGATTACTGTTCTGAAGACAGAATAGTGTGGCCATTTATGTCAGCTGTACTTGCATTTGCTGGGTCTTTGAGCCACATGGAAGCATCTGGTGCTGAACTCTTTATGAAAAGTGTTAGTGTTCTTTTGATGTCAGGAGCGTGGAGGAAAAGGATGGCTATTTGGCAATAGCGTAGGAAACTAAGCTGACTTCATCCAAGACCAGCTCCTGAAAAATTTACAGTGCCTCTATGTCATTATGGCACAGCTGGAAGTACTGCGAGAAGTTGTACATTGCACTCCCAGAACAGTAGCTACCATGGGAAGCAAGCATCTGCCAACTGAGCTCTGGGCTCTGTCTTGAAGAAAGATTAAAAATTCTCTTCCCTTTCTAAGCAATGTGATTCACCTATTAGCATCAAACAGCCTATTATAGTTTCTTTCTCTTAAGGAATACTTACTCAGGGTCTTTTAAAATAAGGTAATACAAGCATTGTGCACTATTTGCATTCTTCTGGGTCAACCTAGAAAGATGGGCCTCTAGAAATTAGCATAGCCCTGGGGACAAAGTGTGTCACCAGCCCTGAGGTGTTGCAAGCAACCCCACTGAAACATTCTGTCAGCATTGTGTTTGTTATTAATTAGTGTAAGAGATGGTCCGAAAATCCCTCATCTGCCTTGCGATCATCGACAAGGACAGAGACTGAAAACCCTAAAAACTCCATAGGGAAGGGAGGAGAGGACCTGGCCTGGCCGAGGTGGGATGTTTGCCAAGTGTTGCCTGTGGGTGCGCCCACTGAGGACTGGTTCCCCCTTTCCCCCTGTGGGTGCAGAGGCTGAGGACTGGTATGCATTCCTGAGGAAACTAGTACAGATCGTGATAACCCGTCCTGTACACCCACTATGGATTTCCTCACCTCCTGGCCAGTTGCCCCCTTTTCCCCCCCTGTTTTCAAAAAAGACTATAAAGGGACTCTGAATTTACCACGACGAGATCTCCTCACAGACGCCGATGAGTCTATTGGCTGGACCACGAGGACTTTGTCTCATCCGTTGGTAGCTATTCCCCCTCCCTCCCCTTTTTCTCTCTATACTTTGTTTCTTTCTATCTCTTTCTCTCTCTCCTCTATCGCATAATCGTGTTGTTGGCACTCAGTAAAAGTGCACTGTTGATTAAAATTGAAATCCCCTTTGTGTCTTTTGCATTCTGAGATCGGTTAATCGAACCATCACGACCTCCCGCTCGTATTAGTGGATCGTGACAATTAGAAAAAAATGCAATTGTGCCCACTGAAAAAGATTTTCCTCTTTCTTTGTCAAGGCTGTATATGTTGGTGTARTTGAGTTTAGGCAAATTAGAAGTCAACTGCCTTTCTCAAGTCATCTGAGATTTAATCCAAAAACCTGAAGGTATGTGTCAGTGCTGATAATTAGATATGAGTACAATTAATAAGACCACCAATGGAGTCCAGGCAATCTTCAGACATCCCAAGTAGACCACCAGCTGGTTATAAAACTCTGGACTATAGGTTAGGGTTTAGATGACACCCCAGAATATTGCAGGGCTATGGCAGGCAGGGTAATTAGATAGGGGGAAAGGCCTGACCTCTCTGCCTTCTTTGCTGATTGCTGCATATCCCAAGGGCATTGTGAGGTGGCAGGGTTTCCTTAAGCAAGTTTTTGGTACTGCTCTATTGCACCTTCACGGCACTAATTTGGAATTTGCTGTTTCTGGCATTTGGTCACTGAAAGGACCAATGGGATCAACAGAAATAGCATCACTTTAATTAAAAAATAAAACTGGTGCTTGGCAGGAAATGCTAATGACTTGTATTCTCTTCAGGCCAGATTTGAAAGGTATTTAGATGCTTAAAGATACAGGTAGATACTTGGAAGATTTTTCCAAAGGAGCTATATGCTCAACTCCAATTATTTTTAACGAGACTTTTGTGCCTACTTATTTCAAAGACACCTGATAGGAACATGTGTGAGGGCTAAAGCACTGGAGGGCCTTTACAAATCTGCTACAATGTCACTATTGAAAATGAGTCTCTATAATTTAAGCATTACAAGACTGATTTGCCTGTAAAATGATCTGTAGATTGTATTGATGTCTTTAACATTTTAGTGGGCTTGCAGCATCCAACATTGAGTCGCTAAATTAGAAAAAAATAGTATTTTCCAGATCATCAGAAGAATGATTGTATACTACATGTGAGGGAGGAGGAAGGGGCGTGTTTGTCATAAAACATGAGAGTTTGTTCTGAGAGTGCTGCAGGGAGCCACTGGACTTTTGTGCTACTGTCCAGGGAGAAGTGGACCTGAGGTTTGAAGATTCTCCTTTCAGGTGCTGGAAGGTAGCACTGGGTAACATGGTTCAGCACACAGGGCATGGGCTTGGCCACAGGAGAACCAGGTTTCTCCCTGATCACAGGCACCCCGACTCTTCTTTGCTGGTCCAATATCACCTCCCTTGGAAGCTGTTTTGAGATCTCCTGGTGCATGAAGCTACTAGCAAAGAGTCACCTTCATGTGGCAAAAAACAGTCAGTGGGAATAGGCACAACACCAGCCAAAGAAGCGAGAAAGGTCTGTATGTCCCCATAACCAGAGACTGCGAGAAGTTTATCTGTGCTCATCCATGCTTATGGTTCATTTTACACACACACACAAGGAGATATGCACACATCCTTTTCTCTCCCTGGGATGCTCCCTTGCATATTTACCAGTGTAAATACAAACTTTAATGCTAGAACAGAAGCTGTGCTGATAATGATGCCATTAAATGCTATGGCTTTCTCAAAAGCATGTTTTTTCAAATGATAAATCATAAGCAGTGATGAAGGTGGGGACAAAAGGTGGTTAAAAGCAAACTGTACTGGTAGAACACTAAAGCATGAGCATACACAGGAAGTGGTGTCGATTGATTTGGTTTTAATTCCTTTGGAAGAAGGGCATACTGAAAAAGAAAGTACTGAAATCCCAAACTGAGACAAACATCAACATGCAGCCAAATAGTAACAGAAATGATTACAAAGATCATGTTGATCTTTGTAATTAATGAGTTCATAATCGTGATGGTGATGATTTCTTTCATTGCTTACCGAATTTTGGTGTGACTGTGAAGCTGCCTGCCACATTTTGACCTAAAAAAATCTTCTTTTTCCCTAAAATAGTGACTGTAATATTGTATCACTGTAGTTAATTACATATTCACTAGGTTGCCATGGGTGCAAGATGTGCTCAGAAAGAGGTGGCAAGGTCTGTGTTGTTAGTRTATTACCACTGCATGTGCCTGTATGGAGTTTGGCAAAAATTTGGATCTAATAGCCTTTTAGTTTTAAAGAAGTGTACTTTGAGACTAGCTGAAAGAATTTGTGCAGAAGTCAATGAATAGTTTTAGCTATAAGCAAAAAGAAAAATGAAAGCAGAAGAACTTTGGCTCTTTTAAAATAAGTCATTGCTATACGATGTGTCAAAATCACATTCTTCAAAGCCTGCCCTAGTGTGCCCTTGGAAAACAGCACAAGACCTTCCTGTCGTTACTGAAACTTTTTGGTTTTATATGAAACAAAATATGAGTAATATTAACATATTGTTTACAGTTTTCTGTCTTGACCAAAGCACAGAAATTGTGGTTCTGTGTGCCAGAGTGTGTGTGTATGCAACAACTGAATTAAGCCAAGTTAAAAGAGAGCACCGTTTTGAAAAGGAAGATAGCACGAGTAGAAGCTTATGATGGTTTAGCTGATGCCTTTTGTATTTGATTCCTTTCTGGCATTTACTACAGACCAAACCTAACAATTAGCTATTCCTGGTTTGCATTTTTTTTGTTTGTTATCTCACAGGGACTGTCAATATATCCCTTTGAAATTATACACTGCAGAAAATAATTTTATACTTTTTCAGCCTGCTTTTTGTTTTCATATAATTGGCGTTTACAAAAAGTGCAAAACATTTCCATAACAACAGTCCAATGCATCTCTTTAATTCCAAGCACAAGGACAGATCTCTTTCCATTTCCATAGGAACACTGTAACAAATGATTAGTGAAAGACTGGGGGTTTTTTATATATCCATAAGCAGTAGTTTTCCACATAGTTAAAATCTGATAATCTAGGCATTTGAAAACAAGCAGGATGTTGGAGTTGAGTTAATTTTCAGGCAGTATTGCTTGAAAGCACTGTGAGATAATGCAGATCACTGATCTGGCAGGTACTGACATTACTGGGCAGCTGGTCTAAAACTTAGTTTACAGTTTATAAGGAAACGCATTTGCATGTTCCCAAGATAGTAGCGTTATTCCCAAAGATAGTAATTGGCTGCTTGGCAAGCTGGAGCAATAAACAGTGTAGCAAGAGATGTATATCCAAAATTGGAGCTAAGCCCATGAACATCTATCTGTATGCCAAAGGAGGGGGCAGACAATGACTTTCGATATGCGAAGAGTTCTGTCTAATGCTGCTGCTTTGAACGTCTTTAGCACTCATCCACACAACATGTGAACCCACCACCCCTCCATTATGAGAGCAGAAAGTTCAGTTCCCTGTGCATGGGGGTGAATTGTCCCTCGTGTCCTTTACTGATTTTGGGCTTTGATGCAGTCCTTATGGAACGGGGAGGGACTTTATGGTGGGAGTCCAGAATTGTAGGCAACGATGACTAGCAGTTTCCTCTAGCAAATTATTGAATTTCACCTGAAAAATGTGTCCTGGATTCTGCTGGAAACTAGTTCCACGTTTCCAATTCTCTAATGATTATAAATCTCTTGTTTTTTCAGACTGTTTACTCACTGCTGTTTTGTGTCCTTTTGCTCTGGTTCCAATGTCATCTTTTATTTTAAAAGCTCTTTTTTTTCTGATGGAGAATTAGATGCCCCTTTCCTCTAGTGTGATTACTGAAAGTAATCTTATTCTCTCCCAGCTGTATCCCAACAGTCTTCAAATACTTGATATCAGGTGGGATTTTTATATATAAAGCACAACCAATAGTCAATGCAATAAATGACAAGAAAAAAAATGTGCAGCTCAGCAGAAGAAAAGATATATGGTGCCCTTATGACCTGTTTGATTAGTTCTTCAGTTCTTGGCAGAAAGATTTTCAAGTTGGCCAGACTTCTGAGTGGATTCCAGCCTCTCTCTCCTGTACCCTTTCTCCCCAGCACAGTGTGTATCATGGACTAAAGCTGCATTTTGGTGGCATCAATTAAGCACTAAGGGTGCACTTAGATGAATGTTTTTGTTTGGATCAGAGTGAAGGTTTTAAGTGAACCTTTTGGTTTCCCACACTTTCTACTCTTAATTTTGTACCATGGAGTGGTCTCAGATCTCATGAACTGTGCTGTTTGAAGAGGAAATGAAGGTTGAATATGTGCCGGAGTGTGACACTTCAGCCACAAATGGGCATTTCAGACTAGAAGTAGTCTGAAAATGAAAACAAGCACAGTAGAGTCTAGAAATCAGGTCCTCAGCACCAAGCGTTTCACTCTACAGGTCCACCCTCATGGGTCACATTACTTGCTCTTGCTGACATAAGCTTAGCCATCTGCCCGTTTCCTGGCTCCCTGATGGGGCAGTATAGGTAGATCATACCTGCATTAAGCTTTCCTTTGTCCTTACAATATCTTTGCATCAATCTTTATCACTTTTAATCTGCTACAGGGTGTTTATCCTACCTTTAGAAAAGCAGACAAAATTATCAGAGGAGTGCAAACCAGCTATTCCTCCTGTGCATGAATGCAGTCTCACTGAAGCACATCAGTGGTAATCAAGATTAGGATCCAGCAACACATTCACCTCCTTGAAACAGATTTCTTTGGATGGTATCCCTTGGTAACATACTGACTCATAAATTGCAATTTGGGGATAAAGAAGACTATTGTACTACCAAAACACTGGGGTAGATTAATATTTAAAGGGTTGAGTTAATATGACAGATTTAAACACTGCATTTGCATATATTGACTTTTCTTTCCTTAGTGCTGAGAGCATAAAGATTTGTCTTTATGTCTTGCTTATTAGCTTAAAAATGCTATTTCTTTCAGCAGAAAGAATAACAAACTGGTTATCTGCCTTCTAGTCAGGTGCATTTACCAGAGCATGGAGTAGGAACGGGTACTTTTTGGGTGGTTTTTCATCTCATTCAAAGTGCGCTGTTCTTGCAGTCCCTACATTTGGTGAGGTGCAGAACAGGGCTTGTCTGACTGCAGTGCTCAAGACCTGATCCTGCATTGATGTACCCTGACTTGAGAAAGAAGGGCTACATATTGAAGGAATGTTTGAAAGACAGAATACTTGTATTAACACCTGATTAATTAGTCTAAGGCAAGCCATGGCCTGTGGCTCTAGTCCTGCAAGTTTATCAGTTTGCTTTTCTTCTGCCTGTCTGAAGGATTTGTGATACAGTTCAAATGGAGATTTGAGATCTCAGTGTGTGTGGGCAAGAGTTGGTGTTCCTGTGGCAGTAATGACAGGATCATTCCTGGTGTTAATACAACAGTGAAGACAAGCCTGAAGCAATAACATTTTATATTTTGCTTAATATAGCTTCATTGTGAAATGACCGCCACTTCCAATGAAAATGAGCCCTAAGTGCAGTACATTGTTGGTTGACTGCAAAATTGTATTATCCTAAATCAGTCCTTGTTTCTTTTAGTTTATCAAGTTTATGGACTTGGTTGAGAGGGGAATGGGTGATTACAGAGAATATGAACAAGTAAATTGTATACCTCCATGTATATCCCTGTTCATTTAACTTCTGCAAATGTAATTTATTCTTGCATGCAGAGAACATAAGCATGGCTCTCTATAAAATATCTTAGTTATGAGTATTGCCCAAGGTAACATCGTATTTAAATTTTAGACTTTTATACAACTCTGTTCTTGGAGTATGTTGTGTTTGGCACGCTAAATCTTTGTTATTTATTTTATTTATTATTATTTTATTATTATTTATTATTATTTTTAAAAAATTTTATTTATTTGTTAATAACACTTTGTATTGGAAGAGGAAATACTCTCTTGACATGTTTATTGCAGGGACTTGTGACAGACTGAGATACGTATTTTTAAGAGCTCTCCTCAAAATCAGTTTAAAAAATAACGACTCAACAAGGAAAATCTGATTGTTAATCCCTGAAAAACTCTGTCTTTTCACTTCCTGACCCAAAACTTAGGTATGGAATCTGTGGCATCCTGCCTTGGATAAATGGTTTCATCTTCTGTTAACCTGAATTATTTGTAAAATTTGATGTGAATGTTAATGCACTAAATTCCATAGGGACAGTACTTTTCTTGGTTGATGTCCTCCTCCCTGAGCATTGGTTTATACATCTTGTGGATGCTCAGAGCCCGCAGGATGGGCCCCACAGGAAAGGCAGTGCTTCGGGAGCCTCTCAGAGCAAAAGAGCATCACTACTCACTCACTGCCAAAGGGAAGGCAAAGGAAAAGGGCACTGGTGTGACCCTGTTCCCTCCTCATCTCCAGGACAGGAGCGGGCCAGGCTGGTGAGGGCTGTGCAGGTCTCTGCCCTCTCGTGGGTTGGCTTTGAGGTTGGAAAAGGAGTGAAAAAGGGATGTGGGAAAAGAACTTTTTCTCCAGTCAACTTTACCTGGTCCTTATCTGGTTGGGAATGGTTTCACGGGAGCTGCAGTGAAGGGTGAAGGGCCTTGAGGGGAAGCCATACAAGGAACTTGGCTTGTTCAGCCTAGAGAAGAGGAGACTGAGGGAAGGTCTCATTGCAGTCAGCAGTTTCCTCACAACGCGAAGCAGAGGGGCAGGTACCGATCTCTTCGTTCTCATGTCCAGTGACAGGACCCAAGGAAACAGCACAAAGCTGAGTCAGAGGAGGTTTAGGTTGGTTAGCAGGAAAAAGTTCTTCACCCAGAGGGTGGTTGGGCACTGGAACAGGCTCCCCAGCGAAGTGGTCACAGCCCCAAGCCTGGCGACGTTCAAGAAGCATTTGGACAATGATCTCAGGCACGTGGAGCAATTATTGGGGTGTCCTGTGGAGGGCCAGGAGTTGGACTTTGATGATCCTTGTAGGTCTCTTCCTATTATTCTGTGATACTGTGATTGCATGGGATTGTTAAAACAGAGACTGTCACGCTTCCCCCAGGATACAGTTCTGGTTTAAGCTTTCTTTTTTGTATGCTTTTTAGTGCAGACATTATTAATTTGGAGACATCTCTTTCATGGAATGTTTCTACTCTTTCCATTTAAAGACTCCTTTCCAGTTACTATAATCCTGCCGGCTGGAAGTTCAAAGGAGAGCTTATTTTCTTGTCTTCTGAACAGGCTGGCAGATACATCCTTTGGGGATACTGATAGGAACAATATGAGAAAAACAGGAGGGGAGGGGTGGTGGTGGAAGAGAAACCAAGTGATACATTGAAGGTGATGTCTCCCAATAGTTCCTAGCAGTCCATGGGCACTTGCTGTGCTGAGGTGCAGAATTGACATGGGAAAAGTCCCCTTGCTTCTTTCACTGTTGCTTTGATACTCAGAAGTTTAGAAATGTCTTCTCATGAAGACCTACCTACAATATTTTTTCCCTGATTGCATGCACTAATTACAGCAGCAGAATTGTGAAGAACATTGGCTAAATATAAATTATGGAAGGGAATTAAATACAGTTCCCAGATGAGCTTAGATTCCCAAAAAGTCTTTTGGTGTGTTCATCTGTTTCACCCCTTACTGGACTTGATAATTTTATCCTAAGCTATATGTTTTCTTGGAGTTCATCCTACTGCAGACTTTGTAGAAAGCTTTGCTTTGTCACGAAGTTCGTGTGCAGCATTCTGGCAGACATCCTGCCTTTTAATCAAATTAAATACAAATGGACAACCTTTACTGAGCCACCACTTCAGTAATTTTACTTGGTGTGCCTGTCTGTGTCTCACCAAGTCCGGGAATTGCATACGGCCACTCTCCTTTTATTAGCAGAAAAAAGACTAAGCATCCGTTAAAAAAAATACCTAAATTAATGGTTCTGTCATCCAGATGTTAACTTTGCTTGTGTCCCCTATGTGTTTTTAAGTTCACAGATGAAAACCAAGATTTTCAGAACTGATGGGTGCTTTCTGAATGGTGTGGGTTGCATTCAAGATGACAGTTTAAAAGGAATTAATTCTCAATGTTTGGCAATGTTTCTTGGAGAGTTAGACTGTTCCCAGGTAGCTCAGGCTGAACAGGGAAAACAGAAGTATCCGGTTTCCTACTGACATCCAAATTTCATTTGTGGAAAGCTTTCCTCTATCCCTTGACCTTATACAGTGGCTTCTGACATGTGAAAGAGACACTTTTACTTTTTCATTTTTTTAGATACTTATTTTCAGCTGGATGATATTCGATTTGGCCCAGTGCTCTGAATTTTACTTGTTATGTTTTCCATTGCAGTTTCAATGTTTTGTAAATAAATTCAATCATTTGAATCTTAATGCAGCTAATTTAGGAAGCTTTGTCACATGCTGCACAAAGGAACACATGGCCCTGCTGTGCAYGTAATCTTGCAAAGATGTATTAGCAAATGCATTTATAGCAGTGGTATTCATGGAGTACCCTGAGAGGGAGCAGAAGTCATCTCTATGAACCCTCTGGAGCAAGTCCCTGATTGTGAGTGGTGAGTGCTGGATGCAGCAGTGGTCCCAGTGTGCTGCCAGGGCAGCTGCTTGCTGGGACTGGGGCATCCTGAGGACTCCAGCCTGGGGCATCGGGCACCGCCATGGGGATGGGGATGGAGATGGGCATGGGCTGAGCCCAGTCTGGGACATCAGCCCACATGTGGGGGACAGGATCAGCGGGTCCCACGGCCAGACATGGCAGGGCTGTGGGGAGCTGAAGACTGGCATTGCTGCACACTGGGATATGGGGTAAAATGGGGTCCTGGGCCATAGGCAGAGGTAGGAACGTCAGCAGGAGAGGTCAGGAAGGTGCAAAAAGGGCTGTTCATAYCCTCAAGGCCCTGTCAGCAGCTCTAATCTTATCAAGAGTCACAGAGCCATCAGTAGTTTGGGATTTATGGATGTTTGTAGATAATATACTGGCAATAAACGAGGTTGAAATTTGCTAAAGAAGTTGGCCACTATTAATAACTTCCCTTGATCAAATTAATGCATTTCAGGATGATAGCACGTGGTAATCTCTCCTTGGAGACTGCTCTTGGCAGGGGATAGATGCATGTAGCTCTAGTTTCTCTGTGTGTGTGACAGGATGGGATGAAATAATAGTGGCGAGCTGCTTATTTGTGGTTATATTTGTATTCCCTTGCTTAAATGAATAAGCCCTTCTGCTTTGAGTTTGGCATATTGGTGGTATTAGAAGTGCCTTATAATGCTGCCTTTCTGAGGCTTTCTTGTAAGGATTATCAGGCTGTGGCTTGTGCCCAGCTGTTTCTTTTTGCTGTAGACTTCTAAGCTGCTGTAGTGCTTCACCCCAGAAACTGCTGCTCATTTACCTCTGATAAAATTGTCCCTGCCATGATGTTACACCCACCAGAATGTACTTTCATCCTTCTGAGCCTTGCGGTCAAAAAAGCAACATGGCACAAGCCAAATGGGTGCTCAGAGATGTCCATAAGGGAATTGGTTGACTTAAATACACACAGTCTTCTCAGCATTTGAAGGCTTCGGGGTGATCTTAAGCAGTTCATGGCTATATATTTTTAAGCTGGGGCCAGAACATGAGCTGGCTTATGCATCTCCAGCTTCACTCTGTATTATGATTCTTTCTAGACAAACAGTCATGTTTTAATTGATTGAGGGATGTTAATTATTTCTGGTTTATTGCTTTGTGTTTGCTCCTTTTCCTGGTGTGGAAGAGGAATTGCTCAAACTTCAGAAAAGTTAACTGGCAGAAACACCACATTTCTGGTAAGTGGGTAAATACATACGATGTTTTTAACCCTGTTTTGCTGCCTTAAGAGGCACAGATGCATTTGAAGAAAAATCCAAATATTTTGAGGCATATCTGAATTCCAGCTCTGAAATTTCTGAAAGTTCACAGCAATGCAGCCAAACAGTAGAAGGAAGTACCTGAGGAGCAAGACATCTGGGTTGACCTGGGCTGTCCACCTGCATCAGTAAGTACACTGAAATAGTAGGGGTGCATCTCTAGAGCAAAACACCTGACACTGAAGATTCAACGTGCAATATACACACATTTCAGGGGGATATACTTTGGATTAGTCTAGTCCTTTAGAGTTCACATCTGTCAGTGACTGGAGTGCCCCATGGGCACTTGTGGAAAGCTTCTTATGGGTTTTATTTGAAAGACCTCCAGTTTGTGTTCTCCAGGATTGCTCATCCATGTGAACCAAAATGTGGCAAGAGGGAAAAATTGGGAGGTTCACTTCAAAAGGGCTCTCTTGATCTGAACTAAAAGGCTAACACAGCTGCACCTGTAATCTTCCCCAGTCTGTCACAGATTTCTAATAAGTTGTGTAGGAAACTGCTGCACAAATCTGAAAGCTCTACAGAGGTCTCACATTTATTTCTTACCATAGTGCTGGCAAAGATAATATTTTTTCCAAGCTAAATGTCCGGTTATGGCTCAAGCACTTTATTTAATTGGTGATAAAACCCACTGTGTGTGTTGGGGTTTTTAGAAAGGCCAATTTGCTGCAGTCTAGCAGCCCACACAGACTGTTTGCTTGAAAGCCAAATTACTGGTTTTATTCAAGTATCATTAAGGGCATGTGAAAACTGAAGGAATTTCTTAAGACACAGGGAGTAGAGAATCTGCATTAAATGAAATTTGCCAGAGGAAGAAAATTCTGGTTTATGTTTTCTGTGGCACTGTTTCTGCAATGAAATTTCCAAGGGGGTCTTACGGAACTGTGATCCAGAAGCAAATGGATCAGCTTTAATTGTGTTTTCCTGTGGAGCAGAAGCACAAGCTCAAACACCTGCCAGTGTTTCTTGACTGAAGCTTTCATCTGTTTTATAGTGCGAATTTTTTTCACCAACTGAAGGTGAACAGATTTGAAGAAGTCTTTCAAACATGTAAGAGCTGAGGGAGGTGAATGGGGTGCAAGGATGAATTAATGTTTATGTGCTGAACTTGCTGGAGTTTTGTGCATGATTACAGAAGGTTATTCTTTGTGTGTCATGATCTGGGTGGTGGGAGGAAGCTGAAGCCACTGATCAGAATTCAGAATGTGAAATAGTTTCCCTACTGTAAGTTCAGCAGGGTTTTTCTAATGACCTCTGAAAGCCAGGATCTCATGTGGAATATTTAGACAGTTCAGTCATGGTATGGTGACTTGAAAAAGGTGAAGTTAGCTGGGAAAGAAAAAAAGCAACTGAGATAATTAATCCAGTTTCAGAGGCAGCTTTTCAACAAAGGGAAGGAGTTTGGGTCATGTGACAAGACACTTTAAGATCTTATTGGGACAACGGTGCAAACTTGCAGTCTTTACTCTGGAAAGACAAAGTCAGACTGAGACAGTCACAGAAGGAGTGACAAGTGAAACAGAGAGCCTGATGTCAATGTAGAGGACATAACAGAGCAGGATTTCGTCAGCCAAATGAAATAAAAACAAGGTGGAATGTGAGCATGTAAATACTCACGTGTTAACTTCCCAGTCAGAAGGACAAATCTAAGAGAAGTGACAACAGAGGCACATGAAAAAATGGTTATTAAAAAGCCATGAATAAAATGAACATGCAAATTGGWTTCCCAAACATCAGAATTGTGAGGTTCTGAACCAGTTTTCTGACAGTAGTGGAGGCAAAAATCCTTATTTAAGAGTGAGCTGGATAATACTTTGTGAAAGGAACAGTATGAGGTTGTGCCTGCCAGAGCAGGGGATCAGATACAATGACCCTTCAGGATGCCCTTTAAAGTTCTGTATTCTGGTATAGAACTGTTAGAATACACTGAAGAAAACAAAGGGAAAATTCGACTCATGTAAAAGCAGATATTTTTATAAATAAACAAGTCAATAAATGTGGTTCCTTAGGATCATGTTGTAAAAGTGAAATACCATGAAAGTAAAGTTATATTTACTGAGAGAAGTGCATTGTCCAATACAGAGGTCAAATGATTATTGTATTCTTGCTTGTGCGTTAGGTTTGGATGTATTCTGTTTTCACTAGCCTGGAATTTTGCTTGGGATGTGTACATGTTGTAGCAATGCTACGCATGCCTGTAAACAGGAAGGCTAATTATTGCAGCAATATGGTTGAGGTAATGGACCGTGACTGTCAGGAGTGCAACTGGTGAGCAGGCAGATAACAGGCTAACGACAGAGACTTTGTCAGAAAAACAAGCATTCTATGCGAGATGCCTGCAGTGTTGTGCACCGGGGACAGTGCTGGGCTGGAAGCCGCCAAACACAGCAATTGAAGACACATGGTTTAAGCTGAACACATGCTGCTGATGGTGACTGAGGCTCAACTGTGTGCTTAATGAAATGAAGCATTTTAATCAATGGGAAAGTACAGGATGCAGTGTTCAAAGATTTGATGAAATATATGCAGACAGGTGCTATAATCTGGCTGCTCTCTTGGGTAGGTACATCTGGACTCTCCCACATGCTGTTTGATCAAACAAACATGGAATCATAGAGTCATAGAATGGTTTGTATTGGCACAGACCTTAAAGATCATCTAGTTCCAGCACACCTGTCATGGACATGGACACCTTGCACTAGACCAGGTGGCTCAAGGACCCATCCAGCTTGGCTTTGAACACTGACAGGGGTGGGGCATCCACAAGTCTCAGGACAACCTGTTCCAGTGCCTCATCCCCCTCATAGTAAAGAACTTCTTCCCAATATCTAATGTAAACCTGCCTCCTGTCAGTTTAAAGCCATTCCACCTTGTCCTGTCACTACATGTCCTCATAAAAAGACCCTCTCCAGCTCTCTTGTAGGCCCCCTTCAGATCCCAGAAAGATGCCATAAAGTCTCTTCTCCAGACTGAACAATCTCAGCTCTGTCAGACAGTCCTCGTAGAAGGGGTGCTCCAGACCTCTGCTAATCTTCCTGACCCTCCTCTGGACTTGCTGGAACAGGTCCACATCCTTCCTATGTTTGGGGCTCCAGAGCTGGGTGCAGCACTCCAGGTGGGGTCTCACTAGATCAGAGGGGAAGAACCACCTCCCTTGACCTGCTGGCCACATGGTAGATGTTGTACAGAGAAAGTCTTTCAGGTGAAGGTAGTCTTGAGGGAAGACTGTGGTCAAATGGGACTGAGGATGTAGGATCTATCTCTTGTCAGTGAGAGAGAGACAGATAATTTGTCTACTTATTGTGGTTAGTGGACATGCATTTGTGGGAAAACCACTGTTACACAACTGAGCACTAAGAGACACTGTGGAAGTGGCATATCCATCGAAAAAGGAGAACTTAACTCGATGCACATTTAGTTAAATGAGTAGACTGCTGTAAAACATAGCTTTCATTGTCCCTCAAGATATCTACAGTTCTTGCAGTCTTGGTATCTTGAGGGAAGAGTAACTCAAAACACATGTAGAGCTCAGAGAAGGTTGTACAATATTAAKCTGTATTGAAGAGGTCTTTCCATGATCAGTACTGTGGAAAGAGTTAAAAAATTACTATTTAAAGCAGGATAACAGCCTTTACCTCTGATACTAGAGGAAATAGTCTAGCATGTTACATTGCTCACAGATAGGATTCTAATGATTAAAGCACAACACAGATCAACTCATCAAACTTGTCAATGAAAGCATTCCTTTGATTAAAATTGCTCAGTAAAGTGGTCATGTGGAAATCTTAACTGGCAGCATGGCTTGTAAATAGTAAATGAAATTATGCAAAACTTTTGTCCAATACTGGTTTAAGATGAGTATAGTGCAGCACCTCAACAGATATGAGTTTGAACGTGGCAGCATTGTCCCAGTAGGGGCAATGCAGCTGTTCAACTTTGACAGTATTATTATTCTACTGCAGTGGTCTTGTGTCTTGTTCCCTGAGGCAGGGGGGCACAAGTTCCCTGAAGGAGAGTACTCCCAGAAGGTTGCTGGAGGAGCCAGAGCCAGGAGAGAGCAGGTGGAGAAAAATTCAGCTGAGAACACATGGAGCTGTGCCAAGAGCTTCTGGGCCAGGAGGAATGTTCATAGGATTATAGAATGGTTTGGGTTTGAAGGGATCTAAAAAACCATCTGGTTCCAGACCCCCTGTCGAGGGCAGGGGCACCTTCCACTAGATTGCTTAAAGCCCCATCAAGCACCACTCTATATTGCAGCAGAACTGTCAAGTGAATTGCCTGAGGCGGCTTCTTCAAGATGCCCCAACCACAGCAGGCATGCAGGCTTGCCAAGGATGGGGAAACAGATGAAGGTGAGCGTTTGTGGCTTTTCATCTGAGCAAAAGTGGAGTCCTCCCTCTCTTTCCATCCTTTGTGGTCTCTCTTGGGGTCCCTTTGGGGAATTGCTGTGCTATGAGCAGGCTGTGGAGTGAGTCGAGGCTGTCCTCTAAGGAAAGTGAAAACAAGGGCTCTTTAGGCAGCAAACCTGGATACACACTGCCAGCATAGCAGATAGGATGCTGCCTGGCTCATTAAGTGGCAACTTTGGAATGCTGCAGCTTAATGTGACACTGAACAAGCTCCTTACTGGGTCCCATGTGCCGGGGAAGAGGCGGTTGCTCACCCAAGATAACGTTGGTAAGGCTGCAGACATCAAAGACCAATCCTTTATCCAGGGTTCAGTGAGTCATGGCTTTTGAAGTTATCAAATACTCCCAAGCTTACTGTCCAGCAAGGAGTTAAAGCAGAAAATCAACGGGGATGCATGCTTTCTTTTAGGTCACAGTAGATCTACCAAATCCAAACCAGAAGGGAAGTGTGTCTGTGTGTGTGTGTCTGTGTGTGTGTCTGTGTGCGTGCGTGTGTGCGCGCGCGCGCGTGTGTGTGTGTGTGTGTGTGTAGGGAACAAACTCTCAGACGCATTAAAAAAAAACAACCTCAAAACTATCTTATGTTTGAAAGTGGGTTTTAGTAGAGGGTTTTGGTGATTTGGATTTGGGGTTTTTTTGGTTGGTTGGTTGGGTTCGTGGTTTTTTTATTTGGTTTGGTTTTTTGGTTTTTTGGTTGGTTGGTTGGTGGGGTTTTTCTTCTTTACTACCATCTAGCAAAGGCTGCTTTCCTCAGCTGTGCTAGGAGTGACAGGTACAATAGGGGAGACATAGAAAACCACATGGCCATCTGCTTGGCATTTGAGGGACGGTGGGGAGGGCATTTTTTACTCAATTCACTTCCTTGGCTGTGCAAGGGTAGGAGAAATCTTGTGTACAGCACTGGGGTTTGAGGTGGAAGGACCATGTGTGGGTCAAGATCACTGTGCAGCATCTCAGACCTCTTCCATTATTAAAACTCTCATTGCTATCCTTAATTCAATTCTGTGAAAATGTAAGCAGACATCTCTCCTGCCTCAGGTTAATTCATAAAATGGTGTAGGTTACAGCAATAGTTGAGCTGCAGTCAGGGAGAGAATGGCAAAAAGAACCATTTCCCAAGAATGTTCTTAGAGGTATAACAGTGATGAAGTAAAGAAGAAAATCAATAGTTAAGTGAGGGAACCAGTCTGTGAAAATTCGCTCAAATACTTCATCCTGAGAAAACTGCCACACTTTCTTTCAAATCCTAGGCAACTCCTTCCTTCAACAACACATTCTCGGTTAAATCCATATCCAAGAAGTATGTTGCAACAAAAGCTTTGTATTTCATGGTCACTTCTTCATATCTCATAGTCACTGCTACAAAAAGTGCAGCAAATTGCTTCCTGTGTTCTCTCCTTGATTTGGTCACTCTAAGTGTTTACAAATCATTATCCTGCAAAATAATTGACTCAATGCTGTTAGGACTTGAAACTTTGAACAAATGCTGAAATTACAAACACTTGAGATGTATAAGAATAGTGACAATGATCATTACCATCAACAAAAACTAAGAGAAGACAGATTTTACTGATTGAGCATTTTGCCTCAAGACTAAAGAAATAAGTATGGCATTGCAGGACAGAATGTTCTCTGGGCATTAAAAATGATGCATTTTAAATAAGAGGGAGGTGTTTTTCCTTTGTTTTTTAAAGTTAAAATTGGTGCAATATCTCATCTAATTCTTAAGGCATGATATGTATATCTCCTTAAAAAAAATTGTTGTGAAATACCATACTGTATTCACTACACTGCTCTCTTATATTCCCTTCTGTCTTTGGCTGGGCAGAAGCCACCATGTGCAATAAATTGTTCATGCAGTTTGGTGGCTGTACCATATGTTTTGGTAGCCTCTCTGTGTGATCAGCTGTGTATATATTGGATGGCCTGGTGTTGCTGAGGAAAATGGAAAATCATTCTAGCAGGAAAAAAAGCATTCACCTTTCTAGGTCATCTGTAGAGATGTCAGTACTTTCTGTGGCTGGTTTTCATGAAGTTGTACGATTTTTATGTCTTGGACACATCCAGCACTCTGCCACATGTGACTGCAAGTTGCCAGCAGATTCAAAAGTTAAGAATTGGCAAGACGAACAGTGGTTTTGATTTTTTTAGAAAAGCAAGCTAAAAGCCCTCTTAGTTTGTCCTACAAATAACATTCAAATTAAAGTATTTTTAAGCAACATTTTGAGCCCGTGGATTTCTGCCACCGTATAAAACACATGACTGCAACATAAAATGACCTGAAGTACACATCCTGAAACAGAAACAAGCATGGAACACCACTGAAGGAATTAGTGATGAAGCCTGCTAAGACAACAATAAAAACTCTCTGATGTGAACAGTGCTATGAGGAACTTCATGGTATTTTATTAAAAGGTCAGCCGTTACCATCGGGTTGTTTCTTCTCCTGAAGCTTTATAAATGTAATCGAAAAAAAGTTAAGGGGCAAACACTGTGTGAACATATGCGTTTCATCAGATGTTTGTAGTGGTCACAGATAGTAGTCCTGCTCTCGAATTTGGGCAATCGTAGCACAAAGTTTTGTCTAACACACACATAAATGAAGAGAGACATCCTTTATTCAGAAAACAAAAATAAAGACATCACAGAATCAACATTAAACATACCTGACCTTGAAAGTACAGTTAAAGAACTGAAATTTGTTTCTTCCAATTTTAAGATTTCATGAGCTTTATACAGAGACCTGGATGCTCTGAAAAAGAATCCAGCTAATGCATTGCAGATGAACCATGTCTTGATAAGCAAGAAGCTACACTAAGTCTCTGAAGCCTTTGCTGAAAGGATGCAACTTGGCTGTATCAACCAGCAAAAATTATTCTGTCTAGTCCAGCTATGTAAGTACATGTTGCTGTCATTTCATATTATTAGTCTTTTTGAGGGATAAAACAGCTGAGCAAATAAAAGATATGTCGTATCAGGCTCCTTAATTTGTCTATTAAGTTTTCAAGTATATTTTCAGTTGCAAAAGTCTTGTAATTCATGAAGTTTAAAAATAGTCAAAAGGCCTGTAATATTTCCATTTTAAGTTCCATCTCTGTTTGTTGGTTGAATGGGGACTGAACCTGAGTCCATTAAATATGAATTAAATAAAGTCTGAGTTAAACCTAAATAAACCTAAATAAATTATTGAACTCTTTCCTCCCTTGTTTTATAATCCCAGCCTCTGGATATCCTGGTTCAAGACATCCCGGCATCTATTGCTCTCTAGTGGAAACCATTTGCATCCTTGACTTCAGTAGAGGTAAGCTGTCTCCTGCAGCCTGCACTTAAGTAGTGCCACCATGCAAAGCTCTCAGAATATTTAACAAACCTTGCATAACTTTCATGGAGGCTTTCCCCTGTCAAGGTGCATGAACATGTCTTTACATTTTCATTGAAGCCAAACAAACTTTATGTATTTTGAGATTGCATACATGTAAGTTCTTTGCTTGATCATATCCAAAAGGGTGGGTTGTGTGTGTTGTGGTTTAACCCCAGCCAGCAGCCAAACCCCACACACTCTCCCATCAATGGGATCTGGGAGAGAATCCTAAAGGCAAAAGCCAGAAAACCCATGGGCTGAGATAAAGGCAGTTTAATAGAGAAAGCAAAAGCTGTACACACAAACACAGAGAAAGAAGGGATTAATTCACTGCTTCCCATGGGCAGGCAGGGGTTCAGCCACCTCCAGGAGAGCAGGGCCCCACCACACACAACGGTAACTTGGGAAGACAAACACCATCACTCCAAACATCCCCCCTTCCTCCTTCTTTTCCTGATTTTATATACTGAGCAGGATGCCACATGGTCTGGTATATTCCTTTAGTCAGTTGGGGTTGCCTGTCCCAGCTGTGTCTCCTCCAAACCTCCCAGGCACCCCCAACTTCCCAGCCACTGTGGCAGTACAAAAAGCAGCAAAGTTCTTGGCTCTGTGGAAGCTCTGCAATAACAGCAATAAAAAACCACCTCTATATTATCAACCTTGTGTTCAGCACAAACTCAAAACCTAGGCCCATACCAGCCACTGTGAAGAAAATTAACTCTACCCCAGTCAAAACCAGCACAGTGTGAAAGGGGTTTGGTTTTCCCTTTTCTTACGTTTTTCTTTATTTTTAATCTGAGCTTGCTTATGACCCTTAGTTGAAATGAGAACATCCCGTCCTCCTCCCTCCAGCTTCATTGTACATTGGAGACTGTAGAGATGTTTTCTCTCTGAACATCTCAGACTCAAAGCTTGCACAGCCTTGTATCATGTAAGCCCAACCAGTCTGGTAGACTGGAGAAGGAAGGAAATTCTTGGAAGTCCTGACTCCAGGTTCAACCAGCTGATTAGGAAGGAACATGCCAAAACATTGGACTGAGTGTAGTAACTGTTGACTTAGTGTTAAAGAAACAATGACAGACCACTTAGTGTTAAAGAAACAGTGACAGACAGCAAACATTTGCGTCACACACTTTTGCCCGTACCTTGGTGGGAGGAGAAAGAAACAGAGGAAAATAGGAGGGATAAAACAATGTTCCATTGCAGAGAAATGATGAAAAGGTTATGTTTGCATCTTAGCAACTCATTTCAAGATTGATGAGTAGCTGGAGGGGAGCTGTTGACTTATGGCAGTATTTGACTGGTGCACTGAATTTATGTTACTTGGCAACGGTAACGCACATTAAGTAGGAATGCAGCACACCTCCCAGCTGGGCCAGCCTGCATCCTTTAAATCATGCCGGCCAGTATGTGAGACAGAGGTCGGATCTGTGGCTTCTGCCAAATTCCTTGTAAAATTTAAGTGCAGATGCTTCTCACAAAATTAAAGGTTATTTTAAGTATATTTCTTTTCCAAAAATACTTGTCATAACACAAGGAGGACCCTTGCTTTTCTTTCAAGGACATGAAATGCTTAGGACATTTGGGCTTATAATGTCTCTCTGCAAGGCACAAGGCACTGAGTTACACAAACTGTCTCAGGATGGAGCTGACATTTGATGTGCTTTTGCCACCTTACAGGAATTTTTCCTTTCCAGGGCAGGTGAGGAAGCTAATGTTTCTCTTGCTGTTAAGGGACATTTGTAGATGTATAAAGAAAGTCACAAAAAAAGAAAAATAAAGAACACTAACTAGGAATAGCTGATGTTCACCAGTTTGTTCAAAAGGTTTGTTCAATGAATTTCCCTATTTTTATGTCAGACCAATTTGCTTAGATTCTTTATTTTTAAATTTGTTGCCTAAAGCAATGAATAGCAAGAAAGCTAAGTTTTAAAAGCCCCACCATTAGCAGGTACTGCTCAGAGCAAAAAGGAGAAAAGGGGTCTCATGCATCTTAAGACGAAAGCAGGTAAAACAGGATCCCTCCACCAACCCTCCACTCCTCTCTCTGCCTGTGGTGGGTTGATGTAGGCTGCCTGTCAGTTGCCCGTCAAGCTGCTCACTCATTCCACATCCTCAGCAGAAGCAGAAAATAAGATGAAAAGACTCGTGGGTTGAGATAAGGACAAGGATGTCACTTACCAATCACTCTCATGGGTGACTCAACTTGGGGAATAGTAATTTAATTTTTTGCCAGTTAATAACAAAGGAGGATAATGAGAAATTAAACGTAATCACCTTCCCCCCACTCCCCACCTCAGTCTTCCTAGGCTCAACTTCCCTCCCAGCTCTTCCACCTCCCCTTAACTCCCCAAGTGTCACATGGGAATGGGGAATGGGGGTTGTGGTCTGTTGACAACCCTTCTCTCTGCTTCTTCTTCCTCCTCACACATTTCCCCTAATTCATCTGGGGTTCCACCTATAGCAGACAAACCTTCATCAGTGTGGGTCCTTTCCATCTACTGCAGTGCTTCAAGCAGTGCTTCAAGAAGTGCTTTAGCGTGGATGCTTTCTAGAGGGAAAGCATCCCTCTTTGGGAATGGACTGTTCCAGCATGGTGGGTCCCCTATGGGCCACAAGTCCTGCCACAATAGTCTCTGAGAAGAGGACTTAGAAACACTCCCGGGAAAAGTGTTGCAATGATGCACCCCTCTGTCTGTCTGCCATTGTTGGGAAAGAGCTGCCTGAAAGGACAAATATGTTGCAACTGACACTTCAGATTGGCTCAGTGTGGCCTTTATGGCTGAATAAAAAATATGTCCCCTTGAACTGAAGAGGAGATAAAACTCAGGAATTTTAAGCAGCAACAATTTCAGCAGCTGAGGGTGTCCATGTCAGAAGTCTAAACTGAATGGGCAGAGAAAATAAATACTCAAAAAGCTTCCACATGTGGAAAAGAAGGGGTATCTTGCCTCTTAAACAAACCTCATTTGAAAACATTTGAAAAATATTTAGTAAAGTTGCAAACTAAAAGAGGAGAACTGCAGTTGAAATGTAGCAAGGAGTGCAGAGCGTTAACATTTCTCTCTTGTRCCATTGCATGAACAAACATATAAGTAAATTACATTCTGACAGATTGGCTTAGAGCAGTGGATTTGGAGGAAATGGAAAAGGAGAGAATCATGACAAAACATTTATCGTGCATTTGCTTTGCAAAATGAGAAAACTATGTAGCAGTTTAATAAAACAGTTTTCATTATAATTAACTAAGCTAGATTTGCATTACAATACAGTGCAACTTGAATGCTCTGCACATATCTTAAAGATTTCATGAGAAGATCAACTTTTAATCAGCTAAGGTCTAAAGCTCTACAGTTACACTGAGCCAAAATTACAACGCCAAGGCTACTCAGCTGAAGCTTTCTGAATGTCATTCCTATTACTTATTCATTAACAAGTATTGCCTTTCATTAGAAACAGGACTGAGCAAAGCATTTAAGAAACAGAAATCAGGTGATTCATTCTGAGGGACTGAAGAATTAGAATTTCCTGAGTTTTGCTTGCATTACCCCAAGGAAAGTTAAGTATGTCAGTTTAACTTAGAAAATCAACTCCATTTTATTTAATTTTTTTTCAAACAAAGAATAAATATTTGTGGTTAAATTCTGGGTGTTTGAATTTATGAAGATGCTCAGTAGATAAAATAATAGGAACCAGACAATTGCTGTGAAACACTTCCCCCCTGCAAGTGAATCAGGAATACAGTGAGAAAGAGAAAAAATGGGAAAACAAAATGCCCCCCAAAGTAATATAACAGTAAAAACCTGATAGTAAAAGGTGCTTCTAGAATGTGTTCTTAAGCTAATGCAACTGGTGGAACAAACTTCTGTTTGCAAAATTATTGAAAATACAATGTAATTGGACAGAATCCATACAGGTATTTTTATCTTCTTTGCTGCAGAAGGGTATTGCTATATAGGTTTACCATACCTTAAAATGATCTCCAGTTCTAAACTTCTAGAGAAAAAGACTAGTTAGGAAAACTACTGGGAAGATGATGCTTCATGAAGTTAGATCTAGGTTAAATGTTGAAGTTATGACTAGATAGCTTTTAAATTAATGGGAAAAGTGTCAATCTATTTTTAAAATACAGTGCCTTTTTCTGACATTACTGTTTTCACTGTGCTCCTTCTTACTCTCTGGCTGACTTCTCAGAAAGGAAGAAAGAATAAAATAGGAGAATGGAAGCTGAATAACAGTACATTCTGTTCTTTGGGAAAGATAAGTGAACAAACAGTTATACAGTAGCTACAAAGATAGGCAGAGAAAAATTGTCAGGAATGTGCAAAGATCTATTGCAAAATAAAAACAATTTAAGAAATGTTATAAAATTAATCAAACTTTTTATCTTTATCTATATTTTTTTTAATTTCTGCTATGTAATAATTTGTAATTTGGTGATTATTTATTATGGTGGTAATTGGGCAGCTACAGAAAGCAACACAATGTGCTGGTGATATAACAGCTCTGTTATTGTGTTTCAGGGCAAATAAAAGGTCTTTGATGAAGAGCTCTGCAGCTTATACAATTGACGTGAGCTCTAGGAAACCAAAATAGTACTGAAGTTTTCTCTCCCTGGTCAAAAACCTGTACCTGCCTCCTTGCAGTTCTCTTGTGGAAAACTCTCTTCAGCCACTAGCAACAGTATAACAGTGACCTTATGGTGGGGCAAGGGTTAAGAGGACCTTCTGATGTCCATGCCAAGATGTTTCAGTGTGGGATGCACCCACACTAATGGATAATGGATGCCAATGCAGCAGTTTATCATAAGGAACTCCAGAGTACATGATACCCTTACAAAAAGGAAGTGAGGTAGCAGGTCAGTGACTAAGGATGCCTTTCACAGCTGTCCAAGTACAGAAAGAGGATTCCCTGTCTCGTCTGAGAAAGTGTTATATCAATAATGTGCAGTAACGGGACTAGGTGGAGATAGAAGAGGGAAGATGTAACATGAACAGTTTTTTCTGTAAATAGTACAGTAAGTGGTATTAAATGGTGCTTCCAAATATTTTAACGGTGGATTTTTTTTGGTTTCTTGGATGATAAATTAATATTTCTCTGACCAGTACATATTACTGTTTTAAATTCAAATACTATGTACATGGAGACATTAAGAAGGGTATATATATCGAAAACATAGTGAAAAAAGCATCCTTGTGTGTCTAAAATCATATCAATGGACCAGCACTAGAAAATACACTGGGTTTTGCAGGATGAAATTATCACCCTACTGAATTTGTTGCGAAGTTTTCCATATGTTTCAGAAGGCACTTTAATAATTTTTTTTGTTGCTAGAAGATAATTCATATTTTTATTCTAGATCTCCTACGAGATGCAGATTAAAAAAAAGCAAAAAGAAAAATATCCAAATTGCTGCCCATGAAAAGATCCAGAAGAAGGATGAGGCAGTTTGCCTAAAGAGAAAAAACTAATATGGTGCCATGGATTAAAATAGGGGTTTTTTGAAAGGAGGAAAGGAAGTGATTATGAAAATGATTTGGGGTAGCATGAAACATATGTTGAAAGATGGAGGATTTTCAAATAGAATTTACAGCTTGGATATGAACCTGGAGGTTTGCTCTGTTTAGATTTCTACCCAGTATGTGAATGGAAAAGCTCTAAATTGAGTAAATTTGAAGTGGATTGCTAAAGACGGAAGAGGGATTAGGAAAGCATGTCCCTTTCAGTGCAAGACTGAGAAATTCAATAAATAAGGATTAGTAGCCCATCATATTTTTGCCAGCAGCTAGATTGCCTCTAAAAATTAAACAGTTCTATAATGATCTCTAATATTTCTGTGCTGCTTCTGGGTGAAAACTGTCAAATATGTACATAGGTTGTGACATTTAAATAAAATGGCACCACATTTAAAATATATCCTGAGATATAGCTGAAGAAAATTACAATAACATTTTTCCTATTGGAAAATAAAACAACTATTTATTAAATTAAAATCAGATGCGTGAGGTATGTCCTACTTGCAGGAAGGTCAACTGCTGAGAACTGTCACTTCACCCAGATAATTTCAATCCTGTTAGGACTGCCAAGTACAGACCACTTTTACAGCTTGGCATAAATAATAAATGGGTGCTAAAAAGCCCCAGATGAGGGTAGAGCAAATCTCATTGTCTTCTCTTTGCAGTGTGTTGTTTTGTGCAGCTGTTCGAAGCATGTGAAAATAGCTACCACGCTGTCCTGGCTGTGTTGTACATCACTTCTGTAGCGTGAGTGTAATGGACTGATCAAAGCACCAACTGGAGGAGAGGTAATGCTTGATAGTTGAAGTGTGGACCTTTCTGTTCGTTGCAAAAGCTCTTCAGAATGCTGCACTGGATTCTTTCCAGGGTTGCAGACAAGGCTGCAGGCATTGGTGGCCAAAATCCTACAGATTCGCACACTAAATGAAGCAAACTTTGATAAAATAATTTTGAAATTGGGCTAGTTGTAATTGCAGCTGTAATGAGTTAACTAAAGAAGTATGTAGCATAGAGCAGATGTGCAAAATTGCCCAGAATGTATTGGTCTTTACCTAATTGTTCACAGAAAACTGAAAACATCCTAAGCCTGCAACTACTTGCTCTTTATTCTTCATTAATATTAATATCAATATCAATATCAGTGACTTCAGCTGATATTGGAATAGTAGCCTAAAAGCCCTCTGAAATTAATTTAATATGAAAGCATTGGGAAAGCTGCCAACAGAAACCTTACTTGGAGCCTAATTCTGCTCTGAAATACTCCTGTTCTTACATCGTTAGGTGTCATGCCTTGAGGGGAAAAGGTTACTCGTTTTATATTACTTACGCAAAGCAGGATGCGCTTTCCTTAATTGCAACCAGAACAGCAAGGTAATTGCAAACATTTTCGGGCAGGCTCGGGAAGAACATAATTTTTGTTCCCTTTTAAACTTCACTGGGTTCAAGGAATTCACATATACCTGTGTTCTTCAACTTCTAAGGGATCAGTGGGAGTACTAACAAAGCAAAGCTATCAGCAGAGGCTTAAATTCACTGAAGAGAGTACACAGCTTCACTGGAAAACTTTTATGGGGTCTTCAAACTGAAAAATACCAGTGACTTACATCAAAGACCAGAAAACATTTTCTCCTTCTAGCCATTTCTCGTTTGATTCATAGAGTTCTGCTTTATTTCTGTGCAAAGGAGGCTATATGCTCAGATTCATTATATAACTGAGTTTGAAACTCATTTTATGACTCACACTTTGATGCTGACCTCTGCAGCTGCTCGGATTCTCAGCATTTAAAGAAGGAGTAGGAGTCAAAAGGCTTTCATTGCAAAGATGCTGTCACATTATTATAGACTCAGGCTGAAACTAATTTAATGAATGAGGATGCTCTCTGTATCAAAGATTGCTTCCCACGGTCAGATATATTACCTTGCATCACCAAAGACCAGCAGCAGGAGCTAGTTTTGCTAAGCTAAAGTGAAAATGAAAATGGCAAGGTGGTGCCATTGAGCAGAGAGCAAGCTTCCACTAAGAGACAGGAGGATCATTTGCATTTATCTTAATAAATGGAAATTACCCAGTGGCTGTAGACATCTGTCAAGTTATCTGCGGGAAGTGTCTAAGCCCGTGCCAGCCCTGTGGGGTGGTTTGTAGACTTCAGGGCATCTAGGCAGCTGATTCCTACTGCTGAGGTGATAAAAAGGTGTGCATCATAGAAGGGTACTCTGAAGAGCCACAACTCTCCAAGAACAATGTAGCATCTGTCTCTTCAGTCTGACATAAAGAAAATAGAACGATTTCTCCTCCATTTTCCTTTCTCTAATACTTTCTACTTAACTTTTACCCAGGAATTAGAAAAAAACCTACAAAAAATGGATGAACTGCATTTATTCCTAAACCCTACTTGATGGATGTTTCATTAACTGAACTGGAAAAACCCCTGGGATGGACTTATATTACATCACCAGGCAACCTGTCTCAGAGATTTCCATTGCCTTGTAACTAGAGAATATTTTTGTTCCTAATGTACACCTTAAAATCCTTGCTGCAATTTATGTCTGTCATGTCTTGTCCCATCCCATGCTAATGGATTTGAAGACTGGTTCCATGTCTTTCTTCACTCACTTTCTTTCCTGATTAAGCTGTTCTTTTGTGTCTTTGCATAAGCCATATATCCTAAGCTTTTGATCATTTTTACTGTTACAGATTTTTATCTTAAATCAGTGAAAAAGTAATTATTTGTATAAAATAATTGTACTAAATGTTGTAAATACCAGATCTTAATGGCTTGATGAACAGAACTTTTTAAATGAAAATGATGATTATGGAGAATTCTTTAGATAAATGTTTAAATGTTATTTAAGGTAATACAAATGCATGTACACACACAAATACACACAAATTAAAGAATTCCACACATGAAAATCACAGGCAATATGCAAAGATAGAGACTAAATATATAAATTCAGTGTTTCATTCCTGACTGTCTTAAATTGTTGCCCTAGAAAGGCATCAAAATGAAGGGTAAAGAAGAATGGCTTATCTGTAACAGCTCTTAGATATATTTAAGTCTCCTAAAGCAGCTTTTCATGAGCAAAAGCACTTTAGTGGAAGGTGGAAAATGAATGCTTACAGGAATGCCTCTTATGCAATCTGAAAGGAATGCTAATAGAACTTATTTTGTCAGTGATATTTGTTGTTATCAACTGAGATGTGCCTATGTGTTTGATGGCTTTATGAATTTCCCTGAAAACATTGTTTATCCTGTAGACTTGGATGGAAATCACCACAAATGTCATCCTTCTTTAGATCCTGACTCTGCGGAACAGTTAAGAACATACTTAATTCTGAATAAAATCTTCAATTTCACTACTTCAATAAGAAACAAATATGTACTTAGCATTAAGCACATCTTAAAGGACTTTTGCTAAATCACAATGTTATTTTCAGGTAACTTGCTTTTCTTTAGCGTTCAGTGATTCAGTGCTGCGTGATTTATTGCTTGTTACAATGCATCTTTCATCACTACCTTTCCTGCTCCTTTGTTGTTCAGATGTGCACTGCTGCTATAAATAATGCTGCTGTGTGAGTATGAAAAAAGGGTTGCCTCCAGCAACTATCACTGTGTCTTGTCACGAAGTTTGCGAAGGTTAAAGATTAATGCTTAAATAAGGTACTTAATAATGTGCACATTATATATCATATATCTTCTCTTTGCTGGCATTATTTTTTCCTCTTTTGCTAAGGGAAGATGTGTTATTGAATAATGATGGTTGCAGTAGCTATTTGAAAACACTGAACCGTTGTTTTATAGCTGCAAATGCTTCAGACCTTTAAAGTTTGGACCATTTACTGAAGAGATGATGGGCTTGTCTTGCTTCACTCTGCTATTACATAGATTTTCTGGATGGAGAACTCATCTTGTTACGTGTTAGTGCTCTGATGCTTACCTACACCTAAAGGAGGGGCTGTAAGTTTTATGTTTCTTGCAGTTGAGAATTTGTAAACGTAGCTGAGGTTTAAGCAGCAGTCTTTCCTCTCAGTTAGCTCAAGTGTTCTGTCATTTTGTTTGTTGACTTATAGGACCTTTGCTCTAAGCACCTATGTCTTCTGTCACACTATATAGGGAGCTTACCTGCCAAAATTGGTGCTATCTGCTCTCCTAGCTGGATGTCATACGGGCTGATGGAGAACAGCAGCGCGAAGCCTGAGTCCTCCTGTGAGTTCATAATTGCACTGACAAAGTTGGTTTATTACTGCACTGAGTAGGACTTATAGATGAGCAGCAAATCCCTGACTTAGGAGACGAAGCTTTTTATGACATTGACATCTTATGGACAGTAAAAAGGATCATTACTGACTGACAGGCAGAACTTGACAAAACAGCTGCTGGTAAAGTACAAGGCAGGATTCTCTTTTATTAAAAGGCAGTGATTTATTTGAAGTACTGGATCTCACACACATCAGGCTTAGTGTGTGTTTTCTAAGTCCCAGGCAGTTCCTGAAGAACCACACCAGAGCTTGTGGTGTCTCTGTTTGAGTTTAGGAAATCGAAAGCTCATTAACTTTTGGCTCTCAACAGACAGCTCTCAGTGAGGAGCCCTGTCAGACCTTTGGCTTGTCAATTTGTACAGAAGTTTGGAAACACGAAGTGGAAGAATAGGGACTTTGGGAGTGAGGGGAAGAAAGTTTCCATGAGCTAGAAATCCTGCTTTTTATCTTCCTCCATCTCAACGTAGGATAATGAAATGTGTCTGTGCAGCAGCTGGGAATACTTGAAGGTGTAGGTATGCCCATGGATATGAGACAGTGGAAAATTCAATGATATGGGAGAACTAGCTGTGCAGTAGTGTAACTAATACTGTGGTGAGCTTCATGTAATTTGTTGGCTGTGTCCTTCCTCCAATGTTTTGCTGGAACTGTGTGGGCAGGACTGGTGTGTCAGCAACCTGTGATCACCTAGAGAAAACCACCTTGCTGCCTTCTGCATCTGTAGGGTATTTTTTTCTGGTTCCAATGGGCAGCACATTGGGCTCCTGCTGGAGATACTGAGAGTGAGTGCTGTTGCTGATTTTTAGACATCGGCAAAGAGAGTTTTCATTTATCTTTTTCACAGGTAAAAATCATGGAGCACCTGCTCTTCCTGCTGTCACTGATGCTCTGTCAAGCCTCTATTAACTTTTCGAGGCAAACCATAAATTTTAACTAGTTTTTATATGCTGGCTTTGTCCACAAACTTCCACCTGAGTTTGGAAACAAGCATGAAGTCTTACACATAGGCAGCAGCTGATTTCTGCCTTTTGATGTCTGTGTGCTTTATTTTCAGAGAATGCATGGAGTTAAAGTGGTCTTTGGAAAGCCATTTGGAGAGAAAAAGGTGTCACAATACTGCAAAATGCTGGAATCTGATCAGCCGCTTGCAAGCTGCTGTATCCAAGGTTTCTTATACCTGATTGTGGCAGTGGGCTCCTGGGAAAGTGACTGGGTTTGGTAGCATCAATGTACTTTACAATAAAGGCAGGCCACAGAACAGCTGTGGCCGTTGATTTTTTAAATATAATTATGGGACAACGATTGTGCACAAATGAAATTTAATCTTGTCTCTTCAGCTTGGAGATCAAAATGAGTTTTCACTGTGAGCTGGGAGAAAAATTTACGTTTGCTTTGGTCTCCAGAAGAAAGGTAGGTGTCAAGACGTGTGATGCTTCATTTTAAAGTCATACTAGACGCATGCAGCCTTTTTCCCACTGCACAGACGTATGGGGTACACCAGGGCAAGCTTGACAATTCACGTCCATGGGTGGATTTTGTTTGCTTGGACCTACAAGCAAGTTCCCTGTCCCCAGAGAGTCTGCCCTGCTGCTGCTGAAACCCTGCCATCAGCAGTCAAAAGCAAATGTGTTAATTAATGAGGTGACTTTGTGGAGTTAAGTACATCACCAGAATGTGGCCATTCAGGCAGTATGGTCACTTCATAACCTGGCTCTGCTAGCAGGTATTACCTTGGCTGGCTTTCAGGGTGCTCCATGCTGTAAAATTAATTGTTGCTCACGTCTTTCCTTTTAATTGCTGGTGTTAAATTGTTTGGTTCACTCTTCCATTTGAAAGGCAGCAGCGAAGGTGCAGAAACCACTGATAGCTGAACTCATTATTTATCCACTTTATAGTGTTCAAGAGGGACGTTCCATGGTTTAATGGTCTCTGCTATAAAAAAGCGTTAAAAAACCCAGGCACTATCTTGATGCTGCAGGTGGTGGCCAAAAATTTTAACCTACCTGCCACTTGAACTATGTCCCTAACCTTGCATTACGGTGTTCCCTAAGCTGGGAAACTTGAACCTATGGCGGGACACGCAGGACTGGAGGTGAGCCATTTTACACTGTGGGCAAAGGAGCTGAGCCCAGGTAAGAAAGGTGGGAGATGCTCCCTCTCTGTTATCCAGCTCTTCTTACCCACGAGTTTGGCTGATAGCAGGAAGAGAGGAGAGGAGGAAAATATTCTGCCTCTGACCTGAGCTGAAGGGTGCTACTCTTAAGTGATGCCACGCAGGTAAGATTGGGGTTCAACTGCAGGCAAACCACTAAAAACCAGTAAGAGGCCAATGTGGTCAAGTCTTCACAGCTTTTTGCTTTCACAAGTAGTATTCAACTTAGGAAAGAACTTCAGCTAAAATAGAAGGTCAGAGAAATTACAATTTCAGCAATTTCCCTGTGGAATATTTAATTTTCTTCATTTTGCAAGTTTTGAAATATTATGCCTTCATCTATGTTTAATTAAACTAAAAAAAACAGTTACCTGACCTGAAGAAGCACAGCTGAAATTTTCAATTTTCATTTCTACATGAGTGAGCTCGCACCTCCTGTCCTCATAGTTTATTAGCATAGTTCCAAAAAGTAGAGTAGGAGAAAAGGTACAGCAGGTGAAATGCATACCCAGTCTCACCTAGACTAAGCTATGGATACGCTATGATGTGATACATGCTCAGGTTAATTTGGGGAAGGTACCACAAAGATTTCACTATAACTTATTTAATGTAATTGCTGACCTAATACCGAGTATCTAGAGAGTCTGGGATAAATTAATAAAACATAAATTTGTCCTTTTTTTTCCCCAATTACAAAATGGAACGAGAAATTGTACACATATGTTATACATATGTATAATTTACTGTTCAGTCTTTGAAGTCTAATCTATTTGACAGTCTGGAACAGTGATTTTAAATTCACCTATGCCTAATTATTTGATCTTCTCCCTTGACTCTCTCAACCTTCTTCAAACAGGAGAGATTTATCTTTGGAGTATGTTGGGATTTGAACAGAACAAATTAGATGTTGACATGATTTTTTTAAGTACAATTAACATGCAGGACCAAGTCACACTTCCATACCTTTAAAAAAACATTTTATTACGTTAAATATTTAATGCAGAACAGTTAATCCGTATTTATCTTACAGGACCGTGCAGTGACTGTAAAATTGCAGTCCATCAATCCTTTCTTGAGCTCCTTGGGTCTATGATAAACATATAGGCTAAGATTGCCTTATGAAGTTCAGGCAAATACTCCCTGAATTGAGCCATGTTTAAATCAGTAGACCAGATCATCCAATACTGTTCTCTACTCCATTCAAGAGATGCTGTTTCCTGGAATATTGACTATTTGGTAATTGCTCGAGTGTGCTCATCAGGAGGAATATCACCTGCTTTTTTCGACCTTACCTATGCTGTACTGCAGGGCAGAGATCTTGACCACCTGAGCAAGGGACTGTGATGCTCATCTTTGCCTCAGACTTCTTGCATGTTGGGACTGAAGAAATGAGACAGGTGAAAGACAAGAGAATCCAATTAAGGTCCCAGGCTTTTAAAGGCAGAAGCTGTACAAGAAAGTTTGTAATGTTTGTAAAGTCTCCAATAGAGCCTTTGTTCTTGTTTACTTCTTTAGATCTTACTCTCAGTTTGTCATTCATTGCTTCTTACTTTCCTGCCCTTCTGGAGAGATTAGGGATTGATTACACAGATTTTTGGGGGTTTGGTTTTGGGGGTTTGTTTTGTTTTGTTTTGGTCTGAGTTTTTTGTCTGTTTGTTTGGTTTTGTTTGCGTTTTTGCTTTGGTTTTTCTTTTATAAGGTAACTATCCATTCATTGTGTGTCAATGATTTTCAGAACAGGAAACTCCAAAATTTAGCCTGAGCCATTTAAATTTCTACTAATTATAAATATATATATATATAAAAACCTATGTATGTATAAATTTATGTAAATTTGCCAGATATTTAATTTTTTAAAATGGTACCATTTAAGGATTGCTGGTGTTGAACTCCTCATAAAGGGGAAGGTGGTACAAGAGTAGTAAAAAAGAATTACAATTACAGGCATAATAAAAAATTATTCTTATAATGCGGTCTTCACAAAAATGCTTGTTTGAGTAAAATTAATTAGTTTGAAGTCAAATAGTTTTGACAAAAAATTTAAGAATCATAATTTTTTAGTCTTGAAGGCTTAAAATCAATATTTTCAGACTTTTTTAAAATTACATTTCTTCAGTAAAATACCTATTTCTTTCATATCAGTGCTGGAGGGAATTCACATGTGTTTGCTGGCATTTGTATCATGGAACAAATAATGGATGATTTTTAATTTATGGTTTTTTCACTACAACTGTCATAGACTGCTGCCTTATAGAGAGAAAGAGAATGGAGGGGGCCAGGCACCAGCAGGTATCCTATGAGATGCTCTAATTTGTGTCATTCCTTACTCAAGGTGGTGAAAGACATTTCCAGACTTTCACACCCTGAGGCAGGGCCAGATTAGTTGGATTTTCATCCAAGTTCTCTGAGACACCAGCTCTTAAGGTCTGCAAATAAACAAAAAACAATTGTGTGTGTGCGCTCTTCAGCTTTTTGAAGACAATCGAGGCCTTTCCTGAAAAGAGAAGTAAAACTTTTCACAATTTGATCATGGAAATGAAAATGCAATTGGGTCTATCGCTAGACTTTCTAACCAATTTCACTGTTAAGCATGGTAAAATATGTAACAAAAGGACAGACTCTTAGTGATGTTTAAGCAGTATTTCCCCAACTCCTAACAGTAGATTTTCAACGTTTTCTAAAGGAGACTCCCATGATTCAATTTTTTTTTGACATTTTGAAAGCATGTTAAAATCCCTTCAGCAAGTCCTATGAATAAAAATCTAAAATTGTTCCTTTTTTGAAGAAAAAGATATGAAATGAGAAGTCATCAAATACATTTCATTTCTGTAGAGAAATAATTCAAAAGCTCTATATGTCTATGAAATTATTTTGCTCATCACCTTCCCAAAGAAGACAGACTTTAATTAATCCTTTCTCTGAGAAAGATATTAAATCCTCATCTAATCCCCAAGCAGCAGTTCATATAAAGTCTGGGATCTTTTTGCATGTTCATAACCACAGAAAACATTATTTTCTCCTGAAGCAAATTGTGCTACAAAAGCTTTGAATGCTTTGAATGTAGAGATGTTTTGCTTTTCCTTCATTTAATCTCTCACTGGCTTGATACAGTGGATGCATAACAATAATTTTTTTCCCTTCCAATTTTCTTTCTGTTCCAAAGATAAAACCTAAGGAACTCTTCAACAATTTTGACCTTTTTAAAAGTTCTGAAAACTTAGCTCTGAGCAGCAGGCGCAACGAATGACTCCCACACTGATTTCTGGTTTGTTTCTAATGACTTTAGCAAATTAGGTATTGTATTTGCTACTTCATATATTCCACCCACACCGCTGTTTCGCACTCAAAACTTCTCACACTCCTGCTTCCTAGATGATACTTATTATTTCATCCTGTATTTGCTTTATTACCAGAACAATATTACCTGTTTCAGAGGTATGTTTGGACAAGGACTGGAAATTTCTCAGCTAACTAAGGGGGATGTTGTTTTATCTGTATAGGCAGTAAATCATCTTTGCTTATACATATACGCATATCACCACTAACGCGAAAAAATCCATGGCTTACTCCCAAATGTAGTCAGCAAGCCAGATCCACAGCTCACATGCTTGGGCACAACCTGTGAGCTGAAAAGAGCTGAGCCCATTTATTTTCATGAAGATCCGGCACTGCTGGTCCACAACTTACTGCGCACAGAGCAGCTGTCCCCAGCCAGCTAGCTAGCGAGGAGTGCCTGGGTGCAATGCCATCATGAGGGTAATTATACCGCTTCTGAAAACAACCATCTATTTCACATTTCTCTGAGTATCTGTATCATAATGCTCACATTAACAATAGTGAGCAAAGAATCATTAGCATGAGATACTCACACCATTGTGCACACCTTACTGAAATGCTGACGATATAAGAGACAAAATAGTCTATTAAAATGTGGGGACATTAAAATACTGGACTAAGTTTATTTGCCTAGTTAAAATTTGCTGCATGTTTGGTCACTAGGGGATATTAATACTTACATCAAGTGTATCCACAACCTTAAGCTGGTTGCTAAATTTTTTGTTTTTCTTTGGACGGTCTTGTTTCTTTGAACTGTGCTTTCTGCTTTCAAGTCAGCACATGAGGCAGTCCTGTTTTACTCCTTCTTCACTGGCTTGAAACCGTAATTGAATGGTTTTATTTGTGCAGAAATGGGAATGATAGCAGTTCATTTCCACATTTTTAATGAAAATCTTTCATAGTGTGATCAGGAACATCATTGTACTGCTAAAGAATTCCAGATAATATCCAAAGAAGGATGCCTGAAAAATATATTAGCAAAAGACTATGGTATTCTAGAAATAAAGGTTTGTATCACACTGGAGTAATTTACATCTATATTATAGTCTAAAAAGAGCTGTCTTGCAGACGACTACTTTTTTTTGTATACAAAATATATTTTATATGTATTTTTTGCTCCTGCTGGATCTTTTTTTTTCATTATTTGCCTAACACTAAAAAAAATCTAAAAAAAAAGAAATTTGTTTTGTGGCATTTGCTCTTCCGGCCAACGTTTGTTACTGAACACCCTGCTTGTGCCAGTGTGCGGTGACGTAGATAAGCATGAACAAAGCCTTGGAGACTTTAGCCACGCAAGCTCTCTGATGAAGCTGAGACAGTTTCTTTTGTGGGTATTTCTTCACTTCTCTCTGGTCCCTCTTCCTTTCTGCTGCTCTGCAGTCCAGTGAATTCAAAGTAAGTGCTGGCACAAAGCTGTTGAGGTTTGAATAACTCATCTCTTTCCGCTGCCTGAAAATATATATAATCCCCTCCTTCATGGAGATTACCTGGGACGCAATTCCATATTATGGCCAATATTATTTTATTCCCCCCCCCATATACTAAATGGGACCTGGGACAGGTCATTTCGCAGGTTTTTTTCTGTCTGCAGACTGGTTTTGTATGACAGATCGGGGGTAAAGTGTATCTTTTTCTGGACATCATAAAAAACTGAGCTTCAGTACTTGAGGTTACGCTGTCCATTACTGCTCTTCAGGTGCAGTAATGATAGCAGTACAGTATATTTATTTTACTCTACCTTAGGCTTTTTAAAGGGGAAATTGGGTGTAACTTGTTCCACTTCCATATACTGACTTCTTTTATTTCTCTGTATGTATGTGTGTATGCGTGTGTATCCATGTGCAGGCAGTGAGAAGGATGCCTGCTACTGCAAAGCTCTTTTAGTCTGCTCTGTGTAACTTCTTCAGCCTTTTTGTAAGTGGAATTAAACCTAAGAGCAGTTAGAATTCAACTGGCTGCATCTATATTTAATAAATAATAAGTCTGCCATGAAATTGCAATTGGTAATAAAAAGTCCTGCAATTCATCTAATGGCTTTCCACCTCTGTTGTAAATCTGTAATTCCACTCTGCTGCTCATCGCCACAAGACAGAGTGTATTCATTACTTCAGGTACAACTTCTTCCATAGAAAGGAGAGCAGGAATGCAGGCATTTAAATTTTTTTCTTCCCACATTTTCTTCTATTCTCCTACCTCTCTATGGGCACATTTTTTGACCTGCATTGTGGTTTGTGCTGGTCTTTTCCCAGGCTTTTAGTGTTGATGGATTAGACTAATTCCTCTTGTCACCCTCTTCTCTCTGTAGCGTCTGCAGTACTATTTGATCAGAGATTAAAGCTGGCAATGTAGTCTGAAAACATGTTCTTATGTATTAATTACCATCTTTTTGCGATGTTTTGAATTTTAATTTTAAACTTCACCTAGAATTGCAGTTTTTTAAAACCTTCTGCTCAACAGAAATTCATAGCAAAAATTCAGTTTGCTGTGAAACGTACAGCTCATTTATTGTGTGCGTTTACCTGCCCCTTCTTTGCCAAGGAGGCTCAGTACAGTTTTAGCTCACTGCTGATTTCATTCATTCTGATTTGGCACTCAAGGACCATGGTGCTGCACGGTCTCTTGAAACAGAGAATCAGGTTCCTGTATATAGAGGGTCTGTCAAAAATTATAGTTGAATTGTATAGAGAGTGCTGGATACTCCAAGCACTCTCTGTACCCAGAGTTGGGGATAACCATGCAGGCAGCAGTATCCAGGTGAATGAGGAATGACATCCAGAAGGGTCTGAGTTCCTGTCACATCTTCACTTTCCAAATCACTTCCTTATGGGAGAGGAGATCTCTTGGCCACAGTCAGTATGGGAATGTGCAGAAGAGCAAGGTGCTTAATATCCTCCCTGAACTCCAAGCCTGAGTCTTAGCCATTGGATCATCTTCAGCCCTGCACTCTAACGGGGAGTAACTCCTAAATCAATGTAGGCTTGAATGGAAATAATGGAAATGACCTCTTGTGTGCAACCACCAGAGATGGCAGACAGTAAGGTAAGGAGTGGGACGAGAGGAGTGTTTCTCTCCCAAAGCAGTTACAACGTGATTATCCACACTCTGTAGCTTGAGATGAAATAAGAATTGATACAAAAGAGACTAGACTAGACTAGACTATTTTCAGTTGGAAAGGATCTACAATGATCATCTAGTCCAACAGCCTGTTAAATTGGTTTTAGTTTGATTAAACATGGGCAAAGGAAAGAAAAACGCTTTTAAGCAACAGCGTGAAAACTGCACTGAAAAGGATACCTATTTATACATGTTAAAGGCATCACGCGTCAGTAGTGGCTAAGAAGTTGGCTTGTGGAAATCTCGAACCCAATTTTCCTCCAGTGCCCTTCCTGTACATTGCGAAACAGAGCTCTGGCGCTGCTGAGGCTCTGGGTTGTAGCTCAGAAGACTGTACGACAAGCTGCTGATGCCAGCTGTAGACAAAACGGGAAGTGGTACSTGTGGTTGCACAGCCCGTTTGCCCCCCTCTCAATGTACATTTGTGCTCATTGCAGTTAACTGGGACCTTAAGTAGAGGGAGGAGCAGGACAGGACAAGCATATGGTTGGTGTTTTGTTCCCCGCAGTTGCCTCGTTAATGAACACACGGTGTGCCGGGCGCTGCAGTCGGGCAGGCTGGCTGCATTCCTGCCGGGTGTGCTGGGAGCCGGCCAGGGCTCACCTGAAGCCACCTTTCCCTTTTGGCAGCTTAGCTTTATTTCTGTGCTCTTTTCCCTTTCCAGCTGCAGTGCTTTGAGAAGGGCAGACAGTGCTCTGGCAGTTGGAAGCGGAAGATTTTGAAGGAAAAATCTTTCTGGTGGTGATGCGAGCTGTGAATTTATTCTACCTACTTACTGGCATCTGTACGCACAACTACATGCCAGCACTTGATGGATGCCATACATTTTGGCCACCTGCTCAGCTCCTTAAAAGTTAGAATACTCCAAGTGACTATGTTGACTGCCTCAATATTTTATAGGAATGCACATTCATCAGGCATCTGTTTCAGTTCATGGGACTTGGCTCTTTTTTTGCGGAAGCTACTTGCAATTCCAGTCACAGAACAGGAAGCAATCCTGCTCTGCAACACGCTAAATGAATGGAGAATCAGACCCTTGCAAAATATATGATTTTCTTGATGGTTATATTGAGGGGAACAGAGTGAAGGGATTTGAAATCTCAGGGTGTCTGACAGTTCCACTAACACAATATTCATATTTAATGGCATTCTTCTACATGTTTTCTTTATCTGCTTGCTTCTTTTCAAAGATAATTCCTTAAGGATTGCTCATTCCTCTGCAGAAGTTTCTTAGCAAGAAAAGAGAAATGGTTGTGCATCCCTTTTGCAAAGTGAACCAATCCGGATTAAGACTACAAACAGTAATAAAGATGACAAAAAATCTCTTATTTTAAAAATTTGTTTAAGTTATATAAAGAAGAGAAACAATATGCTCATATTTTATCATTTACTATAAAAGCATTCTGTGATTTCTACAACTTCAGTGCTTTGCTATGGGTAAAATCTAGACTTTTGCAAAATATCTGATACAAAAGTGGAAAATTCCACTTGCTGTCAGTGTGGAGATCTGATTCAAACTGGATAGAGACTTGACAGGTGAGAGATCAGCCTGGAGCTCAGCAGAGAGCAGTTATCTCATTCTGTGATGCTTTTAATATTTCAAAATTAAGTTTGTTCACATCCTGGATGAAAATCAAACTCAAATTTCCCTATAAAAGAGAAAGGCTCTTCAGCTTCAGCTGCCAGCCTCTAACTCCAGAACCCAGAAATCTGGGGATGCAGTGAATGCAGTGTGGTGTTTGTTGACTCTGTGGTCCAAGGTGATTGATCCATGTGACACAGATGGGACAGAACCACAACCTTGGAGTCCCTGCAGAGTGTAGCTGAAATTCACACCTCCCAAAGAGCAGCCTGGGAATGGCTAAGTTTGGCAGTGTTGACGTGCTGCTGCCAGGCACCCAGGCAGCACCTCTTGGTCCTGCTTTGGGATACAGATCCTGAAATAAAATGCTTGGGAGGAGGTTGAAACCAGCTTCTGAAATCTTGCTTTGACTCCTGAATCTTCAAATCCTAAATTACAGCCACTTCATTCTGGAGGGTGGAGAATGGGTGTTAGGGGTTTCTGTCAAGAAAACCTTTAAACTGTATATTTAGCCTATGAAAGACCATTGCTACTTCAAGTCTTTGAAGATTTAGAAACTTGATCTCATCTCCACCTGGAGGGACTAAAAACATCGTATAAATGTGAGTGCAAATGTGTGGGGAATAGTTGCATCCTGAGTAAGGCACATATGGAGCCCTCTGCTTCACACACAGCGGTGACCTCCAAGAGTCCAGAAACATGGGCATCCCTTCCCAGCCACATCCTAGGCTCTGGGACCACATGCAGACTTTGTTTCTTCCAGCTTTGAGGGCATCAATACAGCCTGTTTGGGTATTGCTTACCTGTGCTGCACAGGTCTGTATCCCTCTGGAGGCACAGAGCCAAAGGAAACCAACATGTGGGCTAAGCAGCTTGTAAGCAAAAGGAAAACGAGCTTCTGACAGGCAACAGGGATTATGTCACTAATGTGTCATTTCTGCTCTCCTGTGCAGCAGGGATGAGGGAACACAGCTACACAGTGGTGCTGTGCTGCCAGAGTTGGCAACTGAGTCCCTCTGAATAGCCCCAGATGTTCAGCTTTTGGGGAGAAGAGCTGTGCATTGGGAAGAGCAGGCTAGCCTTCCTCTTCCAAAGCTGGCCTATAAGGATTTGGATAAGCATGGCTTTTTACAGAAAACCAATTAACTTGCTGGTCTTTTAGAAGCAAGAAATATCTCATTCTCTTTCTTGCTACAGCCTGACAGCATTATTTGTTCTTTGCATTGAATATGATTATGCCCAACTACTCCAGGGTGCAGGAAGCTTGAATGATCGAAAAAACAAATATTTTTTCAATCGACTCCGAATGATGACTAAATACAGCAAAGAGAAATCTACCATAAAGTCTCAGTAAAAAATCATATAGACTTGAGCAGACCTTTTTTCTGTCCATTTCATATGTGCCTAATCTTTTCAACAATTAGATGCATCAGAACATCAGCATTGGCTGACTCTTGGAAGATTATCAATATCATGCACGAAAAATACTGCTGCACAATAGTTTCTGTCAGGGAAATCAAGGTACAGAAATGGATAGCATAGGAGAAACCAGATATTCCTGTGTAGTCGCTCCTCCAATTGCTGCTGAGTTTTGGAGTGTAACATCCCCTCTGATGGCATCTCTGCCTGCCATGGAGCATTCACACTGTGTTGTACAAAACAACCCATCTCCACCCCTTGCATTTCACAGCTGTTGTGCAGAAAAGGCCAGAGTTTCTGCATGAGGAACTTCAGGCTTAAATAATCAAAATCACTAATGTGTACCTGATCTTTAAAAACTTTGATTCATTGCTTCTTTTTTTTCCTTTTCTTTTTTGACCTTGTCTTTCTAGGATTACCTACCTTCACCTATTGCATCATATCAATCTCCTGGTTTCACTCTCTGCAATTGCACAGGTTTTCTTCTTCTTGCCAGTCAGAAATGCCATGCCACTGTGGGGAGACAAACGATAGGTTTTGCAGGTCTACCCCCATGTGTCTGCCACACGCAGGAGATCAGTTTTGTCACACACAGCAACCACAGAATATTCTCTTCACCTTTCAGTGTAACCTTTCACGCTGTTAGGTTTTCTGGTCCTTTGCTTCAAGGTTTTGTTTGAGAAAACTAAATGTGTGTAGCTTCCGAGACTGAGATAAAGGGAATGGCAAATTAAGGGCCCTCTAAAGCAAGTTCTCTCTATTCTTCTTCCAAATAATCCATTCTTAAGGATTTTTTTCAATATCTTTCCTACTTATGAAGCATGCTGTGGTGCTGTACTACAGTACAGTGACTTAAAAAAAAGCCACTCTAAAGGTTAAGAAAGAAGAAGCGTCTTTTATTATACATTAGATAAAAAATTGCCTTACAATAATAATTTGAGAGCATTTTATATTAAAGCAGAGAGAAGACTCAATTTCTCTCCCTGTAAAATTGTCTCAGTCTCTTAAACCACCGAAAGTTCTCAGAGACTTTTCAAGGTCCCGACTGAGGAAAACAGCAAAGTCAGTTATAGGAATCAATCAGCTATTCCTTCAGCACAGAGGAGTTGCTAGGATTTGACCTTGCCTTTTGTAAGCTTTTGAGATTCAATCATAAAAGTATTTTATTTTGCTATTCATTTCAGAGTTTGTTTAATCTCAGCACAGAGAGTGGTGTGGGGAACAAAAGCTGAGCACCAAATTGCAAAGACTTGGCATGACTTTGTAGAAGTTTAAAAACAAAGTGTTTTATTCTAGAGAGTTAGCTAAATTCTAGGTGTGGTGCCACAGACAGGCCATGGCTTCAAATTCTGTGGCTAAAGAGCATTTTGACAAAACCAGCCCTCAATGAACCATGGCAGTGACAGTAACTGAGAAATACTCAAAGGCAGAAAAGCTAATAGTGGTGGAAAACCCAAATTAGTCCTGTGTAGACTGGAGAGTGCTGGAGCAGGGCACGGTATCACCTTTTGTGGCATCACAAGCACTACTTAGAGCAAGTAGCTGGCGAAGTCACAAGACAAGTCTCTCTAGGTTAGTCCTGAGAGCTGCACATGATCTGGCATGTGATGTAGGTGCTGAAAAGCCTCCTAGTGCCTGTAATATGCTCGAACTCAACTGCTCCGTAGGAATGAAAGTGCAATAAACCTCACCAAACCTGAAAGTTCACTCTAATAAATTTTAATTCTAGCAAAGCGAAAGAGAAATATAAGAAAGTAAATATAAGAAAGAAATGTAAGAAGGAAAAAGAGGAAAAAAAATGGTAAAATGTTTTCAAGAAGCTTGGATGCTACCAAAATACTTCTTAGGAGAGTTTCAAAGTCAACCTGTACAATCAGTCAGAAAAAAACTTCAAAAATATTTCCCCCTTTCTTTTATATAAATGAGTATTTCCCCAGTGTTTTTCAGCAAAACATGGTGGTTCTATAACATTTCTTTTTATCTGATCACGTTCCAACCTATGAATCATTTGCTGCTGTTAACTATTGATCACTGGTGCATATTAGTCAGTGCTGACCTCTTTGTGACTGGTACTGTATTTGTATCTGTATTGGTCTAGACTGATTCCCTCCTCTAAAGGACTCCTCTGAATGACTCCGATGACTCCAACTTCTTCCGGAAGGTCTGAACATTGCTCAGACACTCAGAGGTTTCTCCAGTCTCTAGAACAGCTTGATCCAAAGATCCAGATCCAGACATGTCCTATCTTGGGAGGGCTCAGAGTCAAAACTTGTTCCTGAATTTCCCTGCCTGTGCCCACATCCCCTGTTATTACTGGCCCTTGGGCCTTTAGTAACCCCTCTCTTGCTGATTATGTAGGTGAGGATAGGCACAGTCCCACCTGGATCAGGGGCATGGATGCTGTGGGCATGTTGTGGAGACCCCTCCTCCAGCAACTGGAGAGATGGTGTGCAGTGCTGGCAAGAGAGAGGAGTTTAAAGGCCCCTGAGCTCCCCCATGGCCGTCTGTGCCTGCATAAACCCAGAACTGGGTTTTGGCATGAGCAGGTAAGGGGAGATTGAATTGGTGGAGTGTGGGTGCAAAATGCATCACAGTCTGCTTAGGACTGCACTGTCATTGAGGCAGAGCATCTTCACAAAGCTGAACAAGCTCTGGATTTACAAGTGACTTCACACTCTGTTCAGGGAAGGTGTGTACAGTTTCATCTGCCACCTTGGTGTAAAACTGGGGTGATGTCACTAGAGATGGGTAAAACCCTCTGGATAAACAGAGGTGGGATCCGTGCCCAGAAAATCTCTGAGTAGAAAGATAATTGATCACCTTGTTCTGAAGAGTCCTTGAGCCTCTAAGTGGCACTAGTGGTCTCTAGGAGCCATGCCTTTCCAGGCAGGCTCTCCATACAGTGAAGAAAGCACTGCCTGTCTCAGGTGTGCAGCATATTCCAGCTCTTTGCAAAGGTGAATGAGAGGCCTATTTATGAAGTCAGGTAGACATTGACAGGGAAATTGTGATAGCTTAAGCTTACAAACTTAACAGGGTTTTCCTAATACGGGAGAGCGTGTTGGTGCTTGTTTATGGATATACCATAAGACTGCAGGGAATCAAAATCGTAGTGAGCTCAGCTAACGTAAGTAAGGAAAACTGCTGACTGGAATACCCAGGCTCCTGGGCTTAGTGCGGTGAGGAGGTCCGTGCTTTTACAGGTGTGTCTGACTCCAGAGCTAAGAACTTGGTGTGCAAAGCAATCCAGAGTCGACAAAGCACATGGATGGGTCCATGTGTGCTGACTTTCTTACTGGCTGTTGCTGCTGGAAAGAGCATGTGGATGGCTGTCGTCAGAGTTGCACCAAAAGAAAGCTCAAAGGGATGCCAGCTTGGTTTTGTTGTTTTTTTTTTTTTCTATCACTCAGCTGCACTGAAGCCCGACGCCTCTGGTAGCCAGTGGTGGAGCAGTGAGAAGCTGGTTTTGTGCTGCGCTTTTACGGGAGAAGCCTGGCTGCATTAACTCTTACTAAAACAAGCAGCTAGACAGCTTGAACAAAATCCAGGGATGGAGGTCAACTCCACAGAAGCCAGCTCCCAGGGAGGCACCGGCTGGCTGGACCCTGCCCTTGTCACCTGTACCGAAACCATGACTTTCACTGAGGTGGTGGCAGAAGAGGAGTGGGGATCCTTTTACTATTCCTTTAAGGTATTCTTTAAAGGCGTGTGTTACTTTTTTCACATTCTTTCAGCTTTGGTRCATTTTCAGCATATGTGGGGAGGCAACTAGGATTATTGAACTTTTTTTTCCCCCGATATTGGTGTTTTTTTCCCCTGCAAAGACAGCCGACAGCATGTGTGAGGCATTTACTGAAAAGCAAAGTACTTGTAGGAATTTGAGTTCAGACTTACATGTCTTAGCTAACTCTATCCTCTCCCAAGAGAGGACAGTACTGTTTTTCTGTAGAGTTATTGTAATTATAGACGCATCTTTAGTCAAAAGCTTGTATTATTTTTAACACATTTTTTTAATGTAATTTCTTATAGGCATCATCTTGACATAAGGGATTTCTTTTCAATTTTCCAGCTGTAGCAAACATTGTACACAAGTGAAAGGGGTTTTTTTGTTGTTTGGGTTTTTTTAATCATGAGGCACAGGTTCTAATTTGTTTGATTGTTTGTTTGTTTGTTTGTTTGTAAGTTGAGCAGGGGTTGCAGTGTCTCTTGAATGCTGTTAAGAATGCACTGGATGAGTCATTCAGTAGTGAATGCTGTTGAATGGAATGGGAAGAGTATTCATTCATCTTCCAAAACCAAACATCACCCTTGCGATATGTGAATGAAGGAAAAAGATTAAAGAGGTGTTGAAGTTCACCTTTCCTTCAGATTTCTGTGTCTGCTGCCATTGCTTAATTTCATGCTGAATGCCATGTGTCTCTTTACTGTTATGGCATGTTGTACAAGTTCAAGTTATTAAAAAGTCTGACAAGGCGTACTCTGCCATTCCTTCTGGAGTTCAGGACCAAAGAGACCAATTTCAACTGGAAAGATACAGGCACTTACACCATTTGACAACATGTGAGGTAAAAGGGGATATATTCAGAAGCAATTTTTGTATCTGTGAGATTGGTAGTGCTCTGACACAATCCTAGTAGAATCAGTGGAATTACAGCAGGTTCCCACCCTGATAAAGAAAGAGATGATCTGTAGTGCTACTCTTAATTAATGAGGGTCTCTTTTAATGTGCTGCTGATATATTTTTTTATTACTAAGGTAGTACTTCCTACCTAGGATTTCAAGGGTGAAAATTCTTTTTTATTGCTTTTATTTTTCCTCTCCATGTTAGACTCCTAAAATGCTCTTGAAAAAAAATCAAACGTGACAAGCAAAATACTTTTAACAACTTTATCTCCTTTCTTCTTTTCACAGTTAGGGCTGTAAATCTGAACAATGTCACGGGAGCAGTATTTTATAATGGTAAAAGTGACAATTAATTCCATTATTAGAAAGTCCCCAGGCAGAAAAATGCTCATTAATAGGAGAGATTGAGTAAATTACAATAATTAGGAAACCAAGGATAGTCATGCGTGCTCATCCACTGCTAAAGGGAACGATTTTGTAGCTGAGAGCTTCTCATTAGACTTGCACTTGAGTCCCTGCCGGATGCCTGGCTCTGGCATATATAGCATGAACTTCGTAAGGAGACTCACTGATTTCACATCAATTACTAGCTGTTGATAGGCATGGAAATATTTTGACTCTAGAGACGAGTGACAGCTGGTGCAGCTGTAGGAAAGGAAGGAGAAAGCACCTGCTCTGATGAAGACAGGGCTCCCTGCCAGCAATTTCAGGACTCTGTAAAATCTCACATGTGGAAGGTACTGCTGATACCTGTTGATTCAGCTGGCTGTCCTCCACCAGTTCTGCCTGTGTTGTGGCTATGTCCTTGCCCGCTCCAGCAGGCCAAGAAATATCTCCTTCCACTTTACAAGGGTCTGGTTTAGCATCTAAAGCAATATAAGTTTCAATTTGGAATAGGTTGAATGAATTTGAAAAACAGAGTTCAGTGTTTAAAATGTAGCTACAAATAGGGTTTTGGTGTTTTATTGGGATTTTCAAATACACTGTAGCCTCTGGCTGACTGTAAAGGCAGGCTGGATGAGCGGCCGCCACACAGGTTGGCCCCAGAACCCGTGTGCCAGGGTGCAGACAGAGCACACAAGCTAATTCCGCTTGGAAAATGCAGATGTAACCTATTTTATCAAAGCAGTCATAGGAAAACCTGATCTAAGTTGATAAATGGAGATTAGGGAGTGGCACTCACCCCATACCTGTGTTAATGACTTTTTAATGATTTTAGCCAACAACAGCTGTGCAGGGTATCTCACATGCTGCTCAAACTACATGAACATATGCTGGTGTCTACTTTTCCCCCCATGCTGCAGAAGGACAGCCTGTACCCACCCAAGGTAATGTCTGTGTTACACTGTGGTGGCAATGTGACAAAAGTAAAATAATGCACCTTAGAGCATTTCAGCACCAGAAAGTCCTGTTACAAGCTGAGCTGTGAGTGCTTCTCTTTCAGAACAATTTGAGTGTCTGTCTATTCCTCTGCTTAACAGCTAAACCCTGCACCATGTCAGATTAGAAAGTGTTTTGCCAGTTCATGTTTTTGTTTTGTGGGGAGTTTTTTGGGGTTTTCTTTTTGGCTTGAAAATAGAGGATTTCCTCCACTTAGAGGAATGCACATTTTCTTCTGGTGGTCATTATTGCAGAAGACCCAGCTGTTCACGAAGGCTTTGCTAATGAAGTCTCATTTGGGGCCCTGTGAGTGAACTAGATTGGCTCTCAGCATGCAGAGTTGCAGCTTTTGGGGCAGGACTGGGTGTACCCATGCACCACTCAGCATGCAAGATGAGCCGATGTTTCCCGTGGCAAAGGCGCTGCCTCATCCCCGCTGACATTCAGGTCTTCCTGCTATGCTATGGCAAATGGTCCCTGAAAACCCAAATCATCTTTCTTTCTGGGTGCCTTTCTATGAGGCATCCAGGTAGGTTGGTTATTGTCTTAAACCACAAAGAGTCCTGTTGGTTGTTTCAGCACCTAATTCAGAACAGATGTGCAAATTGGTATTAATTACAGCTCTACCCTCCCAGGCTAAAGGAGAGTTCATTCATTACATCTCTTTACAATCTGCTCCATATGCGTTTAATTTATGAGTAAAAGGGCTCTAAGTGAGTGTCAACTGCCCCTGCCAAATACAGTAGTCTAAAAAGAGCAAAGATCACCTGTGGCCTTCCTCCGCTTTAGGACCTTCTTAACTCTGCAAACTTGACAAGGTACAAACCAGAAGCCTGCCTGGAGAAAAGCTGAAATCTCAGAATAGGTTTGCCCCGATTGACCGCAGGGTTTGGTAGGCTTTGTCAGGGCTGGAGGAAGCATCTCCTCTTGTCAGGCACACAGCAGCCCAGAAGCTTCCCCAATGGTAGGAGCATGTGCTCGTCCTCAGAACGATTGAGTAGGGATCATCTCTGTTTTAAGAGGTCTGCTGAGAAAGGACACGCCCTGATTTTATGTGGTAGAGCAAAGGTTGGAGGGCTCAAAAGGAGAAAATTCACAGTTGCTGTTCCTTTCTTGGTGGTACTGTGTTCTCACTGTCATTTCCTGCCTCCCAGCAGAGTGGGCTGACTTCCATCAAGCAGTACTTTTTCTTTTTTTTTTTTTTTTGCCATAGAGTCCTCACCGGTGCAGCAGAATGCAAAGGTTTTGTTGTTTACATCCAAAGTTGTTGGGAATCCCAATATCTCCCCTGCCAAGTGGGAATCTCAACCATTGCTCCAAATGTTGACATCCCGCTGCCTCTGGCCCCATGAGCCCTGGTCCGTGTGCCACGCAGCATCACCACAGCAGTGACACTGAAGTGTTAGACCTCTCAGGAGGAACTATATTCCTACAGAAACCACCACAAATTATTTTAAATATATGACTTTGACTGTCTCCACACACACTGTAGCATTCTCTGTACCTCCATGTTTTAGCCCATGTAGCTCAGATATTAAGCAGGACAGCACAGCCTAGCTCAAATAAGCACAGCTCTAAGAACATGGGCTGCTTATCCATGGAGTTTAATGCTCTTTACAAAGGTCAGAGTTTACAATCTCCAGCAAAGAGCTGAGGAGACCCACATGCTGAGAGGTTCCATCAGACTATTGGGTAACATGGATTTGGCTCCAGGTGCCCTCAGACCATGTTGAAGACAGAATCTGATGTCCCTATCCTTTCATCCCAAATGTAGGAGTCGCTATCTCCTGAAAAGCATTTGCTTATGCTATTGCTCATTCTGATTTTCAAGCAAATATCACAGAGCATCCCATCATTGAATACATAATAGGAAAATAATAACGGGTGCTGTCAAATTTCTGGAGTAATCTCTGCAAATGCAATCACACATTTTAGAAAATAGACATATCAAATAATTCAGAGGTAACTTTGCAATCTTTCAGTGAGAGGAGAGGAGGAGAATTAAGTTTGCACAAATAAGGTGTCAGGGACTCCTGAACACAGCCTCTGCAATATGCCGTAGTGACTGTTGCTATTCCTCAGACGTTGCGCTGAGAATGGAATAGCTGATCTCCTTGGGAAACTGCTGCTGCAGTGCTACTGGCCAGGCTGGCCTCATCTAACAGTTTAAATGCAACACTGAAGTGATCTGGCAGTACGACAGCAGGACTGGAAGCAGCTCTGAGCCAACTGATTTGGTCAGTTCTATACAGCAGCCCTCATAGTACTGTCCCTGTGGTGCACACATGGCTTGCACCTGTCTGCCTCTCCTACGTAAATGTGCCTAGAATGCATTATTCTTTTACATTTTTGAGGTGTTTTAATTTTACAGGTTAGGCATACTTAATAATTTTAAGTTATTAAGAAAAACAACATTTTACTGTTTTAAATAGGGCTGTCAAAATCATACAATTATGCATGGACCTTTAAGTGACCTAATATTATCTTTGCACATTGAAAATATGCTATGAAAAAAATAGATAGGTACACCATTAAAAATTTATGTTTCCTGATGACATTTAAATCAGGAGTGTCTGTCTAATGCTGTGGAAGTTTCCTAGAGTGCAATGGGTAAAAAAATCCTGCAATAACTGAACGGTACTGTCCCTATTTACTATCTGTCTTGTACCAAGTCACAAAAGAATGGCAAATAAGAACTATCTGCTAGTAGAATTGAATTAGTAACTTTTACTACTGACTGTTGCAGTCACAACCGTGGAGGATTTTGGGGCAGGTTGGGTGTTTGTTCAGCTGTTATTTGAGCTTGGAAAGATCATTGCAATTAACATGCATTACATTTGGTGCACCAAAGGGACCCTGCTCATCCATGATGGTGAAGTCAGAACTAAGAAATAAGTTTTTTGAAAAAAACAGAGGTTCACAAAAAAAATATACAGCTTTGCTAGATTTCAAAAGATGAGAAAGTAATCTTAATAAGAAAATTGCCCCTTTCCATGAGAAAGTGTCCTGATTTAGTGAATAGACTTTCTCGGCTTGTCTGTTTCCCTAAGTCTAAAAGGAAGAAGATATTATGGATCTTTCCTCTATATAACACGTTAACATTCCAGACTATGAGTGTAATATCATGTAGACACAAACTCGTGCAAAACTGTTGCTCAAATTCAACAGATCAGAAAAAATCAACTTGCATTCCTTCCAGCTGTTTGCTTTTTCCAACGATAAGGACTCCTTAGGAAGCGACTGTTGCCAGCACCTCTGATGTGTTGAGAAGGTTTGATGTGGCAATGCATCCTAGCATTGCAGCGTGAATGTCGCATAACCTTGTGCTGGGAGGATAACCCGGGCAGTCAGTTAGAAAGCAGCTCAGTAAGGCAGCCTCTGCACAGGGGATATGAGGGCTATCAAGCACAACCAGTGGCATTTAAATGAGAATGAAGCACTCCCGGAGTCAAACCTGGGGCTGAACTACTGTTTATGCACTTTGAATCAGACTCCATTCCAGGCCATGCTAATTAAAAAAAAAATAATAATCGACTCCTAGAGGGCTTGTTGCCTGCCCAAATGTGTTTCTCTCAAATTCAGTCACAGTGGAAGCACTTTCAAAGACAAAATATAAAACTTAGCTTTGAACTTTCTCTTTTCCCTGTCTTTCTTATCTTCACATGAGCTTTCCCAGGGCTTTTAATTGTCAATCAAACCTAAAATTTTCAGGAACATCTTGCGTGAACTCTGTGTAGAAACGTCTTCTCAGTTTTACCTTGCTAGATGGAGAACCTTCTCTCAAAATGTTTGTATTACAGGGGTGGACAGTACAACTTCTGCTGCTTGTAACAACTAAGGCATAAGATTTCAGTGACCTTCCCAGTTGTTTGAGCATGTTTCCTTCTTATTGAGACAAGGTCTATCAGCAAATTAATCAAGAGTGATTCAGTCATTTTTCTCAGCTTTTCTTGAGCATTAGGAGATGACTTGAATTAATCAACCTTTGCTGTGTGAAGCTCGCTTCTAGCCCAAGTATTCTGTTTGTTGTGCCTCTTTTTGTAAGATACTTGGTGCCCCTTACTTTTTTCTTTGACAGTCAGAATTGCTGTCTACAACTAAAGTATACATAATGCACCTACAGCTTACCTTCAAGCAGATTGCTGTTAAGTTGTGGGTTTTTTTCACAACCCAACTTCTGTAGAAAGTTTCAGCACAGGAGGAAATATGGATGATTCCAGTTGGCAGTTTAATCAAGTTTGTTCTTTTTTTATGTATTAAAGAACTTTTGTCTTGTAGGTGGTAAGCATAACAATAGTCATGACTCCTTCAGTGTCATCACACTTCATTTCTTAAAGCCCACTGTTTAAGCTGGTGACACCTGGCAGAAATTCTTCATCTCTGGACTCCAAATAAGTATAAAAAAATGCCATCTTATGCTTTTAAAGTCCTTTTTCCTAATACTAATATGTTTGTGCCATTTCCCTGCCAGCAGCCTTTACACCCATACTCTTCACTTGCAAAGGGAACTTTAATTTACATAAAGATTACCAGAAAGATCTGAGCTGTTCATGTTTCTGTGATACAATAAATAATGTACACCTTGTACAAAGCACTCATCTAATTACGTCTGTATAAGTACCTTTTAGTTTTAAGAATATTCCTTAAGAAAATAGATCTTGCATGTGCATACTTGCGTATGTGCATAATAATTCAGGTAGAGAAGGACTTCTGGAGGTCACCTGCACCAACTACTTGAAAGCAAATTCAAACTATGCCAGATTTCTCAGGGCAGTGTCTATTCAAGTTTTGAATATCTCCAGGGATGGAGATCCCACAGCCTCTCAGGGCTCCCATCCCAGTGCTTCACCGCCCTCACCAAGAACACTTTTTTCCTAATGTCTAATCAAGATGTCCCATGTTACAATTCTTATTTGTGGACTCTTGCACTTTCATTTTGCACATCTGAGAAGAACCTGGCTCCATCTTCTCTGCGCCCTCCTGTCAGATAATTGTAGGCAGTACTTAGACCCCACAAGGCTCCTCTAATGTTTCTGCTGTGGAGGAATCTGGCAGTATGGGACAGAGGTGTTTTATTATTTTTATTTTTCTTATTTATTTACAAGCTCTATGAATTGTATCAGAGGTTGTGCCAATACCTTTAAAACTCCATAATTAAATTGTTACTGAGTGTATTTCTTTAATTCCTTTCGGTGTTGCAATCCAAAATGCAATTTCCCTTAGAGGCAAACTAAGCTGACTATAAATCCCTGACTGAAACCAGTCAAACTTCATGGCACCTGTCTGCCTCTGGAAAACTATTCTTCCTGGTTTTTTGGTTTGGGGTTGTTTTTTGGTTGGTTGGTTGGTTTGGTTGTTGGTTTCGTTTGGGGTTTTTTTAAGGGTTTTAATTTTCCATCCTAAATAGGGAATGTTAAAATAGCAAATCTGTCCTGAACATTTTTAGTTTTGAATGTTCAAGGCTCCAGACCTTCTGCAGCAGGATCAAAAGAAAAAAACAAAATCTGGACTACTCCATTTTTTTAATATGGTCTGCAATTAAAGTAATTATTTTAGAGAGTGAGAAAAGATTTTTTTTCCTCCTTTGAGAAAGTGCAATGCAATCTACTAGTGGCAAACCTAACCATGAGCATGACAGTCACCTAATTTAACAAGGGGATTTATATATTCTTCATATGTGTTAAGAACATTCTTACAAAATTGTTTGGCTTGCTCCATGATTGCAGCTCTCTTACAATTTGAATTGCTGCAATAAGCTATGCTAAACCCATAATTTTTAAAATATACCAAAGGCAAGATCATTTGCGCATTCCCAGAGTTTAATCAACTGTCAAGAAGAAGCTGTTCAGAGGCTTAAGCTGCTACTGACTTGTGATACAACAGATCAATGCCTCTTCTTCACCCAAGTGACCAGGAACATGGTGCAGGAAGACACCAGGTCAGTGATGCCAGGAATTCACCACGAGCCTCCTGTCCTCACATGAAGAGGCCAGCTGGTCACTCCAGGCATGGAGTACCTCTCTCTCTTTTTTACTATTTGCTCATTTCTTACCTGGAACCCCAATTTTCTCACATTGTTTCCCAGTCAGCCTCAGCAGCTAGAACTGAATCCTTTTATGGTGGGTCCCTGTTCAAGTAGAAACAAACTTCGTCCATTGATAGCTGAACCTCTTCTATTAGGCAACTTCTCTAATATCAGACAAAGGCTTCTGCCCCTCAAGGGAACAGCACCTCCATTGGGATAGGCTATCAAGTATATCCCCGTTCCACAGTCACAGCTGGTGCTCCCCAGCAGAAGGGATACAAATCCTGAGAGATGACAAACCAAGGAAGTTGGTTGGGGAGAACTGGAAGGAGGAATGGCATCGTGGCACCAAAATATCACCCAACATTTCCAAGAGGATTTAACTATCGTCTTGATTAAAAGCTGCTTGCAGGGATGATCTTTGTCTCAGATGTAAAGCAGAATACACCTGTTGGTAGACTTACTGCAGCCTCTGGATTCAGAAATTTTATTAGAGAAACAAAATGGCCAAAGGAAAATGCACACAATCTTCAGACAGGTTTTCTGGCTTACATTGCGCCCATGAAGAGACTTTCTTCATTGACTAAACCTGGTTTTAATCTTAAAGTAACTTAGTAAAACATGAATATGCACTACAAATGTCAAGCACCTCCATGCTCCAAACACAGCAGCCTTGGGGAACAGCAGCATGTGCAATGGCTCTAGTCAAGCCAAGGAAATCCTCTTGACTTTAATTTATTGGTGACCTTAATTAAGTCACCAGCCTCTTTAGTTTTTCTAACCTAAAATAACTGGTGTATGACACTAGTCTCTCATGGCATTCTCATGTAGTGTAGTTATCAATGCCCATTGCAAAAGAAGCCCTTGTCTAAAGCTTCTGCACAGAGGTTTGGGAGATATTATTTTCCTTTTCGTCAGAATGCTTCTGATGTTTGTACAACATGTTATTATAGAATGGTTTTTGTAAATTACCTTGCTGAGGATTGTTACTAAGAAATTATTTTTGTTTGATGAATGAACAAGACATTAAATTAAAGAGTTCTGTGTCTAAGCAACCTGAAAACAATGAATAAAACTAGAGAAAATTCAGCTGGAGTGAAATTCAAGGATCCATCATCTATTTCTCTAATCTAATAACTATTTTTAAGACCTTCACAGATGGAAGTTTTATGGACTCAATCTCTATAGATATGATATATTTTTATGTCTTTTTTTTTTTTTAATTTTCATCCTGAATTCTGTGCTGTAGTTTTGATTTTTGTCCGGTCTGCAGTGGATCTAAAGAAGAGGTTAGTCCTTTCCTCCTTTACATCAGCCTCTTTGTATCTTCAAGGCTGTGTTCATCTTTTCCTGCAGTTGGCTTTTTCTGGGTTTAGTGGCTTGATTCATTCAGTCTTTTTGCCTGGCTATATCCTTTATGTCACCTCATTGCTGTGTGTCTCTCTTGAGGCACTGTGCCCAGGAGTGGGAATAGTCCAGTGGAAGGATTGGAGCAGAGGCACACAAGCCTGGTGTCGATCCTGTGGTGGTGGCTGTTGCTCTCATGGCAGGGTGATGTTATGATGTTCTGGGGCACTTTGCACGAGTCCTGCATGTGAGGGTTGATGTTTCGAAAGCTGGTCCAACCCAGTGTGATTACACTCACTACGCTGTTGTCCTGCTATTCTCCTTTGTTGAGGAACATCTTGCTTTTTTCCCAGTACATGTTTCCAATTCATAAAGATAATTTTGAGTTCTAATCCTAGCCTCCGCCAAGGCCTTTATCACGGTGGGCATCCCATTAATAACCACGGAAGTTATCATCCTGCAAGTTAACACAGACTGAGAGAGGCTGCGGTGATTTAAGTTGCCTATTGTTATAGCTCTGTAATCCCCAAGAATGAGATTTTTTTCCCCTTTTGTCTGAATGGCAGCTCCCACAAATAGATTAATAGAAACTTTGGCTTTATTTCTTTGTCTACAGCCTTTCAGGCTTACTTCTATTTTCAGCATTTGCATCTTTTAAGTTATCTTTGCATTCTGATTTAATTGTCTATTTCTGTAGCCTAAAATTGCTTAACTGTTATGCATTGCTTTTTAACTTGGTAAAAAGGATTTAAACTGGCCATTTGTGCTGTGTTCCTGTGGTGGGGAAACACCTTCTAACACAGTCTCTGTTGCTCCATAGCTATTTCTTCTGTGGAAATAGTAAGCAGGTTTGAATGTCAGATCCTTGTTCTGTTCCTATCCATGTCAGTGTAATATAGGAATATAGAATTCCTTCCAAAAAAATGCTCTTCTGATTTTATACCAGAGAAAATGGCAACAAGTCTTGTCCTTTAGTTTTCTTCTTGTGCGAAATATATTTTCTGAAATGGAAAAGGCAAAACAAACCCTGAGGAGAAATCACTGATTTCAAGGACAAAAATTATGTGAAATTTTACCTTTTATGATTTTATTGCCTTCCAAAGAGACATTTCCTTCCAATTCCTATACTAAGCAAAGCATCCCCATAAAAATAGTTTCACCATGTCTCTGCCATACATTTTGAAGGAAATTTGTTTCCGAGAAATCCAGGAGATTTGCAGATATCCAAAAAGGTGGATTTTTTAGAATATAAACCTAAGTATCCAGCCCAAACAAGTTGACTTATCTAGGTCATTCTATAATCAGGGGAGGCAGGCCATCCCAAGGTAGGTGAGACAAGTGGTGACTCATCTCTGAGACACTGCTATTGCCTGGACAATACTATGACAATTTAGAATAGTTATGTCTCTTTGGAACTTCAAAGTTAGGTGAGATGACATGAATGGTAGAATTATGCTGGTGAAAATTATCATGCTGGGAAAAGTGAAATCCTCTCAACACAGCTTTCATTGTGCACTTAAGCTAATCTCTGGGCTCAGGAACAGAATGCAACCTGAAATTGCTCATCATCAGGTCTTGCTCTCCCTGCACGACCGCAGCGTAGGGTGACTTCCTGCCTGGAGCAAAGATGAGGCTGCTTCCCTCAAGTGGCTCCCCAGTAGAGGAGGCACCATGAGTGCTGGGCAGGAGGGGGCCAAGTGCTGAGGAGGCACTAAAGCTAATGGCGAAGCAAGAGGCTCCTTTCATTTCACCTTCCCTTCCCATGCTCACAGCTGAACTGTTTTGTTTGCAAGCAGTGGGAGCTCTGGTTTCTGCTCCTCTGTAGTGGATTTCCAAATGCTTTTATTGAGTGTTCTTCCTGGACTCTACTCTACCATCAGCCCAGTCAGGTAGGTGGGGTCTCACTGACAGCATCCTTCTCCCAACCTGCTCAGGACAGTGCCTGGGGGTCACTTCTGCAGGGCCTGCAGCTTGCACCCCTCTTCAGGTGCAGCCCTTACCTGCCTCCTCCATTTTCCTCTAACTCCCACATTATGAGTTTGGTGTCAGGAACTGGAAGATCCCAAACGACTGCATTGACATAACCTGAAACTCATCCCAGTTGCTACGATGTAAAGATTGGGTGTTCATTCACCAAACAAGCAAATGTGGACACATACTGCGTTGTTCTTGCACCCAGAGCATCCTGATGCTTTGAGAGCACTAATAGCTTTATTTCTTTTTTTTCTTTTCTTTGTACACACACCACTAGGGGACGTTTTGTCATCACGTATCGCTCGCTACACCGTTATGCTTTTCCTTAGTGCGTCATGCTTCCTCTTCAGTCTTGGTGCACATGTAGATCGTGGAGTGGATATCTGAATTTCATAGGGCTCATGGACGACCCAGTCTCACTGGAGTTGAGAAAGAGAGGAGTATTTATTTCCCCCTTTTCTCCAAAGGAGTCCATCTATCAACATTCCTTATGAAGTGAGGCAGCTGGTTATTTCACAGCTTGCTGGAGCAGCACAAGAAAGCTGAGAGCTGACTCTCGTTTTAGCATTAAGTGCCGAATACAGACACTGCTAGTGGGTTTGTGAAGAGAGAAGTAATATACAGCCACTGCAAGCCAAACTGGAATCACTAGCAGTGATGCATGTTAAGTATTTTCTGAAAAAAACAATAATGTCTTTTAGACTAAATAGTTGAAATCAATTGACAAAACTCAAATTTCACTCCTATTTTCCATTCTCATCTCATTTGTCTGAGGATAACTGACTGTCTTAACCCAAGTCACTACCCACCCACCCATCAATACTCTTTTTTCCCTTCTCTCCAATGCAGACAGAGCAGCTGGTGACTCTTTGGATTCTCTTTATTGTCACAATTGCTGGAAATGCCATCRTGCTCTTCTCTACCTGGAGGAGGAAGCGGAAATCTCGAATGACCTACTTTGTTACACAGCTGGCAATCACAGGTAGTGTATGGGAGGGGAAAGGGCACCTGATCTGTGCAGGAATCACTATTAAAATAAAAAATAAAAAAATGTGAGTTGAGTGGTGAAGAATTCAGTTGCCAACAAATGTCTAGTTGCAGCTTGCCGTAAAACAGATGAATGGCTCTTTGTCTTAGAGCTCAGTCTGACTCTGATCTAAAAAGATATTGCTAGATGTAGTAGTATCTGTGTCAGAATGCAGCAGCTGCAACTCATCGATGTCACTAAATCTTGTCTTCCAGTGTGAGTTTGCATCCACTTTTCCCAGAAGCTATGTCTCCAGCTGTTGTCATGGAACTGTTTAAATTAAACTAGTTTAAGATGAATCTCTTGAGTTTTTCTACTAAAACTACTCCATCAATTATGCTCTTGCAGTGAGGAGTGAAAATAACTTCGTGTTGTCTGGTTTAACCAAGTAAGGGAAATATAACAACATAAAGGTAGAGAGGAACACATTTAGATTTTTTTAAATGGAAAAAAGGATGCTGATCCAAATAATTTGTAGTTTTTAAACAGAAGGTAAAATGTACAGAAGCCTGGTTTGTAAAATGTCAGTCTCAGCAACAAGGAAAGAAAATGAGCATAAGCAGCACATTGTTTCTCTGTGGTCTTGAATGGACTACATTTGTAGGGGTTTAACTTTCCCAAGGGAAAATATGTGCTGTTTCTATAAGAGTGTCCTGGTACTAATCCCTGCTTACAAGACATCTGTGTTGTACTGTTTGTGTATATAGGATATATTTATATGCTTTCTATTGCTTTTTTTTTGGTCTAAGCTATGTATGAATTGCAGCACTTTTTCACTGAAGAGCCATTTAATATATGATCTCCCAGCAATATTGCAGCCTTCTTTGGTGCCTGTTGTAGCTCTGTTTAAACTGGAAAAACAAAGGACTACACTGTCCAATTTTCAACATGCATTTTTCATAAATAAATGAACTCCTGCTCATGGTCTCAACCACATCTGCCGAGGAGTGTGTCCAGTTTGAAGAACTACTCTCAGCTGAAATAGAATGACCAAGGTGTTCAAATTGATGCAAAGAGGCAGGCCTGTAACTACAGGTGATGTAAGAATTCTTGCAAGGTGAGAAGGTGAAGGTTTGCAGTGATTCCTCTTCTGAAGTGCTGACAGCTGGTTTTCCTATTTGCCCTGTGAGACATCTGTAATAAATGGTTTTACTTCTTATCTCAGTTGTGACCTTTATGTCACTTCATGTGCCAGCACTATTTTCCATCAGGTAAGGCAGGTCAATACAGCCTCACCTCACATCTTGGAAGCATCAATCACAGATCAAGACTTACATTGTTCACAAGAGTTTCCAAATAAACAGTCTCTGCTCAGAGTTCCCAATCCCAGATGAATACACTCAGGCAACCAAGCAGTAGTACAGGCAAAGAGCAGAAGAGCAGCTGAAGCCCCAGGTGGAAACTATCCATTTGCTACTTACTGTCAGGTGTACCGGGAGGAGGCTGCTGCTGTTGCTGTGCTGGACGAATGTCTGAGTGGGAATTTTGCTGGTTTGGACCCATAGGAAAGAGGACTTTTTGTATTAGAATGGAGGTTCATGGAAAACTATTCACTCGAGGTTCAAATACTCTCTACATGGAGAGGAAGGCATTGCAAATGCAGTTTTGAGGGAGCTGAAATTATCAGTGGCAAAGACAACAAGGCAAATATACCACTAGACATGGGCAGCAAATAGTGTTATATAGCTGAGGTTATGATTTGACTGAGGTCCATGTGTTCCACTTGCTGATTCTTCTGACTTCTCCTTCCCTAAAATTATCCCTGACTTTTAAAATTCCCTGAATTCAACAGTCTGTTCCATTTCATATTACAAAAATTCACATAGAAAACTCACTTGACATTCACATCTGCAATTTTAGAAGTAACTCCAATTTGAACAGCAAGGCTCCTTTCAAGTCATGTCGACATTTTTTTTGTCAGGAGTCAGAACTCTAATTTATCTTCCTGCACCAAGACTTCTTGTCAGTATTTTGGCACAAGGAAATGACTTAATTCCTGAAATGGAGCCGTTTCACTTTCTTATCTCTAAAAATATTATTAAGAACAAAGCAAGCTGGCAACAGCCATCATCCTTTCAACAACAAGTTATGAGGTAGATGCAGAACATTATGAAAACAGTGACTTGTCACATTGCTTTGACATGCCAAGCATATTTAAATCCTACCAACTAAACCCTAATCTCCTGGCAAACAGTTTCTGCTTAGTCAATATTACTACTTCCATCTATTTTAAGGTTCTTAAAATATTTATTATTTCAGCCCCAGTAGCAGAAAGAAGAATAATGGATATAGCTTCATCAATGCAGGCATTTCAAAGCCATTTAAAAACTTTTTGTCTATTGATCTGTGGCTCAATAATTGAGTAGTGCCCTCAATGCTCACATTTTCCCACTAATGTAGTACCAAAATGAAATTAAAATACAGCCTTCGTGTTAGAATAAACAAGGTATTCAAAGCAAATTGTGCATAATACATGAACAGGAAATGAGCACTGTTGTTCTTCTTGACTGATTGCCAAGCCAGATGCAGATGAGAAGTGACCAACTGATTGAGGCTTCTTTCAACACTGACAGAATTCAGTGGTTCAAACCACTTGGCAAATCTAGAGAAGTCTCTTACTGATCCCTTACTACATCATAATTCTACATGGTGCTCAAGGTTGCAGGAATCTGTAGGAATGTGAGAAATCCCTTCAACTTCAAAATGTTTAAAGATGTTGCTGAGGCCTGGGTTCACAATATTTCATATTAAATATATGCTTACACAGTGCGTGTATCAGTACCACATTTAAGTCTATATCTAACTCTCAGTTCATGCATAAATCCCTTTGAAATTATCTGGGAATTAAGCACTAGGAAATCAGCTAAGAGTTAACAGCTGAGCTGAACAATAGTACTAATCACTCAGCATCAGCTAATTTAATGAAGAGGAATATTGCCATATTTGCCTTGTGTTCAGTTTGCCTGTGAGCACAATCGTCTTCTGTAAAAACATTTTTCTTAGAAACAAGTTCGTCTATGCAGACTGAAACTAAAGCTAGGTTTCCTACAGATTTCTATCTCCAAGGTAATTTAGTTTCTCAGAAAGTGCAAGCTCTGAAGATTACCCTGTGAGGAGGGTATTTCTAAACACTTTTTCCCAAATAGATTTCTTCTGAGTTTACAACAAGTTATGCTCATGGCGTAGCTGTCTCTCCTGGCAGGAAATCTCTCACATCTTCCCCTACCTGATGCCATTTCACATAAATTCAGAGTCTTAGTATCTTTAAGATGTTTGCCTCCAACTGAAATCACGAAGTGGCTCAAGATCAAAGAGTGGGATGAGTTCACAGGTGCTGTATAACACTGGAAGTATTGAAGTGAAATGTTTGCAGAAAAGATGGTTTGTCCACACATTTACATCCATATAGATCCATTTACCCAGCTCTACCAAATGAAGGCCTTCTAAAGTTTACTCTCAGAATATAAAAGCAGTGGACATGAGCATAGATAAAACAAAATTATCTGACTAGCATTGGATAAGGAATATTATTTATAGGCTAAAGAGTTCATTCAGGAAGAACTGTTATTATTTGACCAATTCTAAAACCAGTCAAGCAATACATTAAAAAGTCTGCTGGAAGAATTTTGCTTCTCATTATTCTCTGTTCAACTTCAACTACTACTGACAGAGGAACGTATTTAGTTCCTTTTAATGACCAAAAGTAGGTAGTTTATTTAGATCTTTTTCTCCAACATTAACATATGGAAAGTTGGAGCTTGAAATGTCATGACCTTTAGCTCAGTGCGTTTCTCTTTCTATTGCACCATTTAGCAGAGATCAGTACTTTAAGAACAGTGTTACATTTTGTCTGCTTTTAGGGGTAGAAATACATCTAGGCACTTTGCTGCATGCTTAATCTTAAGCCATTGTCTGACAGTCTTGTTTGGAAATACATGCTCACATAGGTATTGCTGTGGCTGAAATGAAGAGAGAAAACAGAAAGAACATCACCTAAATTCTATGGTATCTTACATATAAACAGGAAAACAAAAGATGTTCTGTAAGAGTATGTAGCTACAGTCTATATTGTGGTATAAATACCAAATCCTAAGGGATGACTTGAGAATGACATTAAAAAGACAAGGAAGAAGTTTTAAAAATGGTATAAAGAGATTTCTACCATTACCACCTTCTTCAGTTGCTCCCAGAAAGTTGAAGGCCTTGGTCCTTATCAGCTGCACTCATTTTGTTCAATGTTTGGTTAAAAGTCACTACACTGAGAACCTGCTACGAGAGGGCAATGCAAGCATATAGGTGGAAATGAACCCTGCTGAAGCAAAGTGTTTATTTCTGTGCTGCTTCTCCCCAGAGAGAGCATGGCTGTGAGACTAAAACTGGGTTCAGTCACTGACTTCTAGGATGACTTTGGATAAGATGACTGAAGGCAGAGACTACCAACCAATTTTCAAGCTAAATGCGCTAAATAAGTGCATCTAACTCACTGCTACAACAGGTGAACATGAACAAATGCATTAGATTTTGCCCTTTCTTTCTTCTTTTTTTTCCCCCCACACCAAAACCACTAGGGCACTGACTGCTTTAATGGACTCGGGCTGTCCTTCAATAATTTTTTTCCTTGGCTATGCGACTTGAAGGAATGAAGATGACTTGTTACTCCATGATCTGTAGAAAAGCTTAATATAATAACACCATTACCAAAATCAGCATGTAGAACATTATTAACAGATAATTGTCTCTGTTTCAGCTTTTCATCTGGAAAATGGTACTTGGAATATTTCTGCAGTTCAGAGAAATCATACATATGAATTCATCAGTTTTACAAGTGCCTTAGACATCACAGTGATTATGACCATTGGAAGTTAATTACACAGAGCCAATTAGCAGCTAAATCGGGAAGTCACCTTAATGGAGGTGGACTGTTGGCAGCCAAAAATCTATAGAGTTCCTAGTTATACTGGAAAACCTGCCTGTCTTGCCAGCTGGGTCTTGGTTGGAACCTGCCAATATGATTTACGTGATTGCTCACCCAGGACACAGAAACCTAATGCAGAAAACTGAAATGAAATAATTCCCAGAAATCTGTGTCTTCCCCCTCTTCCCACAGTAATTGTCTGCTAATTTATGGGGAAAAATATGAAGGCTGAGGAAAGGTGAGAGGTTTCAGCATCCTACCTGAAGAAAAGAAGACTTGGAGGAAGTTACAATTGTACTGCAGGATTCTTTGATAACACTGAAAGAAGGATATCTGCATTTCTTATATTATGTTCTTGTATTGTGTCCTAAAAAATCTGAAAGWGTAATTAATATTAGGAAACTGTCTCTGCTAATGGATCATCTGTGTTCTGCACTGCATACTCCTATCACTGCTGAAAAGGGTTTGTCAAAATTGGGAAGAAAATGTGTAGTTTATTAATATTCCCTCAGGTACAGACACTGAAATTYTCCAGAGTACTCAGTGGCATCCAAATTCCCCACTTTTGCAAGCAGCTTGATTCCCAAACACCTAGTTGGAAGTCTAAGAACTCTGCAAATCACCCGRTTGTACACATGGCTTGATAAACAAGGAAATAAATAGATTTTATCCACGTTTCCTCCGTAGGCTACAGAAACTATAGCATTTAGTACAACTGTTCATTTTGCATTCACAGAATAAATGTGATTCAATTTACCAAGAGCAAAAATGGTCTCTGGGAGTAAACACGGCAATATTAGTATTGCTTATTCAGTGCATCCCATGAAACAATGTGAATAAGAAAATTCGTTTCATGGCTGCATTAGTTGCCTGGAAAAGAAGCAATCATTTTTCCATCCTGATTCTGCCAAAAAGACTAATTCAGTAAGAGGAAAGCAACATGGGACTTACTTTAAGTTAGGTATGTATTAGTGTGCCCCCACAGACTGAGACATAATGCAGGATAAGATAAATGTGGTCACTGTCTGCAATACCCTGTGGTAGCATGAGGCAAAACAGATTTGATATCCATTGCCGTTTCTGGCAATTTAATAACATCTAGGAGAAACTCAAATTCTCCTCTGAACTTTAACTCAGATTTGAAGATGAGTCATAGTTCCCCAGTTCGTAATAAGCAACTTGGACACTGACRCTGTACAATTCCAGCTCGATACTATGAATCATCTTTTACTATACTCAAAGATTTCTTGTGTAAACAACGATGAATATTTCTGCATGTCTATATGTATTCATTTATCGCTGCATAAATGGTTAGTCAAAACATAGTTTCTATTTTCCTGAGGAAAATATCCAATACATGCATCCCTCTTAAAATGTCTTCTCTCCCAAACCCATCCTGAAGTAGATGGGGTAAAGAGTGGAATATCCTCAGAATTTAGGAAAGGAAACCAGAAGTGAACTTCAGCGTCAAAACTGAGAGACAGAAAGAAGTTTTATGTGAAGGAGACATAGTCTCTTTAGGGGTATCAGGATCTCTGTTTCACAGTGTTTTGTCATCCAGCCAAAGGAAAATGCTCACAGAAAACAGAGTAGATTTCATGCTTTAGAGTTGAAATCACGAAGCAAGAGGTCTGACATAGAGAACTTGTCCTCCTGAAAATACTGTATTCTGGTCCAGTCTTCTAGAGTAGGAACACTGAATTTGGGACTAGTGTGCAAACAATCCACTACTTCCTTATAAGGTCTAGTGTAAAAGACAATTTTTTCGGTGCAAAATGAACCCTTCTTGAAAAGGTAAAGTTATGACACCATAAGACTGGGACTGTATGAAAAAAGGTAGCCTTGGAGACCTGGCAGTAATCCTGTGGCCTAAGGCAGTGTGATYGCCCTTGCCTTTATTGCATGTGCGCAAACGAATTGGAGTCAAGGATGTATGTGAGGAAAGACAAAGAAACAGCAATGGGTCAGATCTTGTAGCCAGAGAGTTTTAGGCCAGAATGAGGTACCCCAAAAAGCAGGCYGGGAGCTCTTGTAGAGGTGGGACACATGGAGAGGGCAGAAATGAGCGGTAGGTTCGCTGACAACTTTTGCTTTAGAAACCAATTCCAGACTGCATTCTAAGTGTTTTTAACCAGCCCAGGTGGAAGCTTGTTACACTAGATTTTGCTTAATGCTCATGTATTTTTAGATACATTCTCAAGGACTCAGTGGAAAGGCCAGGGCTGGACACAGTATTTGTGTTTGCTGAGACTCTATCCATCGTGGCTCACTGCAGTAGGAAACAGCAGCACTAGCACAGAAAAAAAAAAAAAAAAAAAGCTGATATGCTGTAACTATAACAGTAGAATGCAGTGTCCCTCCCATTAGTGGCAATATAAAGATAATGAGCTTTCCAAATTTGCTACTGGAAGCAAGAACGGTCATCTACTTAAAACCCCTGTAATGAATTTTATTTATATAGCTTACTTTAATYTTACAAATGCAGGAACAAGTTGTCCATGATTCATGATTTGTAATTAATGCAATCACAACCCACTAGGCAGACATCCTCAAACCAGCATTTTTCAGTCTGTTTTCTCTGAACAGTGGTCTTCAGATCCCTTTCAGGCAGCAAAAACCACTCTGCAGTATAACATCAAGTGCAGAGCTGAGGTTCACGCCAGCACAGAGAATTTATGAAAAACGTCTTTTCTTTCCTCAAAGTACAGTACCTAAATACTGTACTAAATTGTTCTGGAAGGGGACAGTTTGTGTTTTTATCATACATAGGGACTCAGAGTAGGATTTTCAGAGTGCTTAGGGATATAAGTTGCATCTCCTGCAACTGCAAAATAGCAGACACAGTCTCTGAGCTTGTCAGTAGCTCTCGTACCAATTTCAGTGTAGGATATRATCATGTTTTTTTTAACATTCCAGTGGACCACCCAGGACCCCGAGAATTTAGCAACAAAGATGAGATGCCCTCATTTCATCTGCATTTCAATCACTTTAACACTCTGGAGTCAGATACATCTTTTTTTAATTTGTATTTTGTGGAACTAAAAAGTATTTTCAGTAGAGGTGTTGATGCTTATACAAAGAATTTGAGTGTTTCCTTATATAGCCTTTAGAGACTTAATAGGCTTTAGTTAATAAATCCTCTTGCTTATAAAGCAGAGGAAAAACTAACTACAACATGCCTATAAATATTCAATAGGCAAGGATTATTCSTTTGCAGTGTATATGTATGTTTAAAATCACAAGCAGGCACCAGACTTCTGTTCCCAAGTCATCTAGGATTGTGTTTGAGTGGCATCTCTAAGACTTGGGTGCCTGGACATCCCCAAAATGGAAATAATAATAATATTAGTGGAAYATCTTAGTGACAATCCTATCTCCCAAAATTCATCCCAGATCAAGCAATATTAAACTAAGATGGAATCAGTTGTTCTGTTCGCTTTTCCTGGCTAATAAGTCATTTCTGAAAGGATTTAAAATGATGAATGGACCTTATATGCCCTATCTTTATCAAAGACATCGTTTTCTCATTTCAATAGACACACACAGCCTAAGCTTGATTCCACTTACCCACCTACAGATTTCCACATAGGCAGTCCACATTTACCACTCCTATTATTTCAAAAGGAGCTGTCATTCCTTCAGATCTTTGCATACAAATGTTTTTCCTGAATAGACATCTGAGTGACTAAAATGAAAGCATTTCCTTTCAGCTGTTTTTTTGCCAGTAGCTTTTTACCCCCCTGCTTTTGCCTTCAATATAATTTCTCTAACCGTGTATTGAGACCCGCACTGTGCAGCTAAATTACTGCATCATCAGCTCTGCTGATACCAGTATGGCTGTGTGGAGATTATAAAGGTTTCAATGGGCAACTACAGCACTTTGAGGGCTGTAAAACAAAAATGCAGTGTGGTCTGGGGTCATATGCCAGGGTGCCCATGCAGTATTTGAATGAAACAGAAAAAAGAACAATGAAATTCTAATCTTGGTAACTTTTCTAGTTACTGAGTGAAATGCACGTTAGGCAAGTATCTTCAGACATCTTAGTTCTCTTACAGCTTGGTGGTTGAGTACTTAGGTAACAATTTACATTTGCAGGTCTTTAAGTCAATGTGATTTTAATCTGTGACCTTGTTCACCTGAGGAAGTTACTGTTGTTTGGAACATTACAGGTTTTGCTTTATACAGCATCATTAATACTGAGATTAGCTCAGGGGGTTAGAGCAGGGTGCTAATAATGCCAAGGCTGTGGGTTTGATACCTGTATAGGCCATTCACTTAAGAGTTGGACTCCATGATCCTTGAGGGTCCTTTCCAACTCAGAATATTCTGTGAAATAGCAGGAAAAGGTGGAGAGCAAATGCTCTGTTAGCTTCTTGCCAYGTGTACAGAAGCAGGTCTAAAGAAACCTTGACATCAGTCTTGGGAAGCAGAATGGGACTTAACTGTCATGGAGGTAATTGGATCAAATTTCATGACTGCATTCTTGCACACTGGTATTCGTTTTAGGGATTATTCATGCCATCTACTTTAGGCACCTCACTGTAGGTATGGAAGACGCAAAGTCACCCTCCCTATGCCAAATTTAGACCCAATAGAGCAAAACACTCTAAGCTGCCTTTAAGTTTCACTGACTTGTACAGAAGGATTCAATTCCTAATTTAGATCTCTAAAGTTGACTATATAAATCCCTCCAGTGTTCATACATCACCAAATACGTCAGGATTACTATTCATCTTTGACAACTAAGAACCTAATCTTCCTCCGTTTCAATCCAATCAAATTTCAAGACCTCAGAAGGCTCTGACTCAAATCCCATCCCCAAACACAAAGTTTCACAGAGAAGGTGTTTCTCGGAACCTTTTCATTTGTTTGTTTTTAAGCACTGCAAGACATGACAACGTTACCTGATGGAAAGTGTAGGATTAATTCTTTTGTGCCCAGATCTGTTTCTAAACTGCCATCTGAAATTCATCTAAGATTTTCTAGGCACTGCCCAAAAGACAATTCAGTCACAGAATCATAGAATCATAGAATCATTCATGTTGGAAAAGATCATCAAGTCCAACCTAACACTGCCAACTCCATCATTAAACCACTTCCCAAAGTATCACACCTACATGTCTTTTAAATACTTCTAGGCATGGTGGCTCAACCCCTTGCCTGGGCAGCCTATTCCAATGCTTGACCACCCTTTCTGTGAAGAAATATTTCCAAATATACAAACTAAACTTCCTGTGGCACAACCTGAGGCTGTTTTCTCTTGTCCTATTGCTTGATACTTGAGAATAAACTACCCCCACCTTTCTCTAACCTCCTTTCATGTAGTTGCAGAGATCTAAATGGGATAAAAGTGTGTTTAAGTGACAATTGTTACTCCAAACATATGCATTAACACCACAACTACATGATTAGCCTTAGAGCAGAACATTTAGGATCATAGAATCGATTAGATTAGAAAAGAACTTCAAGACTGTTGAGTTCGATGCATATAAATTCTGTGCCCCACTGTGTTCGTGAAAAAAACAACCTGAAATTACTGAAGGATGCAATGTGGATCCAGATGTGTTTTAGCAGCTCATTCTGTTTCTGCACACATGTAATACACTCGTGCACACACACACACACACACACACTCTCTCTCCACAGCCCTGAAATCCAAAAGAAACTTGCAGATAAGTCACATATTCCTCTGCTCCTATTACATTAGTGGGCAGTAGCAAGAAAGAGGGACAAGTGAAGACCTGCTTAACAACAATATGATCAATCAGAATAGGATAGAAATGACATCTGGACAAATCTCCAACATTTACAAATCAGACTTTTTGCTGCTTCTTAAGGAATAGTGATAGCAGCACTGAAAAGCAGAAGCAGCCAATCATGGCAGTTTCTTAGAGGTTATTGATAATGCACAGAAGGAATTTTTTCTTGCAAGACATTTTTACTTTCATTGTAAACTAGCAAAAGACAACAATAGACAACAGACAATTTTTATATATTACATATATATAACACAATAGTTATCCAAATATGCCAGAAGCCTGTAGACTTAAGAGGGGAGAAGGGCACAAGGAAACAATTTGCTTTTGAAGTTGTGGGAACCTGAATATATTAAAAGAAAAAGAGAAGTTTAACTATTTCCTAAAAAAAAAAMCCCAAAACCTGTATACATTTTAGGATGGTATTGTTTTATTGATGGATATTTTCTAGTCTTGAGTGGAAGAACTGATTTCTATACATTTTCCTTTCCAGCTCCCATAGGCAGGGAGAAAACCAGGAGCTGATGCCACATAAGGAAGGGGTGGAGAGCCCTCTTAGAAAATGGCTTTCCCGTTCTACAGAGTCAGGGATTGTATAAACATTGGTTTTCTAATGTGCTATGGGAGTGCTGGAGTTACTGCTGTATTACTAGTAAGTCCAGAGAAACAATTTAAGGTATATTAAGTATGGTAATTTCACTGCTCGTTAGRAAACTGTCTCTCCAGTAATATAAGTCAACTGAAATACTTGAAATGTCATTTGCTGCTCAGTCTTCTTTGTTTTAATGAAACACCAAAAATTTTTAGAAATCAAGGGGACTTTCTCTCTTATTTAAGTCTTTTCTCAAGAACAGCAAGGTCACAGCCATTTGCTCGTGGAAGTCGGTAGCAGATCCCCTCTGAAAYGGCCGAAAAGCAAAGTGGCTTCTTCTATCATGGAATCCAGTCACCACTTCTGAGAACAGCTTTGTACATAACCTTGGGAAACTAAGGGTCTTTCAGTGTTTTGTTCATCTCTCTAAAAGAAGGAAACCATGAACACCTCTTCCATCTTTCATTCACAAAGTCAATTTAAATTTGGATTCYTGATCATCCCTGACAGAAGCACATGCAGGCACACAGCAGGCTTGACACATTTTAAATACTGAGCTTGTTAGATGGCACACTCCATCTGAAGTAATCCTCACGGTACTGGGTGCATGGGACCCATGAAAACTCTACTACAGCATTAATCCACTCATGCAATCCATGCATTTCCAACCTTTGATGATCTTCTCTGATGAGTTTTTTCTGAGAGTTGTGATACTCAAGCATCAAATAAATTTCTTTGTGTCAAAGAGTTATTAGTGGMAAATCTCGTTGCTTAAGGCAGAAACTCTCATGAAATTTTAATACGCAAAAGACAGCACAGTGATAAAACTACTCACCTGAAATCTTTGCTTTGCCAAGGTGTCTAATCTAATATTAATAAGCAACAACCACATCAGTTGCACATCAACCTACTTTCTCTGAAGTGCCCTCTCATGATATGCTGTAAAATCTTATCTCTGTCAAACACTGAAGCTTCTTAGACAAACAAATCAGTAATGTATCCTGTACCTTTGCAACCTGGCTGTAAGTGAAGATCAACTCTAAGTTTCCCTGCATGGGTATGCTGGTACTTACAGCTTGTCAAGTTCAATGGGACACCACAACATGGTATTCATCAAGTGCCTCCCAAATTCCCAGTTTCCCTTTCATGTAGTAAATAAACCAGCTGGGTTTGTTCAAAATTGGGCACCTTTTGCGCCCCTTAGATGTTTCTCAAAGGCACTTACTGTCTTTTCTACCACAAACCCTTGTTAAACCAGATGTTTTTGAGCAGTGTGGGCATGTAGCACCTCAGCTAACTGGGACCTGCTTGCAGAGTGGGTGAGACAATGTTCAGTGTTGGCCGTCTTCTGAGGCCTTGGAGAAAATGGGTGGCTGATGGAAATGAGCATGGAAGGGTTTTGCACTGTGTCTGGGGCAGGGGAAAGTGAGTGTATATTGCCTCAAGTATGGATTTTTTGTCAGAAATGGCATTAAAAGCACATATTGCACTCTGGAGCTACCTTACGGTAAGTGGATATCATGTCCAAAGCCACGTAGCATGGAAGAACTGTATACTTAAAACTGAGTTTCGGCTCTCTGCCTACTAACTTCCTTTTGTTATGGTGGAAGCATAAACTCCACCACTGAAAATAACTTTCAAGTGCTCTTTTTGGGAAAAACACTCRCACTCCTATCTAGACCAAAGTTATCCAACTATCAAATACCTACATTTAGATCTGGAAGTGGAGGATGGGGAGGGGAGCAATGGAGAGGAGGAAATGAAGGCAGTACAGTTTACTCACTATGAAAGGAGAAGTATATTCCCCTAATACATCAAAAGGGAAAGTAAATTCCCTTTTTAGGGGAAATCATACACCAATAGAGAAATTGTTATTTGGGATAAATATCTTGAGGCCAACTGAAAAAMTAAATCATATTTTGGCAGTTTGATACTGACTAGAATGGTGCCTGTTGTCTGTGTGAAGGTCTTAGATGTTCCAACGTATCCTGCATCCTTCATARCTGCAATTTGCAGAAAGACTTCTTAGGCTACAAAACCTGGACCCTGTAGACAGTATAAAGTTAATGCTTAGTTTACAGCAGAAATAGGAAAGATATARAAAAAGATGAAGATAATTACAGCAAAATTTACAGAAAATAAAAACATCTACAATGAGGAAAAGAACATACTAACTCAGGACAGCTGCCATGGTGGAAAAAGTCCCCAGCACACTGTAAGGATTGGCAATACTCATTCAGATGTTGAACTCTACTTGGTCTCCTCTTTTTGGGGAAAGCTGCAGGTCACATGCACAGGGTCTGCTTTTGAGAGAAAGCACATCATCAGATATGCTCCCAATTCTTCAGGTAAAAGAGAAAACTCATGTGTCTGAACATCAAATTCACTGATGTTGCCAAGCAAGGGATGACCTTAGGAGATGGGAAGATTGCTGTTTAATGCAACCAGAAACTAAAGCACTGTGCCACTTTCTCAGAGAACATCAAAGATATCTTAAAAATGGTTCCATTTTTATTCTACATGGTAAAGCACAYACAGCACATGGGCACAGAAAGCACTCTTGCCCTCTGGGGCCTTCACAGGTCTCCCAGAAGGGTCTCTCACTTTGAGGGCAGATTCACAGTAGCAGGTGAGCCAAAACACCTTTGCGGGACTGGGCATCTCCAGAGCCTCCATGGTTTGGGAGGAGAACACTCACTAGTAGAAGGGAAATGCTTCAGAATGCTCTGAAAATGTTCCTTCTGTAGGAGATAAGAGGTTACTCCAGAAAGAATATATGTGCCACCTGCCAGTCATTGAGCTTCCCAGAAAACCGTGCTCAGACACCTGACTTCTTGAACCAGACAGAGAGTCAGAGTCAAATCAAACCAGTGACTGGCAGGAGAGCACAAACTGTCAGCTGGAAAGCCATGACACCAACTCCAACAGAGCACATCTCAATATATTACAATGCATTAGAAATATTAAGGCACTTCAGCTGGCGTAGTTTAGAACTTATGAGCACAAAGGGCATTTGCCTTTTAATAATGTTTTTATGAGCTGCCTGAGTGGCTTGCAAGCAGTTCAATATCCACTGCTGCATACCATTACTGCTGTATTTTCTAGAAGACTGCTTGGGAGACACAAGAAAGAAAATTACTGTGATCAAAGTCAAATTACAGTACACAATTGCATTTCTGTGAATGCTCTACCCGGCTAATACAAATAGACTGGAAAAAATCGATTCAACAAGATCGTCAGAAAAACAAAGCCGTGCTTCCAAAACCATGCCCCTTGGAGGTATGCTTTTAAATAACTCTGTGCTTCACTTACATGGTTTATAATGTCAATGTAAATTTGAAAGGATCTGTAAAAGGAAATGGTTTTGAGTTCTTCAGTTGGACCTCTTTGTGCGCAGATARTATCACAAACAAAATATTTTGCTCTTGCTCAAGACTAACTTGATCGTTCTGAAATGTCACAAATGAATGGACTCCTGCAAGATACAGTTTTGCATTTTCAACTGTATTTCCAAATCCTTAAACACCCACTCATTAGTATACCAAATACATTTTCAAATGAGTGCTTTGGTAGGTTAACATTGTTTTCAGCAAACAGTATTTCCACAATACATTTTCTGTGCCTTGCAGAAAATGTTCTTGAAATGATAGTGGTTATAAATTCTTCATATTGCTGAATTTATTAAGTCTGTGGATTATGCTATTTATTCCTCATAAAGGTAGTTTCTAACCTAAATAATTCTACGATTCTAAAATATTTGTAAAAATACTCACATCCTTTCTTGACCATTCATTGCTTAAGAAGTAGATAAACAGACTTGGATCTTCATGAAGTTTTCCCACAGTTACATTTTTGGCATGAATTGTAAATAAACACAAAACTTCGTATTCATTCATTCATTATTTGGGAAGATGTTCCGATTTCAGAAGTACTTTGCTAGGATGTTGACTGACAGGATGTGGAAAAGGCACAAGTCAATTGATTTTAGTTTTCAAATTAGAGTTGTTGTTTACACTCTTTATAGTCAATCAATCTCAGTGAATTACCTGCGGGGAAAATCCAAATATCTGGTTATTCATCGCAAAGATACTCATACATTTTTGGTCAGGAGAAGAAGCCACACATTTTGAAAAAACTAATGTCTTTTATGATTTTAGAGTGCTGTGGTTTCAGTTTTGGGCTGCGATTGCAACCTTGACACAGCTGCTGRCTGGCTGGCTTAGCTCTTAAACTAAAATACAAATGAAATCCAAAGACTTTTGACACTGGTGGGAAACTTTGGCTCTGTTATAGCAAAAATGTGTAGGTCTTGGAGGCTTTTCATGCCTTCATATTGGTCTCGGGTTGAACTCTTTGGGAACCCAAGGAAGGAGTGTCTACATCTGGCACTGTCAGAGAGGTCTGACTTGGTCATACGGACAACTTCCGATTGCACCAGATCCATGCAGTGCCACGGCCCAGGCATGGTGCGTGGAGGGCACTCACATAACCTTTATTCATATTAGTAACATATATTGGGAAAGCAGACCAGCAGCATCTCTAAGTCTGGCTGGCAAAACAATGGTCCTGTTTAATGCATSTTTTCATAAATTACTTTCTTCAAAACACCACATTTTTGGAAAAAGGCAGAGTGGCAAGAACAGGTAGGGTTTTGTTCTTGTTGCATATAGTGAGGCACAGGGAAACATGAAGGGCAAGAGGTGAACTTGGGGTTTTCTATGGGGCTCCAGAGCAAAAGCGACATTAAGGTGGTTTAGTAAGGTTAGTTTTATAACCTTGCGAAGGTTATTTTGATAACCTTTCGTGTGGCCCAGTGGTAGCCCTGAATATGTTTTGTAGATACACTTGGCAGTCAACGGACTGAACCTTGTATTTTCTATATCAGCAGCAGTCAGCTTTCGCTGTGCCAATTTATGCCAGTTTAAAGGAAGCCTTAATTCTTGTTTTGACAGCTACAGAATTGTTCTGTGGTCCTGAAGGACTGATTATGGTTTTCCTACCCTCAGCCTGTTTCAGACACTCAAATCCTAATGACAGTTGTGCTATGTTTGGTTTTGGTTTTGTTTTTAATAAAAGGTGCTTGGCAGATAAATTGTATAATCCTTTGGGTCCAACATTTCARCATTAAGGGGAGGAGTGGATTTCTTTCTGAATTACTTGGAAAACATGTTGCCTCTAAATTTTATGGATTGCTGTTTGATTTCCTGATGGATATACAGGCAGGATTGTCATMTGACATAGAGGACATTTATTTTACAGTTACTCTACATGACAGTTTGACTTCTATTGTTAAATGAAGGTAGGTGTGTGGAGTTTTCTACCTGGCTTCTTCACATGCTGGCAGTAAAGGCTGAGAAACAGGATTGCACGAGCACGGTGCTGCCAACAGCATGGCTTTAATGACTATGCTTTACTTGGAATTATCATTCAGGATCTCATTAGCTCCCATTAAAAGACATGACTTTAAACTTTTGACATTAGATGTACAAATACATCATTAACACCTTTTAGTCCATCATCTGTACTGCAGCACTTCTAATTGCAATCGAATAGAAATTATGCCGGAAATAGCCTTTGCATGCACTAAAAAGCATTGAAACAAAATGTTACATTAAAAAGATGGGTGTTTTTCTATTCCCCTCTTACATATTAATGTGGTGATATTTATCTATTTAGATTGTCTTTGTGTCACCAATAATAACACTGACACATTTCCTTTTACCCATCTTTGAAAAGGGCTGTAGGACAAGACATCCAACGTTTTCATGCGGTACTTCATCACCTGCCAGTATGTCTGACTCATGTTCACGTGTTTTACAGGTTTTCTCTGGAGAGACACTTCCTTTAACTCTGTTGCCTGGCTRGTTACCAAATGTTTACAAATGTTTAACAGGATTTATGGAATTCAGGTCAAAAACATTACATGTGGCGCTACAGAGGTTTAGTTGTTCTATTGAGACCAAATGCTTAGAAGTCCATTTTGGCCAAATTCAGCTAAATTATAGGACTGAGATCCAGACCACATGTAATGAATTTTCAGCCTGTTCTGGCATAGTAGCATATTTAATGGGAAACAGCTCAGTGTGCATTTGCATGATCTACCTTTTCGACATGATGATTTTACATGGGAATTTGCCAATGAATCTTACCAGTATGCTTTTGTTCATGCTATCAGCAAACACCAGGGGAGACAAAGCTGGTACAAAAATGGGAATGAACATTATTCTACTACTCTGTAAAGGCAAGCCTAAGGTTCAACAAGAATTGAGCTGCAGCAGGCAATATCACTGCTTGAGCACTGTGGGAATCTGATTTACAGTTTGCCGTGAGGGAATAAAGAAGGCTTTATCTTTAGCATTCCTACTTAGACTAAAGTATCTGCATCAACAATATCTGAGACAACTCAGGCAGCGTTGGAAGAAGTGTGGGTATTCAGTGACTATAGTGACCAGGGTGCCTGAACTACATGAACAGAAAATACTCTTAGGATAGTCCACATTTTATAGATGAGAATAATCATGCAGTTGCTGTTGTGGCTAAGACATGAAAATGCACTCCTTCAAATACTTGAGGTAAAAAGTTGGCAAAAATATCAGTATAGAGGATTTAGAAGAAATAGCAGAAGAATCTGTGTACAAGATGTTGGGGAAGGAAAGAATTAAAATGGTATCTTAGAAAGTAATTTTTCTTCTGGAAGACGCTACAAGTACAGGCACCACTTGAAATAAATAAAGCAGCAATGAATTACAAATAATGTGATTCCTATGTCTTTTGAGGGGGCATATCCTTGTTTTCCTGTGTTTAAGCAAGACAAACTAATCCATGGGAGTGTATCTTCTGCATTCACACTGAGACTCGCCTATGCAGTGTTTTTTCCCCCACTGCTTTTGTTCTTTCTACCTGTTCTACTTTGCCCAAAGGAGAGAAGTGGAGTTAAATTAGTGAGCTGCATTTGAAATATACTTTCCCAACAGATAAATAATACTGATGAAACACTTGTTCTTGCTTAAATTTGACTTCCGTATTCAGGCATGCATAAGTCACATCTTTGTATACCCAGAGAAGCTTCATTCCTATTTCAAAACCTACAGCCACAGGACTAAATAGAACCTTCACTATGTTTTTGGTAGGCTTGCTGTTACCTGTTGCATAAACAGCTGCTGAAACCCTTTGTCCACTCTTCAAACCCCAGTGTGAAACTGTATTCAGCTGATTTTATACAGTCTGTTAAAAAAAATTTCTCTCCTTACACAGAATGTCCCAGCTGAATGCAACAAAATAATGTTTCATATAGTAGACAGTGGTCTCATCTRTGCACAAGTAACACAAGGTAGGAAGCGGAAACTTTGTCCTAACATTCGGAATTATCATCAGCTTTATCTGGCATTGCACATTCTCCCCGAGGGCAACTGCCAATCCCAAACCACAGGATCTGCAGAGGTCTGAAGAAAGGGGCATTTGAACAGAAAATACTTGCCTTTACTGCCCTGAATGATGAGACCACTGCTGATGTGGTGACCAATCCCTTCTCCCTGCCCACTCCCTCACTGTATTTGGTGTGCTGCTGCTGTTCCCGTCATTCTGCCTGATCTTGGTGTGTGCTGTGCTCCTTCCTGGAAGCACTGCTGGATCAGTCCAGTCCTCTCCGTCTGTATCCCCACAGCAACAGTGTGGTAGGAAGTAGTGGTAGGAAGAGATATATTAATAAAGGCAAATAAACCAAAACTTTGGTGCCTTCCACAATGGCAGGTCATGTTGAATTTTAATTCCTAGAGACCTGCTCTCCAGCTCTATTTTAAGTGCTATTTCTTAAGAGATTGGCATTGTGCAGTACAGGTTTTTCTCAGCCCTTCATCTTTCAACCCAGATGAGCTATGAAGTGAGGCTGGAGCCTCACTGCATCCGTCCTTTACAATGTCTAGCCTAACAGGGCCTGCCTCATTTCATGAGAAAGTGGATCTTCGAGCAGAAATATAAGAAATGCAACAAATAAATTAGATGCTCACACAGTTCAACGAAATTTCCTGTCACTTCCTATGAGCCAGAAAGAGAAAGAAAGCACCACTTCTGCCGCTAAAAAATTTCACATAGCTTTAACAGGTCAATTGAACAGGTTTCCTCTTGGCAATTTTCAAGTGGGTTTTTCTTCATCCATTACATTTGGTGCTCTGTTCCAAGCTGCCAGACTTGAAGGAGAAAATGCCCAGGAGCAGCATAGTACACATTGTTGGTGCCTGTGGCAAACCTGCTGCCTCACGTGTGCTCCAATGCAAGCACCACAATGGAACAAAGTGCTTGTGGATGTCCTTGCTGATTCCCCACAAAAACTTAGTGCACTCCAAATTTTGGTTCACACTTTCTATCCCTTTGCCAGAGATTCTCTGGCAGAGAGCTGGGATCCTTGCACTGTGTAAGCACAGTCATATCTAGTTCACATCAACACTTCTAAAATAGTTAAATTCAGAGTAAGCAGGTTCATGGCACTTCTGGGGGTGCCATCCACCCTCCCCATTGGCCCCATCTCCAGCATGGTGGCCAGATGCTCTGCAGTGCTGGAGCAAGGGGCTGCAAACCACCATAAACTCAGAGAAATGCATCTGGAGGGACTGTGAAGAGGACGAATAGCTTGCCAAAGGGTGAAAGCATGAGAGAGGACTTGCACCCACACCCCTTGCACCCACTCTGCTCCACATGCAGCCCCTCACTGCACCATGACTGCATGGAGAGGCAATGCAGCAGGCTCTTGTGGCTCAGCATTTAAAGAGCTGAAATGTAATTATTTGAAAAGGCATTTTCTAAGTATCTTACAAGTATCTTGTCCTACAGTTGCCCAGAGCAGGTACACAATCTATTTCACTATCAGCTCCCAAATGAGAGCAGAGAGCTGAGTATATTTTTTAGCTAGTGTGGCTACAAAATGATTTCTAGTGCAGTGAATACTTGAAAAGCCAACTGTGATATTTCCAGTGGAAAGTGCAGACTATGGAAAGAACAGGAGAAAACGAGCTGCAGGGGTGTCTGCAGGAGGTAGGGCAGCTGCTCCTGCTCTCTCTGCCCTGTGCCTTTACTCAAATCAACCTTCAGGACTCCTAAGAATACTTGATTTAAATTGCTTACACCCTTAGGCCTGTAGAAATATCAGATATGGATTTTGCTAACTTGCAAGGCAAGTTCACAGCACTGACTCTTATTATCTGACAGCACATCAAGAGTGATACGGAGCAGCAAGGGCAGATAAGCAATGGCTGCCTCATCAGTTCAAAAATCATGGACAAGACCTTATTTTTGTCATAGGGCATTGATGTCACTTTTGTTTTTAAGGGTCTATCACTCCATTGCAGGCAGGTCTTAGCTTCTGATGCTTCCAGAGGATATGTTCTTTGGCGAGTGGTAGGTGACAGGAATGCACATTGTGAGATCCAAAAAACATGAGCCATACAAAATGCTCAGCCCTGGAGAGGAGCTTTCACCCTTTGTCTTACCTTATAAAATGTTATGGTGCCTTGTGCAGCTTGGTGCTGTGTACAAAGCAGAACAAAATATACCTCATTACAATGGAATCACTCCGTAAGTGACACGAAAAGAGAGAGGGTATTTTAGTAAGAGGCACAGCTTCACCGAGAAGTCATGGATCGCCACATCCTACTTAACAGAACTGTTCTCATCAGGAAAAAATGAAACTGCTGCTGAGATGACATGTGGAGCTTTTTAACCCACCACAGCTTACCAGCAATCTGCTCTCTGCTTCTGACAGAAAAGACTTTCGTCCTTAGGGTAAGTGTCTTAAGGGAAGAGTGGTGTCAGTACCAATAATCAAATGATAGAGATGTTTTCTTGCTGCCTTGCTAGCGCAGATTTTTGTCCTAACCTCCTTAGTTGTAATGAAAGAAATATCCTGAAGTGTGCACAAGGTACATCCCTTTGGCAATACCATCAAGTCTATGAATTTCCATGAACATATTAGCTGAGACAGTTGTCACCTGTCTCTATTCCCATGCCAGATCGCTAATTACCTCCATTTGCTTTCTATAATGGACTTCTATCTCTGTGGAGGGCTTTTTGACACAAAAATTTGTTTCACTCGCAGCAACAGCAAGCTCACATTCAGATTGATCCCTCCAAGGCCAGTGTTTTCTTTTTTACATTCCTGAGTTCATCAGTCATAGGAGGCAGCACCCACCACCCAAGCTACTGCAATCACCTCCTGAACCAAGCAGTGCCTGTGCTCAAAAGAGTGGAGGCAATGCCTACACACAGTCATGCCCATAAAAAAATCTCAAAGAATTTTTCTGAGCATGGTGGAAGCTTGGGTCGTCTTGGTCTTTAGGGCCCAGGATTTTCACAGGTTGTTTCAATACCTGACATATTTCCCAACAACAGATGCTGCAGCACTATATTCAGCATGTTTCAGTTTCCTCTGGGAACAGCAGGGTGCTTCTCCTTCTCAGACATTTTCTTGGCCTTTTTGATAAAAGCTGTTTAAAAATGCAGCATTATGAAATGCTGACAGGTTGTAAAGGCAGACGCCAGTTCTGCCTTTGAGGACTGGCTGTGACTGTGGTGGCAACAGGGAGGAGGCAGATGAAGGGTTGAGACCTGCCCAGTTGTGCAGATCCCAAGAGGCCATTCTTCCCTCCCTCTGCCCAGGCAAAGTCATCTTTCCTCCCTACCTCCCTCTACTTTTCCTTATTGTTGAAATCTCATGAAATTTTTCTTTACATTAGTTTATAGGAAATCCACTTCCTCTCAAGACCAAATTGCTAMCATTCCTATCACACTAGAGCCATGTCCTCTCTTCAACAAGGAATTTTTCATATCTATCCTTCTGTGAATATACATCTGGCTTAAAAGTCACAAAATATCACTTGCTGGTATCTTTATTTTGGTATCAAAAGAGAATATATTTCATTAGTTGATTTTCTGCCTATTTTTTTTAGTAATTAAATGAGTCTATAACCCCACTGTTATAGACAGTGCTGACACAGAACAACAGCACACACACCACTTCCTAGTAAMAGAATCTAGAAAAGTATTGAGAAAGCAGTGGCAATGACAAGTTTGCACACTGCTATGAGTGAAGGTTGATTAGGACAGTTTTCAGAAGTGATTATGGTGCAGGGACAAACAGGAACATTCATGAGTGAATGAACACAAGTATCTAACATACAAACCACCAGCTTTGTAAGGAGTGATGAGGATACCCAAAGTAATGAGGACACCAAGGTTTAGAGCAATGACTTGGCTGTGTTTGCTTCCTGTACCTGGCATTCACCACTTAGGATGTCGATGATGCAGTCCAGTGACAGGTATAGAGGTGTAAGCTTGCCAAAACCAGCCAAGGAATGTGTGATCTGCTGAGATCTCATTGTTAAAACCAGCTGACTTCCATGCACTAACCTCTATTACAGCAATTCAAATTACATGACAAATGAGGATTTCAGGATGCTGTGGTTGTGGATGTAATTGCATCTGAGATGATACAAGGGTGAGGAAGATTCATCTACCAGTGGCAAAAGGTCTGCCGGCAATTAGTGATCTCTGTACCAGGTTTATAGCACTGGCCCATTGGGGCTTTGTGTAAAAGGGGGCTTGTAAACTAAAGCAGTKTTGTGAAGGCGTGAAAAATATGAAGTCTAATTACTGAGGGTGTGAGGAGCAGTAAGGTAACAGAATAATGAGCAGCACATTCAGTGTCTGAATCACTAATAAATGTTTGCACCAGGTACTTGTGGCTCTGGAGGTGGGGAGGGGACAGAGCAAGGAATAGCCAGATTGGACATTCAGGGCAAGAAGTGCTGCTGATCGTATGATGTGTAGTTAGCACAGGGGAGACCATTTAGCTGACTAGAGACTGAGTAACAGATGCATAACAGAAAATGATGCACAGAAGCAACAGATCAGAGTACACAGCAATCCTTTTTCATAATTTGTAGGTTTGCTGCATTTCTCCTGCGCGCTGTCTCATCACCTGCACAAGGCACATTGTTTACTTTGTGGCCTTATATAAAGTCTGCAGGACAAATCCTCTAGAGGTGTGTGGTTGGGTCATACTGAGAGAGCCTGGTCCTTTGCAGAGATGGGATAAGAAACACCGTCTGGAGCAGGCAGCAGAGGACCAACGGATCCACTGAGAAAAGTTACTCTGGTACTTCTGGGATTGAACAGAAGAGAGATATTTCTAAAACCTGAGGGCATGAGGACATTGTGTGGGAGAATGTTTCTATAATTAAAAGACATTGAGAAACCTGAGTAAATTTGGCCCACACGCACAGCTGGGTGCGTTGGCTTTGGTATGCACGTGTGTGTTGTGTTCGGGCGCATGTGCTTGGAGGCACGTGCCGAGCCCTTCACAGGGATTCTAAAACTCGGCACAGAGAGATCTTAAAACATACTGCTGGGGGAGAGGAGCTGAGGCTGGCAGCACAAAGAATCTGTGAAGTTTAAGGCTCATTTAAAGTCTCTGCAGTCACCTGAAAAACTTCACTCAACRGCTCTCAAGGGAAAGACAATTCTGAGTTGTCTTTAAAGCTCCTGAAGTACTTAAGGCTATGGATATATCTGTAGGTAATGACACACAGTGCGAAGAGACCTGTAGCATGTAAAAGACAGCTGATATCCACATTCTGCATATGTGGAGAGGGACCCACTTCAGCTGAGTAAACCCTGCCATGGTCCCTCAGCCTGAGCACTGGCTGGCAGCTGCATGGTGTGGGATGCATGGTGGACACCTCCGGAGAGCACTTTTAGGGCAAGCATCAGCTGAACAAAGGCTCATTCCCCTGTGGATCTCTATCACATGAGCCAGTGAAGTGGGGGCCATCCACAGGTTAAAAATCACACTCCTGATGCAAACTGAAAAGCTGGCATGGGCATAGCTGAAAGTGTGCTGTCTGGGACTGCCAAACTGCTTACCTGGAGCAAACCACCAGGACGCTGTCCCACGTTCCACCACAGCTACAGGATGCACCTCTAAAGCACTCTCCTGATTCGTTGGGAAGCGACAGGAAAATGGTGGTGAGAAGAGGGAAATGAGGAGATAGCTGAAATGCTGTCCCTTCTCCCTCCCTTTCGTCTTGAGAGCACTGAGATTGGTAGGAAGGAGGGCAGCCCCTGTGCCCTCTCCCTCCAGAGGAAAGCTGAACTCTGATTTAGCACCTGCTTGGCAGATGCTCAGACCATCAAAAGCCAGAAGATACCCTGAGGTGAAACTCTATTGATGTGTAATACTTTGAACAAATGTATATTTCATTACTGTAGAGAGAGAGAATATGAATCAATAATTCAGGAGTAAGGAAAGGGGAAGGGATGGGTTGGAACTACTGCTGGAGGATGCGTTTCACTTTTTGAAACACTTAAACTCTGTGGTTTTTCCAAAGAATTATACACACAGTCTTTTCAGTAAGTCTTAAAGCCACTATACTCACCAGAGGAACAATCATTCCTTTCCCCATCACCCTAATCAATGAACAACATTTAACATAAGGTTTCAAACCAAAAACTTCCTTCTGGGGGTCATCTCTGAGCCAGCCTCTCTCAGGGAAAGAGAGAGACAGAAGAGAGAGAAAAAGGGGTTGGAAAACACTGTGAGAATAAAGAGCAAATCAGTATTAATTGGACAATAGTCACGAGGAGCGAGGCAATGTAGTTACATTAATTTAATTTTGGACTGAGCCTTGAAGAAAAAGAAAATATAAATGAAAGTAAAAATGATGAGATAAAGGATTCCTGAYACAGAAAAAGTAATCCTGGCTTTCCAGTGAAGCAAAACAGGTTGCTTTTTCTGAAGCATTAAGCTGAGATCTCAGTTTACAACTAGAAGTATCTGGAATTTCTGTAATTTCAAAGGGGTTAGAAGAAACCTATTTTGCAAAACGCATGCCTGTTTGCTTGGAAATACTGGCTCAAACAGTTTACTTCTAAAAAATTTTTTTWAAAAAAATCTTGTTTCCAAAGGCATAAATTTCAAGTCAAAATCTTCAGATATGGGGGTTAGAATACCTTTCTCACACTAAAGTTTAGAGATGGTTTTCAAGTGTGTAAAAAAAAGATGGTGTCAAAATGAAACACTTTACCTCACCTCTTTTTTTAGTTTTTAAATGTAGATTGAAGCTGTTCCTTCATATTGCTTGGTTTTGTCCTGACAAATTGCACAAAATGTTTTCCTAACCTGCTCTCTCCCTTTGTGGTAACCTGTGCAAGAAGACCAACATGACAACTTACTTGAAGTTGCAGGACACTGGATCRGTGCAAATTTTCTTCCATGGACTACACTGAAAACATTTATCCTGCCCAAGTGAGAGAAGTTGTTTTTAAAGACAAAACTTAATATTACCCATATGTACAACGGGAGTACCGTTTCATGCAATTCATTTGTAAAATGTGCATCTCTGTGAGCACTCATTTGTTCAATAAGAAGCAGAACAAAGGCTGAAATACCTCCTTAGATTTTCTTAAAAAAAAAAAAAAAAGAAGAAAAAAGAAAAGATAGCCTGAGGTGTATTTAATTTGGCGAATGTAAAAGTACAGGCATAAGTAGGTTAACTTTAAGCTGACAAGGCAGGGTTATTCATTAATTAATTAAGTTTGCAAATTAACTCCTGACAAAATTTCTACTAACTTTAGCAGCATTTGGTTGCCACTCCAGATGCTTTCACAGGAGACTTTTTTTATTGAAATAACAGACAAAGAAAAAAAGGACACTAAGTAGTTCGATATTTGGCACAGTTGGGATCAAGCTGACACACTTAGACACTAACCTTGGAGTGTTTTCTGAGGCTTTCCCAGCTCCTGTAGCATGCTGGGCTGACAGGTCATGGCTTGACTGCCCTCAGGACTGCAAAGCTGATACATCCCAAGGGTCATACCTACATCTGTGGCTCACCTGCAGTCATGTATTTGCTTCTTTTAATGCTTCTTCGGTTAATTTTCTTTTTAGATTCATTCACAGGACTCATCAACATAATGACTGACATCATTTGGCGCTACACCGGAGATTTTATGGCTCCTGATATCGTTTGCAGAATTGTTCGCTACTTCCAGGTATAAAAACCTCGTGCTTTGTGTCTCCATAGCAGTAAACTGATAAAAATGATGTATAGAATTTTTTCTAGCAGCAAAAGTGTTAAATGCTGAAAACATTCATTTAAACATAAAACACGTTGATTAAAGCATATTAAATATTTTACATTTTGTGGACAGGAAAAACAAAAATTGTCTGGGTGAATATACAAGGGTTCGGTTTTCTTTTTTTCAGTGAGAGTTTTGAAATACTCTTAGTTCAGACTTCTCGCTGACATCATCTTCTGCAATAGATGTTTCTCAGCTGCTGTCTCATTATATTTTCTGCCCCAGGTGGTCCTTCTATATGCCTCAACTTACGTCCTCGTGTCACTAAGCATAGACCGGTATCATGCCATAGTCTACCCCATGAAGTTCTTGCAAGGAGGTAGGAGAATTGTGGTACCTTGTTATTGCTATAGATATTATTGGATAATTTTTTAGTTTTCAAAATTCTTAACCTTGTTGATATGAATTATTCATTCCTGATCTAGCTACATTTGAACTCTGTTACAGTTTTCCAAATGACAAAGGAGCTGTGGTTTCAAGATTTATTAAACTCCACTTAGCCTTCAGCAGTTTTCATAAGTATTGTGTTAGCAAAGAATGAAATGACGTTTTAAAAAGTATAGTGGTTTTCATTATCTTCCAGCGTTTTTAGAAGGTTATTATGGGCAAAAACTATCCCTTGTACAACTATAGTGACTTTAGGAGCTGCAACATCTGTATCGTTTATTTATTCRCATTAAAAAATAACTTAGATGGAGGGTGTGGTACTGAGAATTCATATAATAGTTTAATAAGAAGTTCAAAAGATATAGCATGTAAGTTTGGATATCTATTGTTTCTCATAATTTCTTCTGTTTGGTTCGTTTCAGGTGTTTTTTACAGCACTCAAATATATCCTGGCCTCTTAGCAGTACAGTTTAAAGAAAATTATTTCTTTCCTACAGAGCCAAAGTGGGGCGTTAAGTATTTTGCACTTAGTGAAGAAATAGAAATAGCAGGTGGGGAGGAAGAATAACAGTTACAAGAACCATGAGGTCTGGAGGATGTGCTTTAATCAGATGCAAATATCATTCTTGTTTTGGAGTAATGATGGCTTTTGCCAGACAGCTCTATTCAGGGGATCAGATTAATGGTCCTTCCTGGCCTTAAAAACCTATGAATCAATCACAGCTGAGACAGTGGTGCAGCTTTGGCAGATGTTAAGGTCTGAAAGCTTCAAATACTTGTGTGAAATTTAGCTTCATATTCCCCAGCGTGCAGATCACCTCTTTCAGAAAGGGGAGATGGATTTCAAGGTTTTCCCAGTGGGCTTTGGGAGGGGTGGCAGCTCTACAGCTCCAGCAGGAGGGCTCATAAACCAGGCAGGGCGGGGGCTCGTAAACCTGCCGGCTGAGCGGGGCAAGCTGTGGGACAGACCCGCTGGCATTTCGKCTTCATGCACGGTACAGGAAAAGCAGCACTTGTTAAATTACCACCTGGGCATAGTAAAGAATTTGATGGTTAATCTTTGAAAAGCACTTTGAAGCTGAAAAAGAACCCATGACAAATCACTTCAAATCTTTATAAAAGCCTTTTTTTAACCCATTTCCTATACCTATACCATAAAGTTTTTTCCTTATATTTTAAGACTAGGAAAGAGCAGGCATTGCCCCCAGTCAAGGGTAGCAGTGTCATCAGCTGGGTGCAGCTCTGGGCAGGGGAAAAGGGTCATAAGCAGAGAGAACACTGACAAAATCCACCTGCCTCCGGCAAGAGCTGGCTACACACTGATGCACAAGCAAAGAGTATGTTCAAAGGAAAAAAGAAGGCAGCTGTAAATCCAAAAGAAGGCTCTAGAGAGGTATATTTATCACAGCAACTTTCTGGAATATACATAAAATAAGCACCTTTTGCACCCAGCTATTTCTTGCAGAGGTGCCACGTGGGACGCTTTTGAAATGCCCTCTTAGCTATTCTGCAGATAGAGAACAAAGAGATTTACAAAGCTTTGTCATTGGTGATGACACAGAGAAATTTCATGAACAGTTCTGAGTCAACCTGTGGCAAATTTCTTTCCAAAATGAAACACTTATCTCCCCGAAATCCTTCAATTAAGAAACAAAAGAGTTATTTCTCCTTACTTWTTTGAAAAATTATGTTTCCATGTAGCCTTGAAATATAGTTTTAGGAAAAAAAATAATCAAACATTTCACTTTGAAAATGTCAAACAATTTTTTTAAATTGTGGTTTAGTTACTAGCCGCAAGTCTTGTTAAAAAGCATTTGCAATGATCTGTACTTTGCACGGTTTTTAAGAAAACAAACTTCACGAGTTGAATATTTTATACTTGGCAAATACATAAACGACCGCAGAAAGCACAGGATGTGAAAGAAGTATGCCTTTTAATCCTAGCACTTTTACTGTAAGACATCTATTTCTATAACCAAAACAATCACTAAGAAAAAGCTGTAAAATAAAGATCAAAAAAGAAAAGGAACTGATAAGTTATAGAAGAAAACATTTTCAACTTCATCATGGTGAAAAGGTATGTGCAAACAGCATACAAACTAAACAACAGAGGACAAAGAAACTGCTGAAGTGAAAGGCAAAACTCAAATAGGTGTAAACTGTCCCTTGCACGGCTTTGGGCTGAAAACAATGCTAAATTCCATCAGATCGATGAGATTCTGGAACAGCTCTGCTTTCTCTGGATTTAAAACCCAATTTTAAAGTGACACTCACTTTATCAAAGGATTGCATAGCACTGACACTCTTGATGACAGGAAGCAAAGTTCCTTCCAAGAGGTGACTTCTGCCCCGTGTTGCTGGGAGCAGAGAGATGTGCTCAAAACCATTATCACAGTGCATGGATGGAGGGAGCAGAGCAAAGGGGATGGTCACACGGAAACATCTTTTAGGAGAGTCAACGCCCGAGCTCACAACAGAGATTCCCACTCCAGCCCTGGGAGTTAGTCTTGACCACCGCAGTATGAAAAACTCCTGTTAAACAGCAATGCTGTTTTTCGAAGGAGCATGCTCAGACTGGCTGAATAGAACAYTGTATTTCAAAAGCTGCTGTTTATTTGACTTCATTTATAATGGATATAGTTCTAGTTATGTGATTKGCTGGCTTTTAGAGCATATTAGAGTAACTATTATAAATACAACATTAAAAACCTCTGCTGGTGAGGCAGACAATTAACATTAATCTGGTAAAACAAAAATCTACTTACCTATCAGTGCCCTGTAAAGCCCTTTAGACTAGCAAGGCCATGTTCTACCAAACACAAGGGACGTTTAAAAACAAGCATAAATGAACATTGCAGGAAATGTTTTATGAAACACAAAGGCACAATACCACTCTCGCCCAACCCAAACTGGTCATTGCTATACAGTGCAAAAAAAATWAGGTCTATTCTTCAGCTCAGATCTTTTTCAGTTAGAAATACATAGGTGGGCCCCATGGAAGCTTGTATGATTGCAGTTTAAGTAGTTAATTCAGATTTGAAAAATCCTTTCTGTCAGGAAATATTTTGAGAAATTTATTCTTAATATTCCTTTTGCTAAGTTTATTCTGTTATGCTTTGGGAAACTTTACAGTTCTCCTTTGCCTGTACAATATTTATAGCCTTAATCTAACCCTCTCACTTAGGCAGATGTCATCAGAGTTCCCTTAAGCCCTAGATTAGCAAGACCATCTTTTGCTGAACGTGGGTAGCATTTAAAAATGAGCAGGATAACTGAATATTTGCAACCGATGTTTTATAAAGCATAAAATTACTTTTTGAATGTTTCACCCACATGCTTTTGTATTGCTCTTTGAGCTTCAAGGAGGAAAGACGTTCTTCTTGATATGCATAATTTAAAGTGATTTTCTATTTCACACGCAACCTCGGGTATTTTTTAGGACAATAAAGTATTTGAACACTAAAGCTTCCCAGATCAAAAAAATCTGTCCCCATCTGTTCCTCTCACAATCTGGCTGAGGAGGMATAACTGTCACTGAGAATCATAGGTACTCCACAGATCAGCCCTTTTTCCCCACACTTTTCGGATGGAGCTACCTGGATTTTTACCAGAAGATGCAGGTTTCATTTGAAAATGAAAGCCTTGGGACATTTTGCTCCAACCCATGGATATTTACAAAATCCTATGGGTGCCCTGAGGCATCATTGGGTTTCCCACTTGTTTTTCCCCACTTGGCAGTGGAGGAGGCCAGAAGTCAAAAGGAAGCAGTAACCCAAACCTGCTGGATGTTTTGGGATCTTTCAGCTCCTGTTCTTCACCATGAGGTCCAGCAGGATCTCCCAGTCGATGTCTGTTGCAGCAGATAAAACAAGGCTGGACACTTCAGCACCATCATCTGCCCTGTCTCATGGTTAGCAGTCCAGTCCTGGCATGGCTTGTGCTCATCAGCAGGAGCTGGGTTTGGTCCCCAGCACAATAGAAAGAAGTGCAGGAAATGCAGCTGGAATTAAAGGCAGCAGGTTGTGCAGTCTTGTTCTGATCCTGAACTGAAGCATTTTCTTTTTCCTCATAGGAAATGTTTTGCAATCTTTCTCACTTCAAGGTGCATCACTAGGCATGCAGCAGAGCAGGCTTGCTGTCCTTTACATCCATTCATGATGTTCTCTTGGTGGCATAGAGGAACCATTTACATTTTATGTTTCTGACTTGCTGACCCTGACCAGTGCCTTTCTCACAGTATTTCAGATTCAACAGGCCCTAAGCATCCTTAAACAAAAATTGCAAAATACAAGCCCATAATGACGTGACTATTTATCATGAGAAAGAGATGAAATCCCCATTCTCCTTTGAAGTCTTTTCAACATCAGCCAGCTGCATCCTAAAATTCCCTTTCTTTGCAGAATTTCCTCCTCCTCCCTGCCTTTCTATCAATAATGTTCACTCRCATTAACAAACCCATTGACACTGTCTGTTTGACTCTGTTACACAGAAAGACAGGCGAAAGTGCTTATTGGAGTGGCCTGGAGCCTTTCTTTCCTGTTTTCCATACCAACTCTGATTATTTTTGGGAAACGGCAGCTCTCCAATGGGGAAGTGCAGTGCTGGGCTCTCTGGCCTGATGACTCCTACTGGATCCCCTACATGACGGTGGTGGCTTTCTTGGTATATTTCATTCCTCTGATCATTATCAGGTAAGCCTGAACCCCAGTCAGCAAGCGTGTGGTGAAAGCTGTCAAGTGTGCAATCAGCTTAATGCTTTAATTTCTRCACATTCATTACAATTTCATTTCCATACCTGCTGTATAGCTGCTTCAGTTTTTATCACATAATATACGGGTCGCTCTGCTTGCCCTGGGTGTTCTCTGTGTGGTATTAACAGCCAGAAACATTCTCTCTCAAAAAAGGAAGGAATCTCTAAGTGTGTCCACTTATCTCCACAGCTTCAGGCTTGAAAGATATCTTTATAAACCCAGTATGAATATTTATCTATTATTACAAAAGATAATTTTAATAGAAGAACAGGAAACTATACTTAACACTAATTAAGCTAAAATTAACTTGAAGTGCTCTCAAGCTTCATAGTACTACACAAGTGTTCCTTCACCAGGATTGGAAAGCGCTGAAGTTGCCAACCACTCCTAAAATATGAACAAATACAATTCTTGCTGGTTTTTAATGGGAAACMTAAGCTGCAGATATTTGAGACTGATTTGTCCCAAATTACAAAGAAAATCTGCAGAACCTGTATTAAACTGAGGTTAGCCAGTATCCCAGACGGTGCTTAGTGATCAGTGAAGTTTATTGCCTCCCTCTGGGGCACTGCCATTAGCTGCCGTTAAACAAAAATTAACTAGCCCTGAGGAGCTACCAATGCAAAGGAGCAGCCAAAATCAGATGTGGGAGAGGACTGAGGCTTCCTCACTGCCTCGAAATGCTGCCAGTGGCAGTGACAGTTCTCTGAGCCSTTATCATTCTTTCCCTTTTTTTTTCTCTTTCAGTAGCAAGGTTACAATAGTATTTCTTGGCGTCCATCTCTTCTTGTTAGTGGCAAAAAAGACTCCCTGGGACTCCTTTTTCCCCCCATAATTTGGTGGCAGGCTGCTTGGCCTCTGAGAGAAGAACTATGTTCTCCATGTTCCTTGGATATACATCTTGGTCCACCTGCTTTTCCAACAAGTGATGAGCCATGAGTCTCCCTTTCCTTCCTGCTTGTTAGCAGCCTGGGTGAGAGTGGGGTGGGTGGGGGCTGATCTTTTCTAGATGATGACAAGACTGACTACATAAGCTAAATAAAGGCCTTGAAGTTTATTASTGTTTTATCACTGAGATTAAGTTCTGCATGGTTTTAATGGTAACAAGTTTATCCCTGATAGAATCAAAACCATGTGGTTCTTGAACTCATCTAGCTGACTTTTTGATATGGATAGTAACAGAGAAAAACTACTCCCAAGTTGTCCAATAGCTCTTCCTTCCTCGATAGGATCATTTCTCTGTATGTTTTTCTGTCTCTGAAAGCCAGCCTAGTTCTAAAGAAACAAAATATATTCTTAGGAATATGTAAATACAAATATGGGTAGATCTGCAGCCCAGCAGTAGCAGCAAAAACAAGAAACATACACCGAACAGACAAAAAGCAATTTAACGGTGAAACAAAATGGTACTAGAAAACTTTGAGGCTGGCTGTTACTACTAGAGGGGTTCTTTTATGAGCTTTCTCAAATAGCTAACAGTTGGGAAATTCTAGCCAGAGTCTTAAGTGCTTTAGGAAAAAGACCCACAGCCTGCCCAGTTACCAGTCATTCCATAGGTGTGTGAAACATCTCTTTCACACTCAAACATACAGATTTGCATGGTTTCTATTACAGACCAGCCAYTCCTTTTACACGCCATATATACTTGTTTGGCAAGAAAAGGCAAGCTACAGAGCAATAAATATTTCAGAGCTGTTGACATTATGCTCCCCTCCTCCCTGCCAAAGAAAGATATTCAAACCAGATCAGCTCTGTGACTTGCTTTACAGTAAATCCCCAGAAGCAAGAAGGTGATGAAGACATGAGGGGAAAGAGAAAGGCAGTGGAACTGGCATTTCATGAGATTGCCCTGACATCTGAGACATGAATAAAACATCCTAAAATTTTTGTGGCTTTAACCTTAAGCCACTTTCACAAAAGAAGTTTATAGCAGGATAGGAACTAAAACCACTGGCCTTGCAGTCAGAGGCAGTACAGTGCCCATCACCTGCCTAGCACATTCCTGGTTTCAGTGTTTATTAACACAAATGATTCTGTGTCCTTGCCAGCAGAAGTCAGATTTTTGACAGGTCCAAAGTGGTGTCTGGCACTGGGAGGAAGGAAGGGGAGTGGTGAAGGAAAGGATTTGTTTTGTGCTTATTTATTTCTAGTTGTCAGTGATACTACGTTCTTCAGAATGGAGAGGATTGTCTAAAACCACAGAAAAGCAGGATTATCATCAGAGCAAGGTCAGCAGAGACATTATAAAAAAAATGCCATGCAATTTGGAAGGAAATGGCTATTTTTTAGAACATTTTTTCAAGTCTCATGCATAGAAGTGAAGGTTGCAACTTCCCAGCTGATGCATCTGTAAAACACCTGTCAACACAGCCTGAAGGTGTGACATCTATCTATTTCTTTAAAAATAATTGGCAGTCCAGGAGTTTAAAGCTAATCCACCTTGTGGCTGCAGCATACAAATACTCTGGTAAGCAGTTTGAGGCTCAAGAGCAGCAAGAATGGCTGTTAACATCTGCTGGGACTCGGTTTCCCCGCAGAAGTTTTGTTCCAGCCAGTACTTTCAGATGCACAGTAGGTTTGATGATAGAYGAGATGCTGTTGCATAAGGGTGAGAGATCTCATACATTCCAGTTGTGTGTTACTCTGTCAAGAGACTATTTATAAAAATGAAAGGCGTTATTTAATAAATGAAGGAAGGCATTTTGTGATTTTTTTTTTAATTTAATGACCTTTATCTGAAAATGTTATTTAAAAAAGGCCACAACATAACAACGGAGAGAAGATCCATAAATGYGCAACTGAAAAGTCAAGGATTGGTAGAAGAAGCCATGAATACATATAAGTCGGAAGCCAAGGCACACACCACACTTAGTGAGGAAGCAAGGCAGGGTGCAAACAGGTTAAAAATAAAACCTTTTCTGCAAGAATTCATATTGTTTGCACAGCTACTTTATTTTCTCTGCAGAAGCACTCCGATTTAGCTGCATGGCAGGTGTCTGATGCAATGTGGGACACTGGCTGGCGGAGTTAATTCTTAATTAGTTCTGCTGCCTGAATCTGCTGAAAACCTAACCTCTAGAGCAAAGCAGTTCACTGATGACAGCACTTTTTCTGGTGCTGTTCATCTGAAGTGCCTACAAAGGATAAAATCTTACTTTTCAGGTGCAGGACTTAATTCCACACTAGATATGCTGCTTTGGCTGAGCTGTTTTCACTTTTTACAGTCCAGACACCATCATCTTTTAAGCTTTTCTCATCCATCCCTCAGCTCTCTCAGTGGAGCTGATTTCACATGTTCCTGACAGCCTTCAACTAACTCACAGGAGCTGTGTTATTCATAACACTGCAGCCCATGGAATGAATTATTTAGCTGATAACCTTATGCTCAGTCTGGAAAACCCTTCCACCGACAAACTAAACACCCAGATGTGGTGTGAGCAAGCCCTATAGATTTCAAGCCAAAACATGAACCAGAAGAAAATAGCATTCTCTCCCCCCATCCATTTTTTTAATGTATATATAGAAAGGAAATTTATGAAGAAAACCACAACAACCTGAAAGATTTTAATACGTGTGAGGTCTGTTCCTGCCACTTCTTCACGACTGGAGAATCAGCAATCAGTTGTCAGAGCCTGTGGGTTTTTGGCAAGTTTTTTTATCTGATTATAATACCAATGAACAAGACATGAATAATGAAAATAAAATGAAAAGCTATGATTAGTATTTTTAACCCAAGTGTGTGGATATCTTTGAGAGCTGAGAAAAACAGACAATATTTGTTCTTTTCATATAAAAACTTCCCTTGTCCCCACTGTCTCAGGGTTGTACAGGAAAAGCCACAGATCCCGAATCAGGTATTTCTTTACAGTGCTTAAAATTTTGGCTTGGTGCCTCTTATTTACACTAATCTACCACTTATTCTGCAGTTGATATTATCAACCTACCAAACCTCAGAAAATTCAGATGAAGTAATTAGGGAACCTGCAGTAATTAGTTCTATTCTGGGACAAGTGTCATCAGCTATACCCAAAGACTTTCCTCCTGTGCCAAGATGCACCAAGCAAAGCTCAAATGGTATATCTGATAGTTTAAAACCTCCAAGGCAATGCTGAACAGAGGTTAAATATGGGTCAAAACAAGATTACACACTGCTCTCCTGCAAATATTTGCACCTGGGCCCCTCAGAACCTGTGATGGGGAGACAGGAGAGCTACTGGGTTTCTATTCTGTATCACTACTCTGTGCCAAAACATAATTATACTCTGGCACTTGAGTATCCAGAAATTCTGAGGTTTTTTAGCTGTTATTCATGATTACGAAATATATTTTCTATATTTTAAAATTGTAAATGTAATACATAGACATTTATCTAATATAATTGGAAACTCATGTTTAAAAAAAAAAAATTGCTGAAGTTCCTCTTAAGGCACAGAGGAAAAAATATCCATCTGCTGTTTRAAATCTAAACTCCAAAGAGAACATTTGCTTTGGAGCAGCTGAAAAATAATTAGAAGAGAAAAAAAACAGAATCAGCTAAAAGGAAAAATATGGAACTAAACCCAAGGCATTGCAATGAAATAAAAAATAGATTAAATAAAAGGTATTTCTCTGAATTAAATCAAATAAAGGCACTGGAAATACCATTAATAAAAATACCAAAGGTCATTTTTTGAACTCGATTCAGTGAGCCCATTCATTTTGCCTGCAATTTCCATTTCTAACTAAAAAAAGCCTAGATCTTGCATATATGTTCTAATATCTGCCCATCTCTTCACTTACCCGTTACATGTGCCTACAATGGCTTGTTCAGATGGGGTTACTTTTGTCTTTAGATAAAGAGTGCTGTAAATTAGCTACCATAAAACAAAGCAGCTGCATCACTTTGCACAAATAAAGAATAAGAAATAATAGGCAATACTGGATGATAAATAGAAGTAATCAGCAGGGAGCTTAAGTGCACTTTTGCCATGGTAATGGCTCATTTTACTAGAAAATACCGAGGCTGGGTGGGATGCTGTCATAGGGCAATTATTTACTCTAAAAAAAAAATCTGTATTTAAAGAGTGGGCAGATCAATAACTCTTATGATTGTTAATATCAGTACATAGCTTTTCCAGAAGACATTTTATTTTCCAAAAAAAAGCAGTCTACAAATTGAAAATAAAGACGGGGTGGGATTATTCACAGTTRCATTGGTATGACTAACCATAAATTACGTATTTACATGGACAAAAAATGCTGTAATTACCAATGAGGCATATTAAACAACACCATTAACTAGTAACATGCTATGATGAACATGCCTCTAAGTCCTCCAGAATTTGGATCAAGCTAAATTGTGTTTGGAGATGCAAAGAATTTAATTTCTGAGATACATCCATAATGTGAGCCATATTTTTGTATTTTCGTGCCATGCCTTGAAATATGCATTTTATCAGGGCTAGAAAAATCATCACATTTTCAGATCAACAGCTTGTCCTTTCTATCCTGGGTCTTCAAAGCCTGAGCAGCCCCTTGTCAGAATGGTTTGGATGAATTTTCCATCCAGGTTTGACTACTCCACCTGAGTAGTACCCTTTCATTCATCTCTCACCTACAACCTGGGCTGGAAAACCAGTGCACTGTGCGCTTACAGACACAAAGAAACCCGACAACATCTGGACCTAAAGAACTGCACATCACATCTCCCAGTGCTTTCAGTGGGGACAAGGGCAAGCAGCATGCAGGCATGTTACATGGGCTGGCAAAAGAGGTTTGTGGCAGTGTGTACCATGGGCTCTKACATCCTGGCAGTGAAAGCTGAGCAGCTCGACATCCAGAGGAAGGGAACAGAGATTACCATGCGGTCAGAATGGTGCAGGCCATTGCCAAACACTTCTGAATACCAGTTTGTCATCTGTTCCCTGCTACTCTTTGCTCATCTGTCACTTCATTCAAGTGAGAATTTCTTTGAGGTTTGACCAACCTCTGCATCCTCCTCCAGCCGCCTTTTACAAGAAAGAAAGGAGCTACAAATGTATTCTGAAAAAAAGCTGCTTTTCCCTTGTGAGAAAAATACAACTTCTGTTCCATAAGTGCTCTCTTTTTACTTTTGCGGCTTTGAAACACACATGCAGTTGCCTTTTATGATTCTATGCTTTATGTGACATGTTTCTGGAAAGTCCAGTTTCTTAGCTCCATGCCAACATTGCTGGGGGAAAAAAAAAAAGGTTAGGCACTACTACAAACTGGAATCCCAGAGAGATCAAATCATAAAGGCATAATGGTGGCTGGCAAAAGAGTTGCTCAGAAGAGTACCTCGCATGACAAGTGACTTGTCTTTCCTGACACCCACCCTGAGCAGCTTTACACCACCTCTGGACCAGTCCTGATAAAGAAGGTTACAGTGGCTTCMGCTATAGAAAAATGAAAGATGAACGGAGGCAAAAACACCCACACAAATCCACTATGTTGGCAGCACTTTATAAGATGCTGGATTAAAACAAGAATTCAGCTTTCCTCTGGAGTTCTAAAAATTAAGGATTCAAATGAATCAGCACGTAATCTCATATGTGAAATGCCAATGAAGAAGACAGATGCTATAACTGTATCTGGTGAAAGACATGCTCCTACCAGACTCTGCAGCCAAGAGGGCAGGAGTTCTGGGATCAAAGGGAAAGCAAGTGAGAAGCCTAGCTTCATAATTCAATCCTCATGGCATTTGGCTGAAAGGAGGGAGTCTGAGTACTTTGACTACAGAGTTAGATGTCTTTGTCCTGATGTTTAAGGAACTCTGAATATGTACTGCTGGACAAAGGCAAATCTGCATCAGAGGCGGCATTGTTTCAAMTGCAAATAAAGAGGTCGGGCTAGAGATAGCAGGCTAGGAAGAGAATAAAAATAGTACTTTCAAGAGTTGGCTGGAAATTTTTTTGAGATGACAACAATTATCATTATAATACATTCTTATTCACTGGAACAATCAAAGGAGAAATGATATGTGAATTTTCACCATTGTCAGTAAAAAGTACAAAGAAACTCTCAAGTGTATGAGCTGTTAAATAAACAGGCTCTTGAAAAGCCAGAAGATAAAAGGAAAATGTTCAAGTCAGCTGGGAGCCAAGATGGACCTTTGAAGGGATTAAGGAGAGCAAGTTGTAGTCCATGGCAGATGCATGCAAACCCCTCACTGGGCAAGGACGCTACTGCTCTGCTRCACAGCCCAGACTTCACGTTGAATTTACAGCTCTCACCTACTGAGCCTGGAAACCAGATGGCTCAAACTTCCACAGAAAGGAAACCTCCAAACCTCCATAGTGTTTTGAGCACAAATACTGCCTTCGCAAGCAAGTCTAGCAATTGAGGGTGGGTGCTGTAGGAAAGGCTCATATTAATAAGAATAATGCCTCTTCTGACAAAAAAATAAGCCACATAACAGTAAGACACACTTTTGCCTCTGTAAAACACCCTGAAATAATGTCCTTAGTTGCACCTTTTTCACATAAGGACCACTGATGTTTATGGCAATAAATGTTCTGCCTGCCCCTGGTGCTCCAGAACACTCTGGGGTATTGCAAAAGGCACATGCCAATTTCTGTTATGATGCTTGGGTTTTTTACATCAGGAAAACACGTGAACCTGAGTGCATTAGCTGAAATACTCTTAAGTTATTTTTTGTCTTCCTCAGAAACTTAAACAGGAAAACAACAGTCAAAGATATGCTGTTGCTTAGTGGTTTTAGCTGCACATTATGCGTGCTTGCAGGAGAAAAGGCAGACAGAGCAAGGCCTTGTACCTTTTGTATGTAAACTGCTGAGAATGTAACATCCTCAAGCAGGATATGGGTTCAAACAGCTCATCAGCTTGAAGGAATTCTTTTTACCTACTATATATTAAATCAATCACAGTCCAGATTGGTTATTGCATAGGGAAAGATCATAACTACCCAAGGTCATTGTGCACTAGGGCACTTTTCATCTCCCCTATTGAAAGTATATAATACTCTCTAAATATGCAAATTGTGATGGATCTGGTTTTGAATCACCTAACTGTTCCCATCTATCTGACACTTCTGTGCTCCTTGGTTTCCACCACAAGACCTTGAGACCCAAAATTGAGCACTGGTGCATCTATCTGCATTTCTCATGGATCTTGTCCTCATCAAATTCCCCAGGATACAATTTTATTCACCAGCTCCACACTCACAAAGTAACAGCAGAGAAGTATACATACAGCAAAACCAGGTCCCTCCTTTGCTTCCCTCATTTCAGAGCTAGTGTCCTGGGGCTGGTACTCAGGTGGATTTGGCTTTGGTTAGCTCAAAATCACCTGTGAGCTCTTGCCTGCAAGATTTCTGGCCAAATCACTGCATTCCTCRGAGCCTCAGGTTTGACTTCTACAAAGCCAGGACAACCATAAGGACTTCCATGGTGAAAACTCTTCAGATCTGCATCTGAAAAATACTGTGGGAGAGTCACATTTTATTTATTATTGTTCTTGTCATTTATTATGATTATTCCTATGCAGTCCCATAATCTCTGTGAACTCCTTACACATAGYTAAGTGTGTTCTTAGAGCACAAATGACCTGGGTGTCTGTTAAATTTATTGTGCCTAATAATACCAGCAACTCTTCCCCTTCTGCAGCGTCATATACTCAATCGTGATTCGAACCATCTGGATGAAGAGCAAAGCTCAGGCTGTCATCATATCCAGCTGTCCTGGTGAGTCTCAGCACGCACGTGACTCCAGCCTCGAGATTCGATTCTGGCTGGTCCTCACACACCTGGGAGTGCCTGGACATGCTGTGTCACATTGGGTCCCCATCACGGCAGTGGGAATGGGGTTTCTGTATTTGTTCATTYATTACTCTTTTCTACATTATTTACTTTCTTTCCTTTGACACAAAATTCTATTTAGAAAAACAATAGGAAACATCTGTGAGAAAATKATTGAAAAGTAAAAACTACTTATTCTAGAACTTAGAATTCCTCTTCCTAGAACTTTTTCCATTTCCAGAAAAGTTTTTTTCTATCACATACTAGGGAATACTTTTTCTTGTCCTTGCAAGTCTGAATTTTGCTCAAGATCAGAAATTCCTGGCCACAGAAAGCCATAGAATGATCTGAGTGTTCCATCCCAAGACTATACATGCCACAATGCTTCAGGAAGATCTACTCTGCTTACATTTCCCCTTTTTATTTTGGGTGTCTCGGGTTTTGGGTGTCCAACTTGAGCAGACTTGCAAGTTTCCAAATTTCAGGAACTACTGAGCTCCTGACTGACACCAGGGAAGGATGGGGCTATGTATTCCTGTCCTGCCTGCCAAGGTACGCACTGCCACATCCACACACCAGCCCTATTCTTTAACTAGCTGAATTGTTCTTCTCCCAGGTGGCAAAACCTCTGCTGGCTACACCAGTCGTGGGTTCATATCCAGGGCGAAAGTGAAAGCGATCAAGTACAGCATTGTAATTATCCTTGGTAAGTGAAAAGCCGCACAGCTGGTAGCGAGGGAGGATGCTGATATTAGGAAGCTGCTTTTCCTCAGCAMCCCCTCTCATCAGCAGACAAGGTAGATGGCTTGGAGAAGGAGCTGTCCTTAGACCCCTGACTTGCCTTCTGACCTTGTCCTTCCCCTCTCCTCTGGTTGATACACTCCTATTTCAGGTGTCTGACATAAGCCTTAAATGAAATTAGATGCACAGTCCCTCACATGCATAAAGAAAGAGACAATGTCTAAGAGGAACAAAGGAAGGGGTCATCTCCTTCCCATCCAGACTGATGAAAGATTTGGCAAATAAGTAGTCTTTTAGGCTTAGAGACACTGTACAGCATGTGAACTGCTGGGGTGGTGCAAGGGAAAGAAGGAGAGGTGAGATGTGGAGCAATTGCATTTGATGTCACAGGTGTGTTACCTGCCAGGATGGAAAGAACTAGCTCTCCTTTCCCGACTGGGCAGCAGATGACTCAGTGTGGGTGTTCTCTGTCTCCCAGGGAAATGACATTATTCTGATGCAATTAAGAGGCTGATATTCTATCTCAATAAATAAAGGCAGAGTCACACAGGGTTTGTGATTAGCTGCCAGAGACACGCAGGAAAGCAACTGAAACTGTTTACTCCCAAGGGCTAACAGTCATCCCTTGACACTGCAAAAGAGATTGCTTCTCTTTCTGACACTATGCAAAATTCAGATTGGAGAATATTGTGATAACAGCGTCTTGAGTTGCTTAGCTCACTGTGTAGTGATAGCATATGCAGCCATGAGAGAGGCCAGTGTGATTCACACTTTTCATACACCCAGGAACAGTTTCTCCATGTCTGAACTTTTCTGCGTGGCAGAGAAAGCTTTGGTGAAACACAACTACTATTGCAATGCCAACAGATGTTAACAGCTCACATGGGTGGTCAGTATTTCAGCAGACCTTGATAGTATTAGGCACCCAACATCTCTTGATTAAGACAGATTAAGACACCTAACATCCATGGATTTTTTTAAAGTCAGTTAAAATTCTGCATCGTCAGTGCTATGAGCCACACTCTGACACTGAGTATTGCTATTTTGCAGGTATCTGTGAATAGACACCTCCTGTTTGGTTACTCTAAAAAACAGGAGGGGAGTTTACCTCTTCCTTGCACTTCCAGTGAGCGCTTAGCTAAATGCCAGTGAACAAATACCGATTAAAGTGACAAGGAAGCAGGCACGAGGTCACTCTGCTGTCTCCTCTAGGTCAGGATGAGATCATGTGTCTGATTTCACAGATACTTGTTTGTTTGCAACCCAGGTACTTATAGTATTGTTGAGTGAATGGCCGGTCCCAGCATTTCTATGTAAATCCTGAATCAAAAGCCTTTGTGAGAAGAGATGGCATAGAAATTTGTGAGGGACAGATTAATTCCCTATGCCTGCAAATAAAGGTAGATCTGTGGCCTTTTTTTTCCTACCACCTCTGAACAAAGGCAGAGGCGGTGAGCGGTACAGTCCTCTCTTCCCTTCCTCAAATTCATCTCTCAAATGGCGGTACAGGAAATTAGGAGAATCTTCCTGCACACTCCATATACTCAGCACCTCCAGCCAGCATGCCAAATGACACATTGGTTTGCTGTAATGCGGTGTGAAAGAGTGTCATTCCTTGCTCTTGGGTGTCTGAGAACCTTATTTTAATAGGTGGCTGTGACAGGCAGCACTGTCACGGAGCAGCACTTTGGCTCCGTGTACATTTAGATTGGCTGCTCACTCTGGGGACCATTAAAAGAGCACTTCACTATAACTGATGATGCTTTAACTGGCTACCTATTTACCCTTTATGTGTTGTGTAGTGTTCAGAAGTGTCTCAATATGTCTAGAGGGAGCACTCTAAACACTTAGAGAAACACACGTAATATATTTTATAGGCCTTAAAATAAAAATAAAGACAAATAAAAGCACAATCTAATAACTATTCTCTTAAATAAGGCTCTGAATGGGGAGAGGTTTTTCCTGCATGAACAAATATTTATGTGTTATGACAGTCTCTCCGTGAGTGTGTAATTACCTCCTGAAATTGCAAAACTATCCACTGTCAAGCTCTTCCTCTCTCTGTCTCTTTTGCAGCATTTGTTCTCTGTTGGAGCCCTTACTTTCTTTTTGATATCCTGGACAACTTCAACATACTCCCTGAGACCAAAGAGCGCTTCTACGCATCTGTGATTATTCAGAACCTGCCAGCCTTGAACAGTGCCATCAACCCCCTCATCTACTGCTTCTTCAGCAGCAGCCTCTGCCCCCCTTTCAAGTATTGCTCCTTTACTGTCACTCTGGCTACCCCTAAGAAGGGAGGGAACACATAAACACAGTCCCTAAACTGATTAACTATTTTTGTCTCCTTTAATTCAGACCATTCTCTATGTTTTATAGGGAAAGAAGAACTCAAAGGCTGGGAGGGACTTTCCGGGAAAGAAGTGATGGAGGGCAGGAGATGCAGGTCCTGTCCAAACCGGAATACATCTAGCACAGACAATGCTCTGCAAAGCCACACTGGCACCTGTACAGAGGAAAACAGAGGTCCCCTACGAGCCCTGTGCACCGTGAAGTGGGTGGACACTGACTGGCAAGAGCCTGCACCTTGCTGCTCTTGTGCAYCTTATGGCACAAATATTTTGGATGGGCACTGCAGATTCGGCAACTGCACACTGCCAGTGCCAAGCTCAGTATGAGGGGTTCGCATGTCTCTGTTGTGAGGCTTCACCTTGGCCCTCTGTTTAAATCAAGCTGTAATCTGTATGTACTCCAAACAGCAAAAATAATTGTAAATGGGATCTAGTCAGAGTCTTCTCTATTTTTCAGGAGTCGCTAAAAGCCATCTACTGCACCATCTGGCTCATATAACCCAATAGAGTGCTTACAGATCAAGGACCCCAGCTAAAATGAAAACACAGGCACTTTTCCAATGAGAACACACCACTGTCACTCTATGTAATTATATCTGTGTTTCATACAGAACCAGTTACAAAGCCGTAGCCAGAGAAGTGGGGAATGAAGGGCTGGAATACTGCCTGCTGCATCTCCTGGTCCAGCTTCTCAGCTCACACCAGTCACATTGTCCCTGTAGCTCTTCCTCCCCTCCCAGTGTGATATTTCCCTGCTGTCCTACCTTGGCACATCGGTGGCACCCCAGGGTCCCAGCAAGGCTCACACGTGACACATCTGGACAGTCATTTATTTCTGGGCTACTAAAGAATTGTTTAGCAGCCCCTCCCAGACTCCATGGTGCATCCCAGGTGCAGATCCTTACATGCTTCTGTGGCAAAGGCCCTGAGCTGTCTTTTCAGGATCCTATAGGGAGCTGCCATGTGGGGCATTCAGCCAGCGCAGATCTCTCTCACCACCCACATGGCAGCATTTCCCTATCCTGGGCCCTGTGTAAATTATCCCAGTTGCTTAAATCGTGCAGGAAACCATACACATCTTTTCACAAATTCAGAGTTGGTAAAAGACCTAAGTGAAACCATAAAACTCAAATTACATTTAGAAAAAAATGATCTGTTGACAGTCCAGTCTTGTAAACTCATTGTAGGGTTCACAGAGCACTGACCATCAGGCGGAGCTTTGCTGCACATTGCCCAAGCAGTTGGGCACCCTCTTTCACCAGCCCTTGGGGTATCCTCCCATCACACTGTTCTCAAAAGTAAGGAAAAATTTCTCATGCAGGTGTGGGAGGGTGATATTAGCTTCATTTTACTACATTAAGTTCATTTTACTACAAGGCAGCTCAAGGTGTTCACATTAAAAATGAACTCTAACCAGCTGTATGGCAAGTCTGTTTGTTTCCTCTCAGTGAAAAAATTATTCTTACTTAAGCGGGCTCAGTTTGAAAAAGGGGTTTTATTATTATGATCCTTTGCAATGAGTTTGTTCCCTGCAAAAAAAGAACTGAATAAAATTTATTTATAATTGCCTGTATTACAAAAATACTTTTTCTTAAGTAGGAGATATATAAAATTATGGGGCTTTATGTTCTCAGGAAAATAAATAAGGTATCTCTTTTTATTACCATGAAGTTCTGTTATTTAGACTCTATGTCTAAATTTTGGTACTACTTAATTAAAACTATGAATCTACAGCAGCCTTTACAGCAGCCACCTTGGATAGACTGTATATAAAAACTAGACAATATTTTTTTCCCATGGGCATGTTATAACTTTCCCAAAAGTGGTCTGCTTGGTTTAAGCTTCATAATGATACAGATTGTGGATTTTCACTTTTTCATCTGGTACATATACACTGGCTTCCTACTTTTGAACAATTAATGGAGTTTGTAGACTTAATACCTGGAAACCAGATAACATTTCTAAGCAGTACTTTGATTTGCCAATTTAATATGACTCAGTCCCACTAAAATTTACATAATATTCACTGGGTCACCACATGAATTATCCTATCTATCTAAATTATGCATATGCATGAGCCGATGTAAGACTCTGGACTGAAATAAAGTCATTATCCATTTATTTTTAAAGAAACAGCTCTTCGTTTTATTCATTATTGTATTATGTACAATTTACAAGTTGTTCGTATCATTTTTCCTCTGGACATGATTGTGATGCCTTTCCTCATATGAGAATCTTTCAGTTTAAATGGCCTCACACTGCTTTTGTCTGCATCCCTTCCAAGTGCTTAAATACAGGAATAAATAATTCATCTTATTTTCTATGCTGCTTTCTTACTGTGCAGGAGATGGCATTTTACTACCTTTTTATGTTCTCCACATCTTGTCTTGCAAAGCTGAGTTTTTCCATTAGGCTGGAAAACACTTGCATGGTCCTCCTTTGTCTCTGGTRGGAGAGATTTAAGGAATTTCATCTGACTCCAGTAGCTTCTTATTCCATGTCTGCTACTCACTCTACGTCTGTAGACTGTTCAGTAGCTCAACGGTGCCAGAGTGGTTCTGACAGATCCCACCCCTACGAGGAGAGGCAGGAAAAGTCATTGTCAAGGTCCCGTTGCCCAGAGAGGGAGTCGGAACACAACAAGAAGAGGGCACCTAGCTGGTTTGTTCGTGACAGCCCGAGGAGCTCCAGTTTGCAACAGCTTTAATACTTCAAGATGCATCTGTGAGATCCTTCTGACATTCCCATGGTCACCAGAAATATTTATATGCATGACTGCTAGGACATAAAGTCTTATATGATTGTATATTCCCAAGAAGCATGAAAAATCAGACCTTCATCCCTCAGAGAAGTCACATCAGACAGCATAGGACTAGGACACTTTTCAAACTAACATTAATCCAAGAAAATAGAAAATGTATGCTTTCTGTGCAAGTTTCTAATAAAATCTGAATGAGAAAGCTATTTTAATTGCTTTTGGATATTTTTGATGTAATTTAAAGTTCAATTCTCTTAGTCCAGATTTCCATCTGTTGCTAAAAGTGTAAAGCAGTATTTTGTCTTTCAACCCGGTTTTGCCTTTGAAATTTGTCTCCTCTTTTTGTTTCTACTTTGAAAAAAACTAATGCAAGGCAGCAAAATTCAACATTCCACATTGCAACCAGCAGCAAAGAACAGCAAAAGTTTACTCAGAAACACGTTGCACCCCTCTGCACACTGCCAACTCAGTGCTTAGAGGTGCAGACATTATCAGTCCAAGAAAAAAAAAAAAGAATGTAGTCACTACTTTGTTGTTTGTAGGTTTGGACCTCTTTTTGAAAGATATCTTTCATAGAAAAATAGTTACATCTTTTGAGATGATACAGGATGGTTTGACTTCCACAAAACAACAACAAATTATTCTTACACATCTCCAACTCTTGCAAAGCATGATTTAATGAAAGTCCATGCTCTACAAGTTACCCAGGCATATAAATACGAATTGTTTTAGTGGGAATAAGGCACATGTCATTCCAGAAGTGGACTTACACAATATCCTTTTAGAGTATAAGCTATGGCAAGCACCAGACCCCTACTAATAGCAGCCTCTAAGGACACCTAAGCAGAAGTAAAATCAAGTCTAGCATGTATTTTAATCTAAGCCCTGGCATTTGAATACCAGAAATCTTTATGTATATTCAGATTTCATATTTTCTTGACACTACAAGAAGCAGGAAATCGGGAAAATCCTCTCTCAAACCACAGGTCCCTACAAAAACCAGGAAAAATAAAAATAAACTTATCAACTAAAAAACCCACAATATTGGTAAGAAATTTCTCAATATATGGACACTTGGGGGTAACTCAGAGCCAAGCTAACTGAGGGTAGTCTCAGGGCTCTCTTTACAAGGAATACACTTGCTGATAAGATGCCTCAAGTTCAGTGTCCCTTCAGAGAATCCTAACTCCCTGTGTGTGCAGATATGTTTCAGACAAGAACCCAGAAGGCATCATGCTACCTGCCACTTCACCTTACCCCTCACAACAACTGCATGTACTCTTCATAAATGCTTGGCGGAACCAGAACAACAACAACAACAACAAAAGAAAGAAATTTCAGAAAGCACACTGAAATAAAAATATACACATATGCTGTGGGCACAAGTGTCTTTTGTTAAGAGAGGAATCATTTCACAGACAAAAATAAACTAGTGTAGAAGCTGTTTCCATCACAGAGCCTGGTGCTTACAGGAGTAGAGATTTTAGTTTATTCATCAACCTTCAGAAACGTGATTAATTTGTGGAGTTAATGCAATTTTTAGTGAAAGGTAGAATATGCTTAATTTTCTTTAGCAAACTAATTTATTTTACACAGTGTTTAATTTAGACAAGCATTATAGCTGAATGGCCCATTAGATAAGCTTTTGTCATGTTTGATGGCATCCTATTCTGAGTATGCATAAAATATGGGGGTAGAGGGTTAGGCATACAAACATATGCATGAATTTACAAATAGACATCACTCATTCCTCAGACTGGGTTGGTTAGAGTGGTGCATAATTAGAAGCTTAGTTGTTACCTTAGACTCCAGCAAGGCAAATGAAAATGGGCTAAAATTCAGCAACTTTAATAAACTTGGTGAAAACGAACAGAGTCTTGAGGTATCACATAGAAAGAACTGGATGATCTTCAGGATCCAAACAGCAGAAATGTGATGAAAAGTACTGCACTGTGTGCTCATAATCAATTCCATGGATTATGAGAAATTCTGTTATAAATTGGGAGCTCATCAGCTGTAAATTCCTGAAGAGAAGAAAACCTTGAGCATGTTCATCAGCCAGAGGATGAGTGGTTGCAGACACCACCACAGCCAGTGGGGTCAGGRGGCTACTGTGATCCCAACAGGTATCTGGTGAAGCATTTTTCAGAAGAGGTAAGACTGTGCTAGTGTCACTCTTGCTCTCTGATGATACCACTCTGTGTTAAACAAGAGAAAGAGAGAATGTGGAAAGAACAGTCTGAGATTTCAGCTTGTTGGGGCTGGTAAAGTCGAAAAGGGGTATTTCTGCTGCCTGTTAAGACAATAATGTCAGTACGAAAAGGAGGAAAAGGAAAAGAACTACTCAAAAACATGAAAAGCCTACCCTCTGGAATAATCTCACTATGAATAAATTTGAAGAAATTCGGCTAATACAATGATCAGCCTACCCTGACCTTATTGCATGGGTTGGGAGTAAGCTTTTGGGTTATAAGAGAGCCCTTCTAGTTAGTGCTATGGCTGTTAATTGAGATCTAAATCCAAGGCAAGGCAAGACTTTCTGTGCAAGCTTTTCAATGGGACCAGGAGATTGTTTCTCTTATTTTGGATCCTGATAACGGCCACGCCTCTGCAGTGGTGCAGTGAAGAGATCTGCAGATCTAATATGAAAAGTATCAGAGGGGACTTTTTTTTGGAGAGATAATATCTTCATAAGTCAAGCTGAGAGAGCTGGAAAAAGCCAATGAACTTTCAGGCATGAACATGCTCTCCCCATTGCTGCCCTGCCAACTCACATCACAGGTTTCAGGAGAGTACAAGTTAGCAGCTGGCCTTTTTGCTTGTGTTCAGGCTTTCAGGTTGAGATCAATACTGGTGATAGCAGAGTTATACGAGCGTTGCTGTTTGAAGCATAATCCTCTCTCCTCTTTGCYTGAGACACTCACACTGTTTGGTCTCACATGACAACCTTGTGTTGGAGCAGCAATCTACAGCTACACTGGTGGCTTGCAGACAACCTGAGTCCACTCACCACTGCCTGATTCTCGCTCTGCTATCTTCATACGTGCTCATGGTTTTACAAAGAAGTGACTAAAAGCCTGTAATTGCATAATTAATGCATGGAGTGACTGCAGAACTCAACCTCCTGGGCAGGAAAGACTAATGCCAAAGGGAAAAATTCTTGTAGCTGTAAATTGATAAAGTGTCCTTGAGTTAAAGGATTTGAGTCCCTTAAATGCTTTACACAGGAAATTAAAGAGAAGACAGAATCCCTTGATSACACTAAAAGCTAAAACATACTTTATGTAGCTACTAGGGAGTGAAAAGAGACTCTAAAGTGATAAAGTAGCAAAATATCACCAAGTCCCATTTGGACTCCATGGCTTTATCTTCCCATTTGGGAGGGGAAGATTACTCCAAGAGAGTTTTTTAAAACTTGGACAGGGGAATTACTAATTGGTATATATGTAATATAGGTGGAAGAAGCATGCTCAGTTTCAATATGGCACCAAAATAACAATTTAAAGGTGACTCAGCATTGTGGTGTTTTTAAAATGCCATGGGTGTCAGATAATTCATAGAGAAAAGTCAAATGTCATCAAACACTTGACAATTCCCTAAACATCTCCCAAAGAATGGGCTGATAATGTGGTTATTTCCATGTGACAGGGTGTAGAGTCATCTGGGAATTGTTAGTGTCAATCAAACTCCTGCAGCAAATTACTATTTTTGAGAAAACTTTGATTTTGAAGTTTTCTGCATGCAGAGAACATTTTCTGGAACAAATGGAAGAGGGAGGCACCTCAGCACTGCCATGGCCATGGCCACAGGGTTAAGGGACATGCTTAAGCAAGGTCTTGGTGTAGCTTCCCAGGCCCAAAAGCCCCGGGGCTAGAAGTAAGGAGATGCTTCCTGGCTACTACTCCCACATGTTGTCTAGCATCCACCCTGTGGTGTTGAACATGTTGGACTCATCTCATGACTCCCTATTCAAGGGGTAAAACTGTCACAGAGGAGCACCCTGGAGCTGTGTTGTGATTTAAGCCCTGCTGGCAACTCAACACTATGCAGCCGCTCGCTCACTCCCCTGCCCCAGCGGAATAGGGAGGAGAGCCAAAAGTAAAACTTGTAGGCTGAGATAAGAACAGTTTAATAATGGGGAGAAAAGTAAAATATAAAAATAATGATAGTAAATTGAAAAAAAGAGAGAGAGAGAACACCTGAGAAAAACAAGTGATGCACAATAGAGTTGATCACCATTTGCTGACCAGTGTCAAACCCCATCCCCATAGCCAGTAATCCCATCCAGGTAACTCCCCCAGTTTATATACTGGGCATGACATTCTCTGGAATGGAATATCTCCTTGGCCAGTTCGGTTCACCTTTCCTGGCCAAGCTCCCTCCCAGTTTCTTGTGCACTTGCTCACTGGTTGAGCATGAGACACTGAAAAGTCCTTTACTTAGAGTAAGGACTGCTCAGCAACAACCGAAACCAGTGCATTGTCAGCATTATTCTCATACTGAATCCAAACCACATCACTCTACCAGCTACTGAGAAGAAATGAACTTTATCCCAGCCAAAACCAGGACAAGCTGCCTCTGCTTTCGCACTCCTCTGCAGCTCCTCCCCTCCTTCTCAGCCTATCTTCCCTCCCACACCAAGATTCTCATGTGGTTTGGGGTTTCTCACTGAGTCTGGAAAAATGTCTGCATTCTCAAGAAAAGGGAAAAAAGAGAGACACTTCATGCAAATGAGTCTAACCTGATTCAAGAGGGGTAATATGGCTCTGCCTAAGTTTTCTTAAAGAGCATTACTTGGCTAGGAAAYATCATTGCAACGACCATGCTGCATGACTACAGTAAACTCTCATTTCAAATCCCAAAGGCGTGGGTGAGATACCCAATTAACAATGTATGGAGGCAAGCTGTTGATACGGTTCACACAGGGACTCAGTGAGATATCAGAAAGGGCCTCTTGGGAACCAGCATTACACATTTGAAACTATTTAATATTTGGATTCAGGTTCTCTGTTTATGTATCCCAGCAGGTCTTTATCAATTGTTGTTGAAGATATGGTGGGTTTATTAGATCAGGCCTACATCCATGTGTCGAGGAATGCCATTGTGAGCCATTCTGAACCATGATCAATCATCGGAAAACAGGCATAATTGTAATTTTATAACTATGAGAATAATTGCAAAAGATTAGTAGTCTACCCAGCTGGAGACTTTGCAAAAGCCTGAAGGCAATTAAGCAGCTATATTTTGAAAGTATCTAATCAATTTAATTTCTTTTCTTAGATAAAGCAGCATGAACTTCGGTTTGCATTGTTGGAGGAGGCCTGTTGGGTGATGAATAAATATTTCTGGTAGATTAACCCAGCCCTATCACAAGTCAGGAAGATTCTTTTTGTTGGTTTCAGTAGGAGTTGATCAGGCTCTGTTCAGGAAGAGCACAAGACCTGTTTAATGTGTTTACATTTACTATTTCGGGCAGGACTGATTTAACTGCCACCTCAAAACAAACTGACATTTAAAAAACAGGTTGCAGAGACTTTTTTTCAGGTCGGCCAAGCAAAATGCTAGGAGAAAAATAGTGCACACTGACATGGAATTATCTAACAGAACACCTAAGAAATGGGATGGAGGGAACCACTGCAATGGTGACAGAGTGGTGAAACAAATAATGCTTGCTTCATATTTCACAGGTCATTCCCATTCCTTGAAAGAATGCCCTGATACCCAGCTGAAATTCAGTGGATTCGAATTACGCTACAGACTGGAGAGAATGGAATATCACAGAATACCAAAAGTCTTGAAACAACATGTATTTGATGACACTATGAGACACAAATCTTTGCAGGATCATTGCATGAACCTCAGACACATTCTTGACATTTTTATGGGTGTGGCAGTGGCCTAACATAGTTCCTGGGTCACCAAGTTTGCTCAGAGTCACACCTATAGGAACTAAGTGTAATCTAAGGGATAATGCAATCCTCTCACTACTCTAGATCAGAACTCTGTGAATTTCACTCCTTCCCTCTGCAAACTGGGATTAAGCAGCATAAAATCCATGCTTTAAAGGTCCCAACAGACAAAAGATCATAATAAAATTTGCTACCCTGTCCTCAGACTGTGATGAAAAGCCATAGATAGGCATTCAAAAGCCAGCCTAGAGTATTTCACAGATTTCAGTCTTCAAGGAGAGTTTGGGGACTCATTGTCATTGCACCCTGGGGAAACCCTGGTTTCTGTGGGGTAACTTTTAATATGCACTGGAGTCTGCGGCCTGAATCCCAGTCTGCAGAGAAAAGGGATCAGACTGGAAAAAGCCCAGGAAATATTTACTTATGGTGAAGAGCCATGTCCAAACCCATCATCTGAGTAACACTCTCTAAGGCATTCTTACGCATGTGTGAGGTCACAGGCAAAAAGTCAGGGGCCACTGTACTCTGACCATTCTACTTCATATTCAGAGCCAGTCTGGATACCTCTGCATGCTGCTACACCCAGCTGCATCTGCATCTGCAGCTACACTGCCTCTGCATATATATCACCCTTCTGTCTAGGAGACAGTCACACCAACTCTGACATCTGTCTTTTTAGTAAAGTAAAGGCTTTTGGATAAAAGACTCAGCATGCCTGATTGCTTTGCTGTTTGTTTAAGGAAAAGGTGAGCTTCAGGTTAAGAGTGCCTTAAGTGCTTGTCTCTGCCAAGACATTCTCTTTTAAGATTAACAATATAGCAATCTGATTTTAATATTTCTATGGTGTAATAAAAGCCGCCCACCACACCATTTCTGCTTCACAAAGCTAATATGACTCAGATAATTAACTCAAAGACAAATGATTATCAAGCTACAGGACATTCACCAGTGGAGTCATTAAACCCTTTAAACACGGAACCACTGCTCTATTGACTGACAATCTTTATATGATTAGCTCAATTCATGATCTTTTCAGCCACCAGCACAAAATATGACTGCAGTTTCCCAGTTTTCCTCTTCTGAATTGCTACATTAGCTGCCTCTGAAGTTTGAATCACAAGGATTTGTGAAGCTTCTGCTGTTACCTATTAAAGTGATTTATGGTTCATACTATTTCAGGTGGCATACCTACAAGCAGAGACAGAAGTGGCACTCCTGCTCTAAAGCTGCTTTTAAGTTCTTTAAAGCATTGCTGAAAAGGAGAGAGGAAGGGAAAAAAGACTATTCAAGTGGAGAGTGATCCTCTGGAAAGTTTGTTTACTACAATCCACAGCCACCATCAGAACTGCAACACGACATTTTGGCATACCAAACCCTGACATTTAGGGCTTTCTCCTGCCACGCCATTGAAGCACCATAAATCCCTTACAGTGCATCAGAAATTCTCCTGTCACCAGGATGCAATGTGTTGAAATGCAGAGCACACTATTCGCGATGGCAAGGATCATCTTCCCATCTAATCCTCCAGCTCCTTGTGCTATGCAGGCAAGGGACAGGAGGAAATCTGGGGATTAGTGGGGAACAGGCTGGGCTGGCAGCAGGTGCCCTCTGCCAGGACTGTGCAGGAAAAGAGGGTATTGAGGAGTCACCTTCCACTGAAGGTCCTTTCCCCAGGGCTCTTGCAATCACTTTGCTACCAAGCATTATGCAATCTGAACCCTGAAGGCAGATCAAAAAGAACGTGGAGGAATATCATATTGATCTGATTCAGTATACTTATCACTGATTTGAAAATATAAAGGAAATCACTTCTGCTAAGCTATGCAGATGTCAAACAGATAAATGTGAGGGCTGAGTGTTCACAAAAGCAGGACAAGGACATTCAGTAAATCAGTCCTATACAAAAGGTGTATGAGTACAATCAAGCACAAAACTATGCATCGGGGAAAAAAATGTCCCCTCTATCTAGAGAAAGTGGTGCTGTGGCTGCAAAGCCCAAGACTAGAAAGGGACTAGAGATAATAATAATGAACAACAAAGCATGAGCTTCCAGTGTTAACGGGATCAAAGGAGATCAGGGAAAAGAAACAAGGGGTAATGCAATATCCTTCCACTTGGGAAGGGTATTGAATTACCTACCCTTCCAATGGGAAGGACAGGTGTGGAAACCACACGTTTTTCAAAAAGCTTTTACAGAACTTGGGTGTTTTTAACTAGTGTAGGGAATTACCATGAGGAAGAAGTACTGGATTCTTCATCCTTGATGTCTTCTTATCAAAGTTGAGGAGTTTCTTTTTTGTGAGCACAGGTCAGCAAGYCTTCCTCAGTTTAAAGTCTTTGAAAAGCAGAGTTATATTCTGCATGGCTTTGCATCATCCCTTCTAGCAATAGTTAGCCGTAATGGATGATGTTAGAAATAAAGGTACAACTGTTGTCCAGCTTCCAACCTGATTTTTGCATCCTTGGTTCTGGATAGAAACAAACTCAAAACATTGACTTTTTTAATATCAAACCAAAATGAGTCAAGTGCCCCAGTATCTTCTAGGACATGTTGAAGTGGCACAGGGAAACCAGTGAGTGGGTAAAGCCTGGGTAAAGCAAACTCTTAACCTCATCCCAGCAGGACACAGAGAAAACAGAGCATGTTACCAGAAGGAGTGAACAAGACCACAGCTGGGTAGCAGGAGGAAACTTGCCAGACTATGAAGGAGATTACCTAGTCCTGTTGTCATCAATGGAAACTCTGCCTTTGAATTCAAAAGGAACACACAAACATTGTTTAGTTTATCTGAGAGAAAGTCAGAATCTGGACAACACCGTGATACTATTTATGCACTGTTGGGACAGTTACCTTATGAGAACAGGAATAAGATATAAAAAGCAGAGATAAAGAACAGACTGTGTAACCAGGCGCCTGAATAAATGATGCCCTTCTTAACACTAAATTGATGCTAAGGAGTTTCATTCTGGTTTTTGGAGACTTGGTGACACTCCTACCTATGTTGTCCCATGACCAAGGAAGAGAGAGAACTGGAATCAATTAGAAAGGCAATTACACTTGTAAGCAATCACTACAAATGCACTATTGTAATTAGCATATCAGTGTTTGGAATTTATCACTCCTTGCTAGCACTTTATCAGTTTAAATCTTTGTAAAGTCTTCAATGCTTGACTGAAATGAGCAGCACCTGCAGTTACTGTAGCTCTGGATGGATTTCAGATTAAAAATATCATGATTGCTAACTTTGGAGGTAAAAAATATCACAGAAAAGTGGTGAAATACCACTCCCTGCAACGTTCATCTGTGAATGAATGTTTTGTCATATATTTCTTTTGAGTCTGTCTCCTTTTTCCTTTTCAGATAAACCCAGCCAAGATCACAGTACTGGTAAAACAGAGCRTTGGGGGAGATGGTTTCTAACCACTTTGAGGATGACAGTTCCTCCTTTTCCTCTTCTAGCAACTGTTCTGGCTTGATGTAAATCTTTGCATGTGGTACTTTGCATGTAGCAAGTAGGAAAAGAGTGATTTTTCATTTTCACAGTGAAGCACAATGATATTACCAATTGCAATTTTAATCTGCAGTGTGGACTGCTTATAGCTTTACAGCTGAGTCACTGTGACTGCTTTAATCTGCTTTTGAGAAGGATCTATTTAAAAAAAAGAAGTGCAGGGAAGGAGGAAAGGACTAAACTGGCTCGTTGGTGCTTGGCAAACACCTGAGTCTTTTTCTCCTGAATGGAGGATTAGTGGGCATTAATCCTTCCTGAAGGCAGTGTATTCAGCAGATTCCCATGGGGAGTGTGGTCCACCGTTACTATTGAGATGTTCTGCCTCAGAAAAACTTGACAACTGGCCTTGTCTAAGTGCCAGGATGCTCCCAGCCAAGCAGCAATGGGCCGGGATTCCCCTTGAGAGAACCCTGGCACCCAGACCAGTAAGGAAAAATCTATTCGCTCCATGCCTCCATCAATAATACTGGGGCTCCAGCATGCTTGAGTTATCCTCAAAAGAGAGGCTCTCTTTGAAAGGACATATATATGTGTCAGCATGTCACGTGTGGGAGTGCAAGCACAGGACATACTAGCACAAGGCAGGCTGGTAAGGGTCTTCACAAAAATTAACCTATACTAATATTTCACTCAATTTTCATCTCAGTTTTTTAAGGTCTGAAATTGGAATCACAAAACTAATGGTTGTAGTTGATACTACAAAGTTGTAGTATCAACAAAAATACAGAATTAAGCCCGTTTTCATTTTTTCTAATTGGAACAGGGAGGCAATATTGTGAACGTTCAGGGGTTGTTTTAATAACCTGTTTGTGTTCAACTGCATCCAGGTTTAGTTCAAATATATTACTCCCTCTTCACCTTCAAGCTCAGATGATGGTATTTTTTGTTCAATAAGACAGATGTGAAAATAATTCATTACCTGATGAAATACTGGAGGCTGAGGAAATGCATTCATGAATGCTTTAGGGAATTTGTTTACATGCACTCATTCACTGTCAGTGTTAACCAGACTGAATGCCCTTCTTTTTTTTTTTCCTAAACAAGACATTTGGAGACATTTTGAAGGTTAATTTAGCATTTTGCAAATGTCACCTAAACTCTGAATGATAAAGTTGATCTAATTTCTTTTCCACCCTCCATCACAACAAACTCTCAGCAACCTATTCACTTAAAAATTCTTTGGGCCATGGTCTCTGCAAACTGAAGACATCTGAAATCATGAGCTGAACTCTTGGTTGTGCTAGAATAAATCCCATTTCTTTGTGTTTCTTTGGTTTCTTCATTATTTCCACAGAAGATAACAACAGGGCAGCCTGACATCTCCATGCACCTACAGACAAGGGTGCTGAGAGAGAAGGGATGGACATCATGTAACAGTGTTTAGGCTGACAGCTTGTTAGGCCTTTGGGTAGCTACTCTCCATGGGGTTGGAAGCCAGTGGATTTTCTCGCAGCTGTTGAAGCCAGTCTGAATCTAAGATACCATGTCCATCAGGCTCTCAGAAAGAAAACTATTTATTCTTGTTAGGGTTGTTTTTAGCCAGATCGTGTCTGAGAACCACCAGCATGCAGAGAGGTGGTGGGGACTTGTGGAGGACCAGCGGGAGGTCAAACTGCAGCAGCACTGACAGGACAAATCTGCACCAGGATCACTGCAAGGGTGCACACATCCACGTGCAAAATTGCCTGCACACTGTCAAGCCTGACGAGACAACCTTTAACTGACACAAAGCTGGAGGCACCAGTAGCAAACTCTTCACACTGCAGAAATTCCTGCCTCCCTCCTGCACAGAGGGTGTCCTGTCAAGGTCTCAACCAGGTAGACACACAAAATGAACAAAGACATGGGTGCTCCAGCTAAGACCTGTCTCTGGCTAACCTGCATGTTGACAATTTTATATTATTTGAAAGCAGAGATTTGTTAGGCTGCAAGTTGAACTTTATCTGAACTCTATGGTTATGTTGTGTAACTCAAAGATGGATTAAAGTGAAATTTGGAACTAACAGTCTAAACATTTATAATAGTTAGAACWGACAAAGCTAGCAGCTTAAACATTACTTAAAAATTAACAGCCAGAGTGGAGAGCTCCCAGGTCATGGTATATGAACTGTAACAGATACTTTACAACGTTGACTGCAGAATCAAGTGAAACCCCTACGAAATTCAACCTAAGGGAGTGTGAAGACAACAACATTGCAACCACTTGGCAGCAAGACAGTTAACCAATGAAGAGTGAGAAGACCTCAGACCCTAATTTGGCTGTTTGTCCATAATGTCACGTGAAGGATGGAGAGTTTAAATGGTAAGGGTGTAATTGCACAGGGATTTCTCTCTTTGTGATCCCTCTTTTGAGGCACCTGGCTCAAGCTACCAGATACTGTGATTGATTATCTGATGGAGATGACAGCCTAGAGACAAAATTTCTCTAACACTGCAAGACACAGACAGAGTCAGGCCCCAGTGCCACTTCACACTTCCCCAAAGTGAGCCTCTCACTTTGCACAATATGCGTCTGTGACCGGACCAGCACACAAGGCACCAGCTGACAGGTGTATTGTGCTGGCCTAACCAGAACTTCCCAGCAAATGCTGAAGAACGGATTCACTGCTGACAAACCCCCACTGACGATGGAGAGGTTTGATCCAAAGATTTGTGAAACCTCTGTGCCCCCCAATTCAGCTATTTCTGTGCTTGCCGTTACACACTTTTCAGTAGTCCAACAACAGCAGGTCATCCCCGTTACAAGAAAAGAGTCAGACTTACCAGGTTACAGTGACCTTGAGCTGACTTCTTCCTTGGTCAGTACAGAGTGGGGAGAAGGATGAAATGGAGTTGCCTTCCCAACATGTTGCCAGCATCCATCCAAAGGTGTACTCAAGTCAGCTTGCGTGACAAAGATGAGGGCAGACGGTCAAACTTCAAGTTCCAGTTATTTACACATTTCTCAGAAAAACTCAATTCCCAGTTTTCCCACAGAAAATTTCCAAACAATATTTCTTTTGCTGCTGAACGTGACTTTGTTTTATTTGGAAATACCAGTCACAATGAGCAAGCTCTGAAATACCAGAGAGAAACAATAGCAGGATGAAGGGAGGGAAGGCATTCAAAGTTACCAGAAGGAAAATTGCAATTTTCCAATCAGCTCACGAACAAGGGTTCACTGACACTGTGACAACGAGAGCTTCAATCAGCCTGCAAAGTCTATTTAATCTAATTTGCTGATGAGATTAGGCCAAGCCTTCCTATTCGTTCTGTTCCTCGATCTAGTGCTAACCACACGTATCACCGTGGCTTGTGCCAACCACCCCTGCATCCCTGGGACTCTCCAAGAACAAGTGTGCATGTGATGCCTGCTACCCTTTGGTGGCAGCACAGGAAAATCCTTATTTTTTTTAAGTCAGCACTAGTCTAAGACCACCAAATGTATTACCAAAAGTGCAGGAGTCATAAAACAGCCTTACCAGGATAGAGCTTTAGGGAGAAGGAGGCTGATATTGTCTCTGTAACTATAATCACTTAAAAGGCATGCAAAGCAGCAACGTAATTACTCAGCCCTCACTGTAACTGTGCCTTGGAATTGCACAAAATTGATAGAAAGAGAACAACAAATGAAGGGTCGTGGCAACACGTGCCATTTCCAGGTGAGGTACAGTCTGCTACTATGTAAAAGACTAATAAGACAGGCCAAGAAAGACAGAGAATTTGCCATGGGAAGGTTGGACCCCAGAGGATTTGGGTCTGTGCCACAACCGCTCAGCCATTCCCCTCCTGGATGGGAAACTCTGAGTTTGGCAACTCCAGACTCCCACAAACCTTGTTTAACCCAGTACAAATGATGACAAGGTGGTTTATCCCCTGCTCACCTGCTCTCCTCATCTGCCAGGCAAGGACGGAGAGGAGGAAGGATCAGGAGCATGTTTCCAAGAGGATAACATTCCTCCTTGCTGGCTGCATTTTTCAAAGAGAGACAGACACTGCCCCTCTGTACATTGGATCAATGTAGCACCAGCAAGTTCAGTCCATCAGTTTCAGGTACTGGACACTGAGTTGCCTGTGCTGGGCGAGCCCCTGCTGCTCCTGCACCCTGCCAGCCTCCCAACCACAGCACACTCTATGCCCATGGCAAAACATCTCCCGGAAAGTGAGGAAACCCCTAAACCAGAAGCAGAAAAGCAAGAGCAGGGACACTTCAGACACCTCGCTAAGAGGCTCCTTGCAGGGCTGTGGGAAAATGGTGCCAACTACACATCTACAGAAAATCCTATCAGCCTCCTCTGCCAGCTACAGCAGCTATTTTTGCTTTGCCACACAGACTGCGATTTGCACAGAATGCTCAGAATTTCCCCCATGATTTTCCTTGGGACAGTGATGGACTTCGCTAGAGGTTTGTTCAGCTCACCAAGTAGCTCACACAGTCACCTCTGTTGATGAAAAGCATACAGAAAGGGCCACTGTCCAGACTGATGCACAGAGCAAGAGGGTCAGTTCTACCACAGCTCAGCTTCGTCAGCTGGAGGTGAGTCCCAGGCAACACGAGCAGAAGCATGGTTGTAAGAAGCAGATTTCTTTACTGAACTTTAAAGATTAGATACCTTTCTGAAGCAATTTTTGACCTTCTAAAAATGTAATTTTTATTCATTCAAGCAATTTGCAACATGAAAGTTTAAATATTATTCAGGGGAATCCTTTGTCCTTTTCAAAATGCCATTATATTCATCAAGGCACACATATTTGTTATTTATATGCCTCTTTTTAATTCTATTTTACTGTAGTACTGGAAGCGAAGTTCATGACCTTTAACTACACTTTGAATTCCTCTTTGCTTGAATTGCCTCAAGAATTTACACCACATTGAGCTTGCTGCAGGGCTCCGAGGCTGTTTCCTTCCCTTCTTTGAAGCATACTCGTCTGGAGGAAGGAGCCAGTGCTGTGCTTCCCAGCCCCCTCGCAATTTGAACAAGAGCCCCATGCTCCTGCCATGTCGCCAGCTGTTCTCTGGGCTGCACCTTAGCGGTGCCTGGGCATCTCTCTGCACTCCCTCACTCTGGCAGAGCAATGTTAGGGATGCAAATAGAGCTGTACAGATGCACACGAGGTGGCTTTTCATCTGACCAGGCAGGATACAAAGACCACTGCAACTCAGAGGCATATCTGCCTAAACATTCAGGGCCAGCACTGCTGCAGCTACTTTGCTTTTGTCATTTGAGCTACTGAGATAAAAGCTTTGTGCCTCTGCTTTTATGCCAGCTACAATCCTTAAATCCCTGACTGCAGAGTCGATAACACTCTCAGCCCTTTAACCGCCCCATCCTTATTTGTACACAGGCAGCAACACCACGTCAAGGAGTATCAGTGCTGCAGGTTTCAGGCTCCCTCCTTGTCCCTAGCTGCGAGCCAGCCCTTGAAAATAGAGAGGGTTTAAATCAGCCTAAATCCAAAGAAAAACAACTATTTCCAGAATGGCAAAATTCCATTATTTTTGCATTTCCATTTAAAGTAAGCATCCTTTTCTGGGTAAGATATTAGCATCTCATCTAGTTATACAGCTTACAAAGGACAAAATATTGACATAGGAACTTTTACACTGAAATGAGCTATGTTTCTCCAGTTACCTGAGCAAAAATACATGGAGAATATGAAAAGGCAAGAAAAGCCATTTTCTAGAGCTCTGATATACAGAATTTATAGAGATGACAGCACATGAAACATTGAACTGAAAGCAGACCCCAGCCACTTTGGACCATGACCAAGGACCCTTACATTGGAGTTGATGATGCACATTCAGTCAATTCAGTGTTTGCAAGGCCCTTGTTTCACTGAGCTTCATTCCCAATCAATTAGCAGATGCTACACTGCCCTGCCAGATAGCAAACTGATCTCAGTCAGCAAATAAATGCTCTTTCAACCAGACCACTATGATTCAGGTCTTCCAGGTGCCAGGTGTCCTGGACGTGCAAGATTCCAGAAACTCTTTCTGGCCTCTTTGTGTCCCCCCAGGATAACAGGAGGTCACTGGATCTGTCCCACTCCATATGGGCTGCTACTGGTTACTGAGTCGTGTTCACCATGTCAGTCATTATTTTTTCAGCACTTCAGTGTCTGGGACAACAACTGCTAAAATCTTACAGCTCTGTGCTAGGAAGGGTTAGATTGGATACTAGGGAAAATTTCTTCACCAAAAGAGCTGTCAAGCATTGCAACAGGCTGCCCAAGGGAGTGATTGAGTGACCATCCCCAGAGATATTTAAAAGACCTGTAGATATGGTGCTTAAGGATGCACTTTAGACGTTGACTTTGCACTGCTGGTGTAGTGGTTGGACTGAATGATCTTTCCAACTTAAAAATGATTCTATGACTCTAAAAAACTTTTGCCCCAGAATAGACACAGCTGACCAGTGCCAGGGTGGACAGTCTGTATCCAATACCTGTCCTGGGTGATACAGGTGGCACCTACCTACAGCAGCACACAGCCTGCTTGCTTTGTTCAACCATATACCAGAACCAAAAGATTTATTCTCATACTTCCTAATAATTCTATCCTGACCTCTCTCCAAATTTCTGGCTATTTGAGCTGAACATGGGACTTCTGCTCCTCCCATACTTGGCACAGTTCCATCACTTTATATTTCATGCTAAATTTTTAGACCTATGTCAGTGTTAGCTGTTGAGATGAGGTAGGATAACATTGTTCTCCCACTTTCTAGCCATTTCTGCAGTCTGAGGTTTTCCTTCACATATCAAACAGTTGTTTTCTTCTCTTTATATCTGGGGAAGAGCAGGCTGGATGCTAAATAAAAGTAAGAACATCTTTGCCTTAGGGTATCTCAGACACAGACGCAGCTCCACCCTACAATTAAAGCTCATGCCCTCCACCTGTGCATGCACACTCAAGCTGGTGACTTCTCAGGTGATGACCTGCTAGGTACCTTATTTATCATGCACATCCCTGTCCCTTCTTAATCAAAAAAATCTGAATATAAGCTTGGACAATTGTCATGAAACATCCAACATTTTATAAATTACGGGAAGAAATTATCTGCAGCTTTAATATGGAATTTCTTTCCTTGCCACAGAAGAGCTCTCAAGCACTGGTAGTGAGGTATTCAGCTGTGGTCAGTTCTCTACCCGGGACACATTCACAGCTTCACACTGCTTAGCCTCACAGATGCTCAACTTTTACATCAAGACCAGTCCCCACTTTTCCCAACTTCAGGCTTTAGGGTGTGACTTTCTAACATACAGCAAGTTTCATCGAGGGCTTGCTAAAGATTTTCCAGAGTGCATGTTTCCTTCACCTTTATGTCTCAGCTGTTGGCTGCACATGTTTACACCTAATTTGCACAAGCACTTTAAATTAGCTTGAATTTCAGCAAGACTAAGTATTACCTTGACCTATTCCTATATCTTGTTCCCCATGAGACTGCAGGAATGCCTCAGCTCATCAAAGGAGAGGGTGGTGGAAGCAGAGAGCCAGCAGACCGTGCTTTCTGGCAGCAGCAGCAGTTCGTGGAGGTGGTGACATTGGCTTGGTACTCAGAAAGCAGGCAGCCTTTCGAACTGTCAAAGCTTTCCAAAACAATTGTCTGGTAAAACGTGCCCCAAGGACAAAGCACTGTGAGGGTACCGTGGATGAAAATTCTGATCCAGCATCGTGCCTAACAGCAATCCACTATTCGGATGTCCTCGGACCACGCAGCACACGTGTGCATGCTCAGACACTGGAAAACCCACAAATGTGTCAAAGTTAATCCCTCCAGAACTAGCACAAGCCAAAATTAAGGTTGTGGGTGGCAGTTAATTTATTCATTCTTTCTACATGTGGACATAACACCATATAGAACAGAATTACTAACAGAAAGCATATTTGATTTATATAGCATGTGGAATAGGCTACCCTGATTAATTCTATTTCATTAGTTTACCTTACCCCAAATGTTCAGTGCATGGCCACACACCTTCCTTACTCCAGGCTTTTCAGATGTGCTGCCTTAGATTTCTGTTTCTTACCCATCACCACATCATGAGTTTACATCAGACACATCAATGAAATTATCTCCCCAACATCCTTCTGGGGAAGTCCATCCTCCATCCCTGCAAACACAGAAGAGGAGTCTTGCATCACTTGGTCTAAACTTATACTTTCAAGTCAAATCTCCCAGTGGTTTCATGGACAGCTGCAAGTGCTCAGCCCTTTACAGCACATTTCACTTGCATCAGCAAAGGGGTCCAAAGGGGAAAGCTTTGTTCATGCTTCAGTTTGGTTGACTCAGGTAAACTATCAGCAGATAATAAAGGGGCTAAGACATGACTCAACCAAGCCTTAGGAGATAACCCACCACATTAGGGAAGCACACATTGCTGTCTTCTCCAGGGCTGTGGGATTCTACAGGTCAAATGCAGACACAAACGCACCAAATGCACTCTCCACATCCTTGCTGTCCCCAACCCGGTCCCCTTGAACCTGTGCACCACACAAAACCCACAGAAATCCCTCAGCTCCACAGCTTGCCTTCCAAGCCTGCACTGATGCTTATGGCTTGACACGTGGCTGCAAGCCCCACAGCCCCAGGGGTAGAACCCCTGGCTACAGGACCTCGGGCTGGACCTACCTGCAGCCTCCTCTGGCTTTTTGTTATGCCCTTAAAGCAGGACTGTAGTCCCTGCAGGCCAGAGGGTGATTTGCTAGAGTATCCACAGCTCTTCAAATAACACTCAAACAATATCTTTTTCTTGGTCCTCCCTGCACCAGGTGCTGGTCCCACCTGTGATGACTCAGGAAGAGCTGGGAGTGCTCCAAGGGCAGCAGCTGGAGCTGTCACCACTGAGCCCTTGAGCTATGGGAGGTGCCATGAAAGGGCTGACTCCTTGATCATAGCCTGCAGATACAAGGCAGGTGAAGGGCGCTTCTGTCTGGAGTAGAAGGATGGAAATAGTATCTCAAAATTAGGCTGATGCAACCAATATGCCTTATAGATACCTTGCACGCATCTTGATCCTTCCAATGAAAAGTCTCTCTCTTGCCTCCAATGTGCAGAGCTGCAGGAAAAATCTCTGAAGTATAAGCACTTTCTAAAGGGAAAAAACTGATAGCCCTATGAACAGTGAAGCCTGCTTTCCTTAGCTTTCACTCTTTACCATAATAATCCCCTTTTCCCTAGGTCCTCACTACACCTGCACAGATGAGAGACAACAGTGTTGTGCTTGGGGCAGAGGTACTTGGGCAGCTGGGTTCAGCTGGTTTTGCAGTGCAGGAGGGAATGGCGATCCCTCTTGCCTTCCTCCTGCATACCAGTTTCACCAAAACCCGTAAGAAATTATCTATTAGACCTCTACCCCCCCACTGGATTTCACTGAACTTAGGTAGGAGCTCAAAAGTTTTTTGGTAGGGCCTGACAGAGTGGGGCCCTCCTGAAGGTCCAGTGTCACTTCAATCAGCCTAGTTTGACCCAGCCACTGAAAAAAGCTGGTTGACTGACTGTGTCCTCCACAGTGCCTTTTCTCCTTGGTTGTTCAAAGGTTTCCTGTAGCTGCATGACGAATGAGACTATATACTCAGCTGATGTGAAAAAACCAATTTATTTTGCCAGTTGAGTTTCATCTGGACCAATTCCTGATCTGGTTTATGGCACTGAGTGCATGAAATTTCATGCTGGCATGTGAGCTGGCTGGGGCAGAATGAATTCCTCAGTGGCACTCTGGTTTATGCTGTCATGTAATACAGCTTTAGCCAGACAAGTTTTCCACCATATTAATATCACTCAGCTTAGAAAGGCTCTAGAAGAAGATTGTATTGAACATTCTTATACCTGTATTTTGTGCTAGCCATTCTCTCAAAGTTAAATCAGCTTTTCATTTCCTCAAATGTTCATCCTTCTTTTTAATCCAATTTTTTATACAATCAATGAAAAAGAATAATTTATTGATGTTTTTCTCTAATTGAATGTGATTGCTGTGTCTCCTCTCAGCCTTTCAATCTTTCTCCTAGAATAGTTCTGGGAGGTAGTATTACAGCTTGTACGAATTGTGGGTTTAGACTTCAGTAATCCTGAGGAAGTAGAAAATCTCTGCCTCAGGGAAAATTTAGTTTATCCTCCTTTAAATTCTTCCAAAATCAAACACACATGCTAGTAAATGGACAATGAAGTTTCATTCAGTGATGAGACTGAATCCAGCCACTCATGAAACAAAGCCTGAGCAAATGGCTTCCTGGATGCCGGAAATGCAGACTAAAACCAAGGGCAACCTCGCTAAAGTCACCGAGCACTTGAATGGCATCTTACCTGGCAGTGACACCCGCTACAGATGAAACCTGACTGAACTCTGGCATGGCAGCTCTGCAGGTCGGCACACTCTGTGGTGACAGCCCACGGCACAGAATGTGACCTTCCCAGCTCCGAGTGTGTCTCCTGCAGGGACCTTCCTGGTCACTTGCTGCCACCCATCTTGTTCTCACAGCTGTGAATCAGGCAGCCACTAAAGAGCCAGTGAAGCTCATTCACAGGGTCTGCTTCCAAGGGTACAAGCAATGTTCAGAAAGATTCCCTGCAACGGACCTCTGCCACTGACTGTGCAGAAACAACAGATACAAGAAACTCCATAAGCTGCGCCAGTAAGAGACTTTGGCTCCCTTGCTTTTTACTTTAAAATGGTCTCTCTGCTCCCATATTCTCTGCTATCAGCTCAGATGGCAACAGAGAAGGGCAGACCACAGCCACCTTACACAAGAAAGTATGAAGGGCTATCAGGAGACCAGAAACTGATGATGTGTGTCTGTACTGTTCACTCTCAGTTGTATTCCCAAATCGGGTGCTTCCCTCATCCTTGGTTCTTACCAAGTGTAATCTGACCCATCAAAACGCAGATCAGTGCGATCTGTAACATTGTCAGAGAATATCTTCTGACATTTTGGCCACTTTATCAGAAGAAATTGCTCTGATTTATGAAATGTTCAGTAACATTTTCACATATATTTTCTGTATTTTCTTGTCACAAATTTGCAGAAGAAAGTTCCAGGAAATGTAGGCATTTACAGAGTGGTAGCAACATCAAAAGATACGTCGCTGTTGTTGTTTACTTGTGGAACTTAAATAGGGGAACACAGAATAGTAAATTTCGTAGTCGCTTGCCTTGCACAGATGGTATTTAAATCCCTTTAGTCACAGAGTGGACTATTACTTTTAACACAAAGGCATTGGATGAAGCACAGTGGTAAGGGAATGAAAAAAGGAGGGGGGAGAAAGTACTTTTCAGTAGGAGGTAACAGGGAACAGAGGTCCTGTGCCTCACCTCACTGACAGCAAAGGTGACAGCAACCATGTGCTAAGAGGGTCTACAAGACTTGAAACAATTCAGAAAGCACACCTGTACCAAGATAAACCAAGCAGTTAAGCTGGCAAACAACAGTGCTATGAAATGACATCACCAACCACAGACTACTCCAATGTTGTGGTACTAAACACACTGGACATGTCATCTTGTATTTCAAAAACTCAGAGCAGGAGCAGGGATTGCATAGGTCACATGTTCATGAAGCGCAGCTCTTCAGGAGAGCTTTCCAACTAAACTGCTTAACACAGCAGAACAACATCCTTCTGTTGCTTCTTCAGTGACTTGTCCCAATGTGCTTTAACATCAGTCTTAGAAAGAGAACAAAAAAAGGAGCCCCAGAGTGGAAGGACTGTGCAATTCTTCATGTGGCAGCAAAAAACAATTCAGAAACTCTAGTCTTACGTCCAAAGCAGAAGAGAAGCTTGAATAAGTGCTCACTGAGGATCTGATAATCTTTTTTAAATTAAAATTTCTTTCTTTTTTGAAACAATTTCAAGATTTACTGTTATTACTGTTTATAACTAGTAGTATTATACAGATAGCCTGGAGTAAGCTACTTGTAGGATATTGGTTTCTCTCCCTTTCTCTTACACAAGATCTTGAGGTTGAAGTTTCAGTTTAAGTAGCCAATTCTGAGTGACTAACTTGACCAATACTTTTTTTCTGTAAGTTGGGCCAGGAATGCACACCCTAGAATGAAGGCATCCAAAATAATTCACGACTTTGGAAAAGCCATTCCTTCGATTCTTTTGTGATAAAATTTGTTCATTATGTTTTCTTTGATTAAGAATCCCAACAACCCCTCATTTTGTCCAGAGTGCCTCCTCTGTGCACTTCTACTCTGTTACACACATTAGTCAGACCAGGTTACACTCCTTTCAAAGGACTGCACTAATAACATTTGTCCAAAGTGCTCTTCAGTTGCAGTCAAAGCCCTTGGGAACCTTGGTCAAACCACCACCACTATGACCTAACACAGATGTCCTGCAGATTCAGAGCAGCTTGAAGTAATTCTTCAGTAAAGCCCACGCCTGGATTTGCTGCTTAGGGTAGTAGCAACATAGTCCTCCTCAAGACCAAATCCAGCTCCTGCTAGATCACTAGTTCAAGACCACACGGAAGACTATGTGATCTGATCATTGGCGTAAGCCAAGCATTTTGACAAGATGTACTAAAACCAGCTCATGTTTGGAAGACACAAACACCTCAGTTTCAGTTATACAATTTTTCTCGAGTCTATTCTGTTCAGTTTTATCTCATTTCCCAGCTTTGAACTGAAACAGAATAAAATTAAATAGAACACAGGGGAAAAAAAAAAAACACAAAACAAAACAGAAAGAGACATTCCAAGTAAAGTCTGACTTTATTGAAACCATATTTCCTTTCGGCAGTCCGGCTGCACCCCGACATTGCAGATATTTAAGCTTTTCAATCTATTTCAAGTGGAACTTTATTGCTTCACTACTTCCTTATGTGTAAGGACAACCTTACAAAACAAACCATCAGTGCTGACAGGTTTCTTTCTAAATTCAAACATGAATTCAGTTGCGCTTTGGGGGTTCAAAGGAAGGCAAGAAGACAATACATGTCACATGCTCCTAATTCAACTGCTTTTTTACAATTCCTTTTTATTTCAGGCAAAACCTAATGGATGAAAGAGACCTGAAATTCTTCAAGTAAACAGCCAAGACCTCATTAGTTTAAAAATTAGTTACAGATTCTGACAGCACCACTTGCCAAGTAACATTTCATTGGTTTTAAGTATTGAGGAGTTATTAAGTAGTAAGAGTTGTGGAATACAACTTCTTTTGATCATCTTGTTACAGTTTATTCCTTCTTAAAATAATTATTCCTTTTATTTTTCAAGGCCTGGCTGGATGAGGCTTTGAGCAACCTGGACTAGAGGGAGGTATCCCTGCTCATGGCAGGGGGGTTGGAACTACATGATCTTTAAGGACCCTTCCACTCAAACCACTCTATGATTAAACTATGTAATAAAACAAAAATAGTCATAGTGTATCAAATCAAAGATTCTGTATGCAGCAGCTTGTAGCATGATAACTGCAGCTAAATCCAGCAAGGATCTAGAACAAAGAAAACTAAGGTTAAGGAAAACATCTACACCTACGGCTTTTATACAACTTGTGTTTTGAGTTGAATGGCCTTTGAAACACTCTAGGAATGCAAAAATTTCTACTCAATGCATTTACTAAGCTTGATTCTAACTTTAGGTTTTTAAAAATATTTTTTAATAGGCAGTGGAAGATACACTTCTCCAACTATAGATGCATTACATTTTAACATTCAAAAATCAAAGAAAAGCAAGACAGCAATTCAAACACCATCATAAAGCTAATCTAGGAAAAAAACTGGAGGCATCCTACTCCGGGGTATTTTCAGGCTTTGCTATCTCGCTTTAGCCAAGGAAAAAAAAACAAAGTAGGATTTTCAGAAGTAGTTGAACTATAAAAGCCAATACTTCAGAAGAGGCTAGGATTTTTTTGCAGAGCTCAGGCAGAGGTATCTACAGCAAAACACTAACTGCTTGCAAATAATATTTGCTAACTGCATCCTGAGACACTCTAAGGACTTGTAGCCAGAGAAGCTGAGCAACCGGTTGCTCAGTAACATGAAGATGATACTGTTCAGGTGCTTGAACACAGGAATTATTAGTAATGGAAGTAAGAATTTGGTGCACTGTCTTTGAAAATAAACTTGGACAAGCCTAAAGAATGAAGCAGTGTGATTTGTTTCCTTTCAGGTGAACATTTAAAGGAGAGAGGTTTTCTCTTCAGAGGTTGCCCTGTTGCAGGCTCAGCATCACCTTTAAATGTGATCCAGTCAGTGTTTCCGTATGCTTCAGGCTAAAAACTGGATCTCATCCTTCCTACCAAACAGGTAAAACAAGCATTGCTTGCACTCAAAACTTAATTTAAACATTAATAACCTTGACAGGGTGGAAGACTGGCTACAGGGATCCTGCCTGAGTTCTCAGCCAGATATGAAATCAATATTACTCATTCAGTCTGTGTATTCTATCCATATCTCATGATCTATTGGCAATAAGTGTTCTATACATGTTGTAACAGGAAGTAATAAAGTTGTTGAACTACTACATGATGAACCTACTCAAACAACTGGACTATTTCAGACATTATATGAACTACATCAATAATGGAGAATTACAGCATGAGACCAGAAACAAGACAGTTTGCTGAGGAGATTCTGCCTAACCCTGTAAATCCTCCTATTACTCTGCTCCAAACTAAAAGGTCAGCTTAAAGCTCTGCCACGAACAGTTTATCACACCACTTGACTTTGATTTTGTACTGAAATAAAAGTGCTAATATTGTACAGCTATAGCTGAGAATTTACTGTAACACTGAGAGGTTTCACTGCCCAAGCAAATTCTGCACAGCTGGCCAGCTCTCATATTTAGAAGTTCTGCATGCCATGCAGAACAACAATGCTGATTCCTGACAACACTGTTTATACTCTTCCTTACATATCTGCTTTTGCTAAATGAGTTTTCTTCACTTGGAGTGAGTCCTGTGTTGTGGAACTCAATGTCTTAATCATAAAAATCCAAGAGATACTGATGGATGCAGTTTCACTATTTCAACTGAACTGCAAAAAAAGGTAAAAGAGCATTTTTTTCAAAGGTATATGAGTAGAAGGAAGTGCAGGGCAGTACTGAATAGGACTTAGCACCTTTGTTTTGCAAAGATACCTCATTTGGTCTCCATACTAAATATTACAGTTTGCACAATTATCAGAAGTTTGATATCATACTGTAATTGTGCCCATTGTACTGAAGAAATTTAATGCAAAGCAAGAAGATTCCAACTGAGAAATCTATGATTGTCATGGTTTAACCCCAGTCAGCAGCCAAGCCAGAGAGAGGCACTTGCTCGCTCCTCCACCAGCGGGATCGGGGAGACCATCAGAAGGGTAAAAGCCAGAAAACTTGTGGGTTGAGATAAGGACAGTTTAGGGGAAAGGAAGGGAAAGCAAAAGCAAAAGCTGTGCACACAGGCAAAGCAAAACAAGGGATTAATTCACAGCTCTCCATGGGCAGGCAGGTGTTCAGCCATCTCCAGGAGAGCAGGGCCCCAATATGCACAACAGTGACTTGGGAAGACAAACACCATCACTCCAAACATCCCCCCCTTTCTCCTTCTTCCTCCCACTGAGGATGATGCCATACGGTCTGAAATATCCACTTGGTCAGCTGGGGTCACCTGTCCCGGCTGTGTCTCTTCCCCATCTCCCATGCACTCCCAACTTCCTGGCCAGTGTGGCAGTACAGATCCCAGCCAAAACCAGCACAATGATCCAATATTACCAAAATGTAATGGAAACCATTTTCAGGTACAGAAGTATTCTAGTCTCGTGCCTAAATTACTTCAAAGGCCTGCACATATTTAAAGACTGACTTACTTGTGTTAAGAGATTTATTGATTAGGATCTTGCAAAGCAAATAGCAACTTCAGTGAGAGCTAAGAAGCCTCCAGCTTGGGTTTTCTGGTTCAAGTTGCACTGATAAGCATAATGTTAACATGGTGTTTCTATGTGTTAAATGTTGTGTTATTTAAACAAAAATTCTTTCCTTTGAAATGAGAGAAAATTACTGAGACAACAAGAAATTCATAAGATACCTAATTCAAGAATTCCCATATTTTTTTCCCACAATCATATATTGCATTTTTTACTTCATATTTTTTCATTACCACATTTTATCATATTGACAGCAAACAGATGAAAATAATTATTTGTGTTTCAGAGCAGTTCAAAGACAGGACAGCATAATACCCCTCAACAAAAGCTGAAAATTTACAGTGTCGGGCCATGTACTGAGTAACAGTCACTTCCTCATCAAATGATGAACATTTTTATTAAAGCAAATCTTTGAACCTTAATTTCCAAACAAATGCTTCTTCATTCTACCAGTCTTTTCACATATTCCTGCACTGATATTATGAATAAAAAGGAGGCCAGAAAGAGGTGTGTGAGTTTGGTTTAATTACCTGCAGCACTTCTGTGCATTTTTTAGTTGAAGGTTCAGCTTCAATCATATCTGCTGTGGTAACTGTATTAAACTTCAGTTTAACAGACTTAAGAGAAGTGTAACACCTACCAGAAACACGAGAACAAATTCCATCTTTCTCTTTTTTATTTAACCACATAAGTACATGTCAACAGTTGGCATAAACTTCATAAAAATACAGTACCTTTTTGTGCCGAAACACTAGTCACAATGTTTATATAAAGATTTTTTTCCTGCTTCCTTGAATTCAATTAACATTTTAAAAAGTGACTTCCCAAAAGCCCTTTTTTTGTGAGTTTCCTTATAGAAATTTTTCCAAAATCTATTCTGTAAAAGTTAAAAAGCTAATGCATTTTCAGCCATTCTCCCTTGCCCTCTCAATAAAACAGATTTTAAAAAAATAAGACGTTTTAGAATACTGATCAGTTGTTATACTACTACTTTATCACAGGTTCCCATTTAATTGATACAGTTACAGGCGTGATGGATGGTGTCCCTATAACATCCAGTATCACTAGATGCTATTAGGGCTAAAAAGATCAGTCATATCAATAGACTGATGCTGAACAAAAAAAACTAAGTCAAAACAAATCCAAAACATGAATGATACACAGCGAAACATCAGACTTTAGAAGTCTTATGCTGTAGAATCACAATTACTGTGATAGCTCCCAAAGGCAATAAACATACAAAAATTCTACCAAGTCAGTTAAACAACTACAGGGTGTCCTCGCACTGGGTATCTCGGAAAGTGAATTCTCTACTATCTAATTATAATACTGGTGTGACATCAAGATGACAGAAAAACTGCAGAAGCAGCCTCATAATGCTGGAGCAATTATACCCACACAACTGACTACACCCATATCACAACTGGGGTACATTTCATTTCTCTTTAATGCTGATGATAAAGTCCAGGCAGGATCTAATATATGGGGAAAGGATATAGGGCATAAATTTTGAAAGTAATTTCTTATCAAGTTAGGCGCTGAAGGTCTAGTTAAGGCAGTGAAGGATTTATTTTAGTATCTTTCTAAGGCTATGACAGATTTTTCCTGAATAAAGCATTTTCCCTTAAAAATTTCACGTATATTATGCCAGCTTATTCTGAATGCATAAGAATGCTAAAAACCCTTGGACACTGAGAAGCTAAACTATTGCTTACTGCAAATATTACCCTTATTAGTCTTCTTTTTTAATATCAATAGGATTCCAATAACATGCACCAAAAAAATGAAGTTTCAAGTCCGCCTACAAACTTTTCCATAGCTACTTTTAGCTCTTTTTGGATCAGTGTTAAATAAAATGTGCAAACATATAATCATTTGCATAGCAAATCTCAAGGGACTGACCCTGAAATAGAAATCCAAACTGTTAGGTTTAAGATATTTCTATAATCAGAATTCACTTAAAATGGTAAAAAATAAAATACACATTTTTCCATTTTAAGTCTAGTAGAAAAGGTATTTCTGATTTAGAATTCTTACAGTTACCAGTTTAAAGATTTGAAAGACTGATGCTTCATTGCATTGAAATGTTATTCCTTTGGAATCTTCAAGACTCTGTAATTGCTATTTTCAAATACTGTGATGAAATATGGCCTGGAATCCTTGCTCATAAGGGTACATAAAGGAATTTTTCCTCTATTAGCAGGATCTTCGACATCCCAAATTTCAGGCATACTGCAACCAGGCCTAAAAAACAGGAATATGAGGAGAAATGAAGGAATGCCATAAAAAAACCCACGAAGCTTGCTAAACTCAGTTTCATAGTGCCCAACGAATACTTGGTTGTGACATCTGTTTTTTAAGTTTGTCTTTATACTAGAAATTATTAGACTACAAAATAAAAAAATAAAGTAGTAATTGTCTTTTGTGGTTATGCAATTAATAAGGAATTAATTTGGAGGAGGAAACACATAAAACAACTCAGATTATGCAATATATGTTACCAGGGGCCCCTAAATCTTTTCATAAAATGAAGGGTGGTATACACATTCCTTACATTTCTAAAGAAAATTCAGGAAATAAAACACCTTAAAAAAAGTAGTAAGTTCTTGCTTTTTATAAAGGATCATAGCCAACATCAATTCCCTGTACAGCTGTCTTTCAAAGTCAGAATTACTGAGAATTTTCTAATTTTATCAAAGATAATAGCAAAGAAATTGAACAGATACATTTAATTTTATTCTAAATGAAAAGAAAATAAAATCAAAAATCCAAACTAATCGTATTCTGGAGGCCAGAAAGAGAAATCAAGTGTGAGGGGAAGAAAAAGCACACCTCTTTCTGAAGAACAGCTTAAATGTGACAAAATTTTTAGTGGCTATTAGTGGTCATAACATTTTGGTGCTCCAACAATCTTGTGAATCTAATGAACGCCATACTAGGCTTTCATTATATACACACATCTGTTCTTGTCATCACAGAATAATGACTTGTTTCCTTTGTAAATCTCTTCGGTGTTTTACAGTGAAGTTTAAAATACATACAACACAGCTTTTCAGTTGCACACCAAGAACACAGGATTGCTAATAAGGGTAAAGCCAATTATACCGATTACTATCTAGAGATGCTGGACAAGAATGTATTCTGGACACTTAATAAATAAAGCACAGAGCAACATTTCAAAAGTACCACTTAATACGAATTTTAAGACTACATCTTTGAGAAGTGCATCATTCTTGTGAGAAAGAGGGAGATTACTCACTTTTTTCTGCTCACACACAATGACTCTTCAAGAATGTAGTAATTCACTCCTAGTTTTATCAAATCTTTTTTTACTTGGTTTGCAGGTTTTCGACTGTACATGGAATACACTACTTTAGTTCTGGCCCTTCAAAAGGAAAAATATAAGAGTTAGCTGCAATATAGCATGAAAATGTAAGCTTTAACCTTACACTGGTGAGGAAGGGCTTTATTTCACAAGATAACTATGCTAAAACAAAGTTTACGCTAACAGTGCCATTTGCTTAAGTGCGATTATTTCTTCACAAATATAATGATTCCAAGAACAACGTATATAGCCTTTTGGGTTTTCTGTAGCAGAAGACAACTTTGTAACAAGATCCATGGTTACTCTGAACAGAAAGTGTAAAGATGTCAAAGCAATGCATTCACCATGTAGTACTCAAGGCTAGAAACGACCTTGCTTGGACTGGAGGTGATCAGAAGGAATCCTCTGCTGAGTCTCTCTGCAAAAGATCACCCTCAATATGTGTCACTATGGTCACACAGCCCCTGTTTGGGCATTTTTGACATGCCGAGTGCAAGACCTGGTGTCTGCGTACGGTGATCAAGCAAAACCAGCACTTGGACACCATGATCCTGTTTTGGAACTAGATGACCCTTAAGGTCCCTTCCAATCCTGGCCACTCCATATCATCCAGTAATATCCTGCTTTGGATGTGCAAAGCACGACATTGTTAACTCCCATTCATTTTCTGATACTGTATTGCCTGTACCTTGTTTTCCCCAAACTTGCCCTATTATTGTTGTAACTAGGATAGAATATTTCAGTGGAACGGGACCTACAGTGATCATCCAAGTCCAACTGCCTGACCAATTCAGGGCTGACCAGAAGTTCAAGCCAGTTAATGCCAGACAGAGAACTAAAGACATAAGGCATGTAAAACGAATCCCTGCCCTTCCTATCTTGCTGTTTGCTTGTTGTGCGTTAGAGTTTTTTAAAGCATTTTTAGCAAATTAACAAACAAATGATGCTACAACACTGAATTTAGTAAAATTTATTCATGACCTTTTCAGATAACTCAATTTCAATTTAGGAAAATATCCTGATTTTGAAAATAACAAATTTAGTTAGGAGTACAAATCTTAATAACTCCATTACAAAATTTCAGCTTCAATAATTAACAAATTATCACGAAAATATGACAGCCAATCACAGAAAGCTAACAGAAATAACTAAACTGATTATCTTGGAAAAATAATCAAATCTGTCTACAATGTCAGGAGTAACCAAAGAATGAAGAAAGGATATAATAGTACACATTAATTCCATTTCTGTAATTTAATTCTGATTTTTCTGTATGTAAGTTTGCAGCCATATCTATCCCTAGAGTGCATCCTTTCTGACGAACACAAATCCTGAAGAAATAATGTATGAGTTTTCAATCTGGCTAAAATAACAAATCAAGTTCTAGGGGGTTTTAACAAATTTTACAATATAACAGGATGCCACTCCTACTGTATATTACAAACATTACGAAAATCAATAGCAGATACAAATAAAACCTCAACTGCAAAATTTACCTTAATCCTGCATCTTCATAGTGAGGATGATTTACAATAGGACGAAGAGTAGACAATTTAACACTTGCCATTGTCGGCATTGCTCCTGCAAAAACTGCATCTGAAATACATAATGAAAGGCATTTTTGAAATGAAGAATCGAGCAGTAAGAGTTGAGAAGCAATTCAAGTATCTAAACAGTAATCCTGTAGAAAAACCATGAAGAGGGTAGGGCGCTCTTTTTTAAAAGGCTGTACACGGCATCAACAGGAAATGCACAAAATCAATTTTTTAGTTTTATTTTTTTTAACCTTGAATTCAATATAAGCCATTAGATAACTAAGCATCTAAGAACGGAGATTTAATGCATCTTATTTTTCTTGAATGAGTAGAACAACACATTCATTATAACCCTTTTATTTGTCACTTCTTTCACCAGCGTTAAATGGGCAATATAATCTCAGACCATATTGGCTTTAACATATTTTCCTTGTAAAAAGGCAACTACTTTATTTTCAGCCAGTTTTCTGACACACTTTAGGAAAAGGCGGGGTGCAACCACAACACACACATTTTTAATTCTCTTCTAGCAAAATGGTGATGACGGACCCACATACAGCACCAGTGTCATTTAAGTAAAAACCTATTTTAACTTGACTTCGCAAAGATGCTTTTGTTGAAAATACTACACCAGTGGTTAGAACCTCCAGATCAGTAGCCCAGGGTGTAATAAAGCAAGCTTTTGGTGCTTTTTTCATTGGAGATAGCTTCTGTACGGACAAGTAGACGTGACTCGGCTTAAGGATAGTCCCAAGGCAAAGCCCCAACAGTAGCAACACCTCTGCAGTCATTCATGACAAGTTCTATGGTTCGATCTCACAGTAAACGGGGAACATCCTACATTATTAAATAGTTTACCTTGTCTGGTATTGACTTTTATCCACTCTAAAAGTTCTTCCTGTGGCAAATTGCTAAATTCTCCCATGATGTTCCACTGAGTTCGAAGGTTTGCAGATCCCTCTATTGTCATCAATGCTAAAATAGCAAAGACCAATGTTTTGGGCTGGATTTTATAGAAGAGCCATCCAAACAACTGAAATGCAAGAATCAATTAATTCCTAGACAACAATTCTGTAATGCTGTATGCAGAACAATTAATTTTTATTTTTCTATGAGGAACCTAACATATATTACACTATGAAACATCTCTTCTATTATTTCTCCACTAAGCTTCAAATTATAATTCACAGTACTATAATATCATTCAGAATACAATAATATAGCATAATATAAAATATATATTTCAGAATATAATTCCTAAGAATTATTCATGTTTACCAAATATTGGACACTACATTTGCAATTCTAAAAAAAAAAATATTAAAAAAACCTCACATTAATGTGAACTTTTAAAGTTGTAGCTCAAATGTCAAATTCTGCAAGTAAAGATGATTCAATAAAGCTAACTGGACTTTTGCAGTATTTTATCTCCTATTTACATCTAGAGTTTCTATTGGCAGCATACAGATTAGAGACTGTACTGCAAACTTCTGAAACATCAGAAAAACAGACTTTGAGGATAGTAAGTTTAATGCTGCTTTATATCCTACTCTTTCCTTTCTTGAACTGGGGCTTGCATTGTTTCCTAAAGATAATTAGCTGGAGGCATTAAGCAAATATTCATAAATACATGACACTGGTAGTTAAAAAAAGTAGTCCCAAATTTGCTGTGTTGAAACTTAGTTTGAGCATGAACACTCTCATCCATATTTGAAGTAAACCTTTAATARGACAAAGTATAAATTACATTTTCCCTAAGCTATTGCTAATTAGAAGGCTTCACATTTCAAAAATACCAAACATACACTAAATAAATACATTTCATTCATAGTACTTCTACCTGTTTTTTTAATTAAAGCATGAAACAATATAATAAAGTCTCTCAGTAGAAGCTCCCACTAGGCTGACTACACCAATTAGGTAGGGTGTGTTATCTTTCTTAGAAAATAACCACAAACTACCTTAGATTATTAAAATTCTCCAACAGCTCTCCAAAAATACAGTGTACTTCACTCTCATCCTTAAAGACTCACTAAACACTCTAGCAAGAACAGTGATACTATCCAGGGAAACTTAACATACCAAATAGGCCTGAACACTATGTACATCTGGAAGGATGAAATGAAATTAATTCATTTGTAGGCTGCTCTACATAAGCAAACCTCCCTTTTACCAACAGTCACAAAAACGTCACTTCATGGACATGCTGAAACTTCGAAAGTTCCACGGCTTTTCAGATCAAAGAAAATGACATTCCTGTCATGCTTTTATAAAACCTCATTAACGTCCAAAGTCTCTGAATTTAGCATTATTTGGTTGGCACAAGGAGCCTGGAGTGGTCAAATATATATGCAATGCAAAAGAAGCATTGCTTTCATGGGATGCTGTTCCTTATGTGGGTTTTTTTTAATCAGTTCAAGGTTTTCAGCTGCTTTTTTTTCCAAATGAATACTTTAAGTCTTTCTGCAGCTATTTTATTTTGCTTTCAAAATTTCCACCCAGGATAATACAATTTCTCCTATCAGAAAGAGGAAATGTGTGGATGTAAATGGTTGGAAGTCTGAACAGAAACAACAGCAGATTTGGGCCTAACTTGAAGCACAAACAGTAAATTACATGAGAAAACTGAATTGATCCTTAATTTAATTACTCCTCTTTGTTCAACTTAGAGAGTGAACGGTTCTAATCACAGGTTTCTAATACTTAAAATGTAGCTGTAGAAAAGAACTACTACTCCCTTCGCAAAGATGCAGTTATTTTTTTCTTCATTAAAAATCTTTCTTGAAAATGTGTTATAAACTTAATCACTTTCCAATGAAAATCAACATTAGGTCACTTTTTTCATCAGAAAGCATTCCAGACAATGAAAATATTCTTTATTAGAAAAAGGACATTATCACTTTCATTGTCTATCAGCTGCCACAAGCTGATGGTAATGGAAAGTACAGGGATGCGTGCAATGGGCTGAAAGAACACAACATACAAATTTTCTTTTCCATCTGCAAATAATAATTCTTGGCCTCAAAATAAATTAGACATACTAACATAACGCTGCAGGTAAGCTTTCATGGTCTGCTAGCTGAAAGGATAGTGTTGAGCTCAATTACAATAAGATAACTGCCTATGTTAAATTTGCTTAAATTTTCTTTGCATCTGTAAAACCAAACTGTCATTCATTAACTTATACTTCTTTCAAACATTTGAAACTTTATCCAATGATAAATGTACTGAGTGTTAATCAATCATTTGGTCACAAGTCCCATCCTTCCCTTCTCATGTCTCTCCATCCAAGTAACTCTGGATCAGTATTGCAGTACAGTCAGATTTTTCAACCTCAAAAAACTACTTCTGCTCAGCAGCCAGTAGGACAGCAAAACCTCATTATAAACCGCTTGATATTTTCCTGGCCCTACAAAAACAAACCAACCAAAACAAGAACCAGAAAAAGAGTTTTCTTATTGCTTGCTTATGTCTTAGAAATGATCTGCTCAATGGTGGCTCAACGGCCTTATGGGCCAGTGTTTCTCTTTCATGCTGAAGCCAGCGTGTATTACCTGGCAGATTACCAGCCTCTCCCTACTAAAGAAAGCATACACCGGTCATACCAGAAAAAATACAGCTCGTCTTCTATGGGTATCAATCAGCACCAACCTGGGGGACACACTGAACAGGCAAAAGAACCTTCACTGATAATAAGACAAGGAAATCGATTTTATTTTCACTTACACCGTTCACCTTAAGTTGCATACATATAAACACAGTGGGATACACTTGAACACTTCTCCCAAGGCTCGAGCCAGGGCCAGGATACTCCCATGCTGTATTATATGGGGCCGCTGGTCATTTATCACCTTCTGCACAGAATAAATGTTTGTACTCCAACAATCTAAAGCCCTTCCCTAGCTCTCACAACCTATTTCTTTCAAGTCAACTATGCCTCCATGATTCTGCAATGAAGGAAGAAAATGCCACTGGACCTGAGTCACCTGGTCCAACAGGGGCAGCTACCAGAACAGTTTATCATCTGTAATTGCAGCTTCCTCAGAAGCTTACTTTCAGTCTACAACAATAGGAAACAGCGGAACAACCAAAGGGCCAAAATACAGTTCGAAGCAGCAGAAAAAGAAATACTGAGAAAATACTCTGAACCTGTCCTCCCTTCCAATATTTACACACTAATGACGTGTGGCATCCTCTAAGATCCAAAACAAAACAATTATGAAAAGCACCAGCATTCATTAACTGGCCCGATGACCTCAGCTACAGTACTAAAAACCCACAACAATCCAGGAAAAATTACTGAAATACTACTGCTCTTGTGCTAAAAAAATACATACATATATATATTAAAAAATTTTTTAAATCAACATGCAGCCAAAAAAAAGCAGTACAGATTTTACTCTAGCACAAAATATAAAAATATTTTTAGTTCTGAACGTCACCAGAAAATTCTACCACTACTACTACCACCACCAACAGGGCAGAAAAGCCCACCAATCTTCTAGAAACACACAATCAAAAATAGGACTAAAAACAAATTGACTTTGGACAGAAGTAATTTAAATCGTAATTGTTATCTAGAAATTGCCTGTTAAAAGAACATTTTTTCATTTTGTTTTTCCAACTTTTGAAAAGCAGCTTCATTTCAAATTACTCAGAAAGACCTTATGAAAGTCAACTTAGGAAAATCTGCACTTAGTGCAATTGCCATTGCTTAAAGAACCAGACCACCTAAGAGTATGCCAGTATTTCAAGAACAACTAAGAGCGGGAAAACCAAATGCCTGTGAACATTCCAGAATAGCAAGAATGTAGAGAAAAAGTAAAGTCCTCCTAAATCCTAATACTCAACTGCAAGGTGGCTAAATAAAGTTCCTTTTTAAGAGGTTTTGACAATTTTTTAGCATTTTATCTTTTAACTGTACAGATTCATTTGGTGTTGGCAAACACTAAGCACTTTTTGCTAGGCCAAGTAACAAATCAGGCGTCAAGAAAGTGACAAGCACAACATTTAAGCATACTGATACTGTGTAACCTGTCCAGTCTTATAAAGAACCATCCTTCCCTAAAGAACACGCGGGGAAGCAATTCTGTTTTCCGGAAAACAATAATTTGTTCAGCTGGCTTAACATGAGATAGCTTTCTCCTCTGTGCATAATTCTGTCTCATTCACTCATCTTCCAGTTGTCTGACATGGATATCAGCTGTTCCACAGACAGGAACTGCCGTCACCATACCACCCTAATTCACCTTTAGGACACTTCCTACAAAATCACAGTGCAGTGGGCCTCTGAAAATCCAGCCCCACTAATCGAGCAGGGTCACCCAGAGCCAAGTGCCCAGGTCCATGTCCAGACAGCTTCTGAATACCTCCAAGGATGGAGACTCCACCACCTCCCAGGGCAATCTCTGCCAGTGCTTGGTTGCCTTCACAGTGAGAAATTCAGAGGGAGCCACCTACATTTCAGTGTGTGCCCATCACCTCTGATCCTGTTCCTGGGCACCACTTGAAAGATCCTGCCACTCCTCCCAGTCTTGTACAATCAGCAAATTTGCTGAGGGCACACTCTGCACCATCATCCAGTCCATTAACAAAGACATTGAACAGTCTTGGACCGAGCAGTGACCCCTTGGGTTACTGGCCTTCAACCAGACTTTGCACCACCGATCACCCCTCTCCGGGCCCAGCTGTTCAGACAGTTTTCAATCTACCTCCCTGTCTGCTTCCCAGACAAAGGACTACTTACCCTACTTTTGCTGCAAGTTAAAAGCTTCTAAAACAGCTATTTAAATAGAGATTTAATCACGTTCACTTCTCAAAAACACTGATAATGAAACATGGAAAGCCTATTCTAAGACCTTTTATATCTGGAGAAAATCTAGAAACATTTTATATTATAGATGATTTCAAAGTGGAAAGATTAAATCTGAGTTAGGCATATGGCTTTTGATTTTTAAGACTGAAATATTTTCAACATGCAAGACTTCAAACAAGACTTCTGGAAAGAATTAATAGACAAAAAATACACAAGGCAATAAGTTCTGAAGAGCTGTGAAAACATGGTGTAAACAAAGTCAAACATTGGATAAAATTATTAGTCAATAAAATCTTGCAATGACATAGAGGTGTGTAAACACAATAAAATCTAGTATATGTCTCCCTGTGCTCAAGCTCAATGCACAGCATGTTAACTTGTATAATAATGCAGTTGGACAAGTTGCATAAACCAAGTCTTTTGCTTTATTTGAGAAGAGGGGAGAAAGGAACCATTTTTTGACAGGCAATATAATCCGGTTTATTTTTATCTGGTACACTCAGATTCAGCAATTACACACAGAGAAATCTGCTTTAGGACAAATATCTGTGTAATACTGTAAGTACTGAGATAGCTACAGGATAAAAGAGACCTTACCTGTTTTGAACACACCAAGGAAGCCATAATACATAGATGTGGTGTTAAAAACAGTTTTAATCTCATGATTAAAATCGCTAGGACACTGTATGCCAACAGCTGCAATGCATGGAATACCAGCTGAAAAGAAAAAGAACCACAAGACACAGAAGCATATTTGCATACTTTTCATTTCTGTCTTAAACAAACTTCATTTTCAGTATAGCTTAAATGATGAGCCTTGTCTGAAAGAGTCCAAGTCAAAGTAAAGATATTCATATTTCAGATAGTTATAATGACTTTCTGCTTTTATCTAAAGTGCATGTAGTATGCTAAGGAATGGAACAACAGGAAGGATAAAGATTAACAATCAAAGAAAAAGGAGCTAGAGAAATTGCTAGCTGTTTAAAAAACCCTTAAACATTAACAGGCAATTGTAGCTCTGCATTTTGCAGTTCTTTAGTTGTGCAGTGTTTTTAGTTCGGTAAATAGTTTCTCACGCACTTTTATATAAACATAGCTTTTGTTATTCTAACCGGCCAAATGTTTACGATTCCTAACCTATGTGATAGACAATTCTGTTGACCAGTAGACAGCAAGAGGTGGTATTCCCATCCTCCAATCCACGGTGGTTTTTAAAAACATATAAATAAAGACCGAGGGCAGAGGCTGTCTCTCTCTCTTTCTTTTCCCCTTGGCCTCTGCCCCACTGGTAGACCCTGACAGCTGTGTCCGTGTGTTTATCCGTGTCCAAGAGCAACATGCAATTATATATCTAAAATTTCTTGTATAATCTCTTTATAAGAGACCTTGCTATTTAATGCCCCAAATACCCAAGGTATGGAATGAAAGAAGCAAGTAAAATCATCCTTGATAACAACACAATCATAGGCAGCTTGCTTTAGTATTCTAAAAAGTATCAGAGATGTCACTTACTACCCCTAACACTGAATCTATGTTACTTGTCGAAGTGATGTGGTAAATCAGAGACATTTTTGAAATCAGTGCTTTTATCTAACTGATTGATTATCATAGAATCATCTAGGTTTTAAAAAACCCTAAGATTGAATCCACTCATTAATCTAACACTGCCAAGTCCACCACTAAACCATGTCCATCAGTGCCACATCTACACATTTTTAAATACCTCCAGGGATGGTGACTCAACTCCTCCCCTGGGCAGCCTGTTCCAATGCTTGACAACACTTTTGTCTATTTTTCCTCATATCCAATCTAAACCTCCCCTAAGGCAACTTGAGGTTAAACCATGACAGACATCTACCAACTCTCTTGGGCCACCCAATTCAGTGTTTCACCACCCTCACTGTAAAAGATTTCTCCCTTATATTTAGCCTAAATCTACCTGATTCCAGTTTAAAATCATTATCCCTTATCCTATCGGAACAGGCCCTGCTAAAAAGCTGTCCTTGCCTTTCTTATAGTTCCCCTTTAAGCACTGAAAGGCCCCAGAAGTCTCCCTGCAGCCTTCTCTTCTTTAGGCTGAACAGCCCCAACTCTCTCAGCCTGTCTTCACAGGAGAGGTGTTCCATCACTCTGTTTTTGCGGACTTCCTCTGGGCCTAACATGCTCTAACAGGTCCATGTTTTCCTGTGCTGAGGGCTCCAGAGAAGGAGACAGTATATTGCTTTGCATGATTTTACTAAAAAGAACCACGTGTACTGTTATATTCATTATGGCATATATCAAAACAGAATTTTAACGTTATATGTCATCTGAAACCTCAGTAAAGGAAGCAATCTCCTACTCAGTCTCCATGTGGAAAATAGAAGGTCCAGTCTAATTTCAGTGTTTTTTTGTACTGCTACAGTAAAAGCCCAAGATTCCTCTCTTGCAGAGTCACCCCTATTAGCCAGTATATTCCTTTGTTCAACATTCCACAGTTATTCTGGTAACATACCAGACCCAATTTAAGATGAGGGAATAAAAGATGCAAATATTTAGCTTCAAATAAACCATGTATATCAGCATCAGCTCATTGCAACCTGCATTTCAATACTGAGTATCTGCATTAACATATGAATAAAATTGTGCAGAAAAAGAATCTTACCTCACCATGGTTTAAACGTTCTTCTCTGAAAAAAATAACAACCCAAAACCCACATTATTTATGTACTACGGAAACACTGGGTTTATTTTAAAATCATCTATAATGGCATTAGACGATGCAACTAATCCAGTAAGCACGAGTCAAGTGTCAGAACTCTTTTTCCCCTCTATGCAAGTTTTGAAACATACTGCAAATCAGTAACTATCTTCCTCAATCCCTGCATCTATTTGGAAATCTTGAGTATTGATTTTAGCAGGTTTTTTAATTACTTCCACGAGATGAAACTCTGGTATCTTTATAATCCGGAAAGAAATAATGGGGAAAAAAGAATTTGCATTCACTATTTATAGTAAAAAATCAAAAAGGCACATAAAGAAATACTGGTTTAGAACACAGCAGAAAAGTAAACGATTAAGTACAAAATCTAGGTGTAAACGGGTTAAGATATCTAAAACATGTTCAGGAGCTAACCCTAGTTTTAGTTATCATATTAAAATACCATTTATAGTACCTCCACACCATTCAGTTACTGAACTGCACATAACTTACCCTTCAAAAAGGACCAGCATAATGTAGAATTCTGAATTATGTACCATATAGAAAATCTAATGAATTTTCAGCAGAAAATTCAGTTTTACTTTAGAAAAGAAGACAATACTCACTTTTCATATCGGCCTGTGTGAGAAAAGGACCACATAATATATTTAATCGCCTGAAGAAAACAAGAGACAACAAAAAGTATGAATAAACTTTCAAAAGCATTTTGAAGCATTTTCAACATTTGCTAAATTAAACTACACCTGGGTAATCTCTTTTTGAGATAATGCTAAGATAAAAGACATGCAATGTTTTAGCTAAAACTTCTTTTAGAGGATGTTTAATTAGCCAGGCAGTTAGCAGTTATCCCATCTGTTCCTGTGCAAACTGTAAGTTGTTTTTACGCAAATTATACATAATCAAATTTACAAAAACAGTTATAAACTCCAGTTATAGTATTCATCAGCTAAATAAATTTTTTGGCACTTAACACCAAAGCAAGTTTTATCACTGACTCGGGAATGGACCTTTGGAAAAATCTTTGTAAAGACAACACAGAATTTTAAGTAAATACTTATGAAAACCTGTATTTTATCTAACTGTATTGGGTTTATGTAGCAAGGTTTCAGTAGCAGGGGCATTGCAGAGGTGCCTTCTGTGGGAAGAGCCCAGGGGCTGCCCCCATGCCAGACACAGACAGTTCCAGACAGCTGCAAATCACATCTACCACTGGCCAAAGCTCAACTCATCAGCGACACTAGTAGGGCTTCTAGGGATACCATGTTTACAGAACAGTAACTGTGCAGCAGGTTTAAGAGAGAGCGGTGAGAAAAATGGGAGCGGAACAACCGTGAAGTCACCAAGGTCAGTGAAGAAGGAGAAGGAGGTGCTCCACGAGAACCATGAGATTCCCTTGCAGCTTTTGGAGAACACCACAGTGATGTAGGTTTTTTCCCCCAGAGCCTATGAAGGATTATGGTGGAGCAGATTCACCTACAGCCTGTGGAGGACCCCATGCTAGAGCAGGTGGCTATGCCCTGAAGGATGCTGCAACCCATGCAGAGCACACAAAGGAGTAAGTTCCTGGCAGGAACTGCAGCTCATGGAGAAGAGCCCACAAAGGAGCAGGTTTTCCGGCAGGAGCTTCAACCTGTAGGGAACCCATGCTGGCCCAGTTCTTAAAAGAACTGCAGCCTATGGAAGGGACCCACTGAGCCTGGGGATGTGGGGAAGATGGTTTTAGTTTTGCTCCTTGCAATCCTACTCTATTTTTAATTCACAATAAATTACACTGATCTTCCTCAATTCAAGTCTGTTTTGCTCATGACAGTGAATCAGAGTGATCCCCCTGCAGTACTCATCTTCACCCATGACATTTTTCGACTCTTCTTTCTCCACTATACTGAGGGCAGGAAAAGGGAGCATGGCTTGGCAAGCACCTGGGAGCCGGCCAAGGTTAACCCACTACACTAACCTTTTCCCATCTCAAATAAATAAATAAATAGCTATCCCTCTAAAAAAACTGGAAAGTAAATTCAAGGCAAAGATGACTCACTAAATCAATCACTTACCCTTTTGATGATTACCCCAAAAACCACCAGAACAACTGGTAATAGCAGAGTCTTTGTGTATCTTACTGGAGTCTACAACGGAAACCAACTTCATTAATTGCTTTCTATTCATCTATAATTACTTCAATCATCATTTAAAAAAAATAATAAGCTCTTCCTGGAGTAAAATGTAAATGTAAACTCCACCCAGCAATCATACTAAAGGACATAATACTAGGGTCATCAGCAAATTATTTCTGGTTCTTTGGCAAGCCACCCAATAGACTGCATCTCATCTGAATTTGAGTACTATGGGCTGAGTAACCTATAAACATTCTAAATGCATATCTGGATACTAATATGCTAAAAGAAGTCTACTAGTGCCACATTATGAAGCTTCAGCACTGTTCTGCAGTCCAAACCTACCACATAAGGCTTTTACAGCTCTCAGTGCATTTTCCATAAACTCAAATCCAGGTACTGAGAGCCCCATAAAATCTTGTTTGCAGGACTGTAACCTTTCATTTAGTCCTGAGGAAGCACTTCTTTCATTCAAGTAAGCACATTTCTTAGATTCAAAATCAAAACACTCTTTTGGTTTTAGTTCATTTAAATGCAATAAAACCAGCTAAATTTAGATTTAGTTCATTAATTTCTCTTTTCACAAGTATGCACTTGAACTTATGATGGCAGTAGAAGTGTGGTTCTCAAATGTTTTAAGTTACAAATGAAGAAAAAGCAAGAATTTCCCTCTTCCATAATCATATATTTTGACCAAATTACCTCTTTTTCCATGAAGTCAAACTCAGCAGCGCAGGTATACATTAATGTATCAAAATCCTTGTAGCCAATAAACTTAGATTTCAAGATATTTCCTATATGAGCCTGGTAGGATATACAAGAAAAAAACCCGAACTGTAGTAAGCAAAAACTGTCCTGTTTTCCACAACAAAACAGTTTAAATATGAGAAATTATATTATATGAGAAATATTTTTAATTAGAACAGAAGTTCATACCACTTACAATATTGTTATAACAACATCAAAAATCTACTTCCAGTGTATTAAATAACATCTTTGAGTCTAACATGGACTGGACAGTGTTAAACAAAAAGCAAAAAACAGCAGAACAAACTGTTACCATTGTGATTGGATTCAACGAGTGTATAGTTTTGCACACTCATCTTTTATCCCTTGATACACACCTGCAGACAGGTTTTTAACAATAGAATAAAGGGGCTGAAATACAGCAACAAGACCTTGTTACAACAAGCATTTCAAAACTGTCCCAAAAATTAGCTTTAGAGAAGAGTGAACTGACAAGCTGAGTAAATAAAAGGTGTAGGTAGAAGATACCCAAAACAAACAAATACCTATAAATCCACATTTAAAAACAAACACATACAGCATTTACTAAGTGAAAAGTAAAGATATTTGTATTTTCACAAACTTTGGTAATAACATCTCAAAGTGATAAAACATAATGGAAGAAAAAGCAAATATACAATCTCTCTCCCATTTCTGCAAAACAAATATTGGAAATTCAGGAAAGTATACCAGTAAGTTGTCAATATCAAAATATTTATTAAAATATTTATAAAATTTTTGAAAACACCAACCAGATACTCTGATAAGAGAACTTACGTCATCAGCTATTCCAAACACAAAAGAAGTCAGGTATTTCAATGTGACTGTCCCAAATAACCAGGCACATCCTTCAATGACCTTGAAAAATATAATTAGAATGAAATAAATTTATCTTAAACTTTTACACAATTTTTTTCTTTTTTAAAAGGCTTATTAAATTTAGCTACTACTTACAAACTCTCCTATGTTCCTACCCATACGTACAGTATTTTCTTCCCAAATTTCAGTACACTGGGGTGTGTTAAGTCTTTTTGTATTTTCTGTTACAGCTGAAATAATAATGTGCAACACTACAGCTGTAACCACTGCACACCGTCGCGGCAGAGGAGGTACCAAAGACAACTTTAAGTAAGGGCAGGAGAACTGCCAGTTCCATCTGTTTTGCACACACCAGTGTGTAGGGACTGTTTTCCAACAAGAGCCGCTCTGTATTATCAGGCTGTGCTACCCGGGTAATTGAAATCTTTGGAGGAATTTGCTGATTTATAGCACTGTCTCAAGATAATCTGAGGTTAGAACTTCATGGAAACATAAACGAAGTATGTACAGTTACTACTTTTAGTTATATATCAAGTTTATCCCTGTACCAAAAAGGTTAAATTCTTGGCAGTGTAGCTTCATCTAGCTAATTCTTTATAGAACTGGATCAACTGAATAGGACAAACTGTCTCAGTACCTTGTATTTGGGACTCACAGCAGATGCTTTCAGAGAGAATGCAACAAAACACAAACTGATCTTTGCCCTCATGTAACCAGGGTTTTTATGTGACGATGGGCTGCATTCAGTCATCTCATTTAATGGCTGCTAAGAAACCTAAATACCTAGGAGGTTTCCTAATCCTTTTCTGAATGCCTCTCGTTTTTTTGCTTCCACAGTAACTTTCTTATTCCTTATAAGCTTACTGCTGCTAGCATAAGGGGCACTAAAAAAACTATAATTACATCCTACTTTTATTCACTGGCTTTATCATATTTACCTTTATTTTGCATGATGTAGAATTCTAACCTATTTTAAAATCTCAGCTATTTGGTGAATCTACATTAATAATCATCTTCATACTCTACTTAAATTTGATGATAGTAGATTTTGGGGGAATGCATTCTAGTTTTTTGATTTTTTTTTTAAGTAAGACATTGATTGAGACTGCATGCAATATTTAGGATGTTACATATGAATTTCCCAAAAAAAATAAATTCTGCTTTCTCTACGGTTCCTTCTCCGTGACTTTCATCATGTATTTCCCTTTTTGGTGCCTGCTCAGTAATGAATTGATGTGTTCAGAAAACTCTTCATAAGAATACCAAGATTTCTCTGCTGAGTGGCAAGACTTTATTTAGGACCAAATATTTTATACACACTTTTAGGGTGGTGGTGGTGGTCTTCTTTTGAAAATTTACCATTTAATCCCACCCTTTGTTTCTGACCTTCTAACATTTACACCTTACCTCATAGAGTTTAATTTCTTTTATTGTTCCAGTTAGGTAACTTCTCCAAAAAGTTACTGAAATTTAAGTGCATTACATTCACCCACACACCCTTATCTACATCCTTCAGAGAAGTCAAACACTTTTGTGAGGCATGACTTCCTTCCACAGAGGCTACATTGGATCTATCTCATTATGCTGCAAGTACATACAGCTTAACAATTTCGTCATTGTACATGCTTTTATTCTTTTACAAAAACCAGATTTAAGAGTCTGTCATTCCACAAATGCCTTGGATCTCCATTTCAAAAATCTGACATGAGATTTGCCTACACTCTGAATTTCTCTGGTACCACAGCTAGCTACATTGGCAGGCATATATGCATGCACTGCAGTTTGCTATAAATATTTTAATTTCTTCCTATTCTAATTCTTTTATAATAACTGTATGAATTTCACCCAGTTTTGCTAACAGGTTACCCTTCATTTAAAAAGAAAGCTTGTCTTAAGCTGGTCATAGTCTTGGTAGGCTCCCATTTCAGGTGTTTTTACATGTTAACGTTGTGTCTTACGCAGCAAGTCACTTCTCGTGTTTTCCACAGTGTTGTACTTTATTTGTAATACTTTCGGGAGTGTTCTCCCTGTCTGGACCTGACTTCTGCCCTCAAACCTCACCCACAAACCCTACAGTGTTTTACTCTGACTTGCTTCCCTATATAATTTTAAGTTGTTTGCTGTTGTTAGAAAAATATCCTTAAAAAATTATATAGGGCGCATTTCAGTGAATATCTAATGCAGTATCTTAATCTCCATTTCTGCAAGCACTGTTAGCCTTTTACTCACCTCTTCTAAACTGACCTTTATTTTAAAGGAACTTCCATACAGATCTTAGGTTTTGTAAACACATTAAGTTGGCAATTTAAAATCAAACATGTTGCCATTTGAAGGCTATTTCAGCTTTCTGATATAAATGTATGTTTAAGTCCTTTTTATTTCTTCAAGAATTTAAGATTAATTGCTGGGAACATGAGCAATTTATTAAAGACCGTAGTTCAGCTATATTCCTTGATTTTCAATTATCAGAAACTAAATCAGAAGTTTTTTCTGTATTTGACTAAAACAAAAAAAAAGAAGTAATCGTTTTTCTCTGAAATTCAAAATACATGAAATTTCTTACCCATACATAGACTTCTCTTCTGCGCCTTTTCAAGACTTTTGGACTCCATTCAAGAATTCCCTAATTAAAAAATGAATGCATATTTTCAGGTAACATAGTAACAACAAGCTATTCTACTACTCTGAATGAGAGGTTTTTTCCTTTTGGTAAGCCTATTGCACCACACAGTTATTTATTAAAAAACCTTACATAACTAATAAAACTTGAAATATGAATAAATATATACTAATATGATCTCACTCTGCACTGGCAAAAAGTGCCAACATAAAAACTCTTACTGTAGTTTATGTACAATTAATGGAAGACTACTTTTCTCCTGAACAAGTAAGCAGATTCTAAACTTCTTTAAATCAAAGCCAATGGGAAACTAAATTCTGTCTGCTTCTGTGAATGACAAGTGACTGAAGCAATAAATAAATCAGTGGCAGCATGACACAAACAATTTTTAAGTTAGGCAACAGAGTATGGAGGGCAGTAGGAGTTACTCCTTTCTATTTCACAATATGTTCATTTTATGATGCAAGGAAGACACATTTTAGGTTGATCTGATGAACAATGTAATCAAAAGCTTCCAGAAATCCAGTCCACATGTGAGACTGAGGCCGCTATAAGCATCCAAATAACACACAAACAACAAATACTTTTTCCAAAGCGGAAAACAGGCAAGGAACTCAACATACCTGTACTTAATATATAATTACAGAAGCTGCTATGAGAAACTAGAATGGATTTATAACAAGCAAACTATACTACAGCAAATATGCAGCCAAGGCAGTTTATTGCTAGCGTAAGTGAGAAATTACCACACTCTTGCTGATGGACAAAATATAAACAAACAAACAAAAGAGACAAAAGGAATCAGAAATTAAGATGGTTTGTAGTAAGCTACATAGGATCTGTTTATGTAACCTTATCTCCTATTCCTTATGTACGTGAATCCCTTACGAGCAACTGACAGAGGTTGTGGGCTGTTTTCCTACTTAAGGAAAAATTACAATAATGAATGATGAGATGATGGATCTTCAGTGAATAATTTCACTAAGACAGCAGTATGATGCGGCATTTTCAAACAGTCTTAAACCACTGTTATATATGATTTAGTAACCTGTTCTGCACTAGCAGATTCACTATCAATAAGAAGCACTTAAATGAAACTCTTCCTTGCTCACGTTCTTGTTTTACAGTTACTCTGGTAAAAATTACATGCATGGTAAATTTTATATTTCTATAAAAAGAAGGGAGTTATAAAAGTAGGAGAACTGAGCCTTAACTGAATTTCTCTTACGAAGAGGTTTTGGTGTAAACCCATGATTTTTCTGAATTAGTATTTACCCGTTCACCAGATATCTTTATGGTCTAATTCTGTTTGTCATGTGCAAGATTTCTCATCTGTCTGGTAATGCAGCAGTTTCACATTTTACATCAATACATATATAAGAGTACAGCACTGCAGTCTTAGCACATCATATGATACTTCTTAAACAACTCACCGAGATAACTACTAAAGATGCAGCATAATATGATGTCAGTAACATTGAATTACCAAACATCAGAATAAAACACACTAGAAGAGACACCTAAAAGAAAAAAATAAAAATAATTACATTTAAAATAGAAAAGGTAAGAATTACCTAATGTGTTGACAGCTTTAAATTTAAAACCATCTATTTCACAGCAAAGTGCAAGCATGATACTCACACTTGCAGTTTTTTTCTGAAAACACTGATTATAAGGACTTAATGGCAGTAGGTAGCCAAGTGTAGATGATTGTTTTAATTTATATTTTAAAAGTACTTCAGAACAAATCCTGTTCATAGGATTAATTTATGTGATACAACAGCTACATTTCCAAAGTTACTTCTAACACATTCATTTTTTTCCAAATTGTTGCAGAGTTCTCCAACCTACTGTTTTCCTAACTGACATATACTTTAAATACCATCAATCATCAAAGTCAAGGAAGCAGAACTCTGACTGTTTGATCATATGCACGTCATTAGATAAGTTTGAAGGTCAAGGCTGAAATACAACTTTTATCCACGATCCTGATCTACTGTGCTTTCTTTTTTAATACAAAGCAATCAGAATTACATTTTCTAACTTGGAGAGCAAAATAAATAAGCAAGCTCTGTCCTCTTTTATACACAGGAATAAAGAAAAATAACATAGTTATTTGCAGATTTTTCTATTCCCCACCTCACATAGTTAAAACTTTCATTTTCCACAGGAGGAGGATGGTTGGAGGGAGGCAAAAACTGAAAACACCACAAAACAGACTGGCAGTTTACCCACTAAGCTGTCTCTGTAATATAACATGACTGTTTATCTATCTGAAAATAGGCTATTCGTGGCACTTCAGCACGAAAATTATGATACAGCTATTGACATAAGCTAACAAGCTTAAGTATGTCATCCTGCTTCAGTCAAAAAACTTCTGAACAAATCTGCTTATTTTGTCCTGGGTTTATATGAGAAATAAGTTGCATAGAACCTACTACTGCCTTTAGTTTATCATTTACACTATTTCAAAAAAATGTTTGCAAACATATGAAATACAATTTAATTTCTTTTCTGGGGAAATATTCTCTTTTTGTCCACTGAGCTAGCACAGCACAATTTTAGCAAAAAGAATATTTTTAAAAAGAATCACATTTCTTAAAAAAAATTGTTTACATCTTCTTTACATTTAAAACTGTAATCTCACTTCAAAGAACAAAACTCCTGGTAGCAAATCTTGATCATTATCTCAACTTTAAAAATTAAAATCAGAAATTATGCAAAACCACATCTTTTACTTATCATCTCCTTTCTTTCTTTCTTTTCTCACACAGTTTTGAAAAAAAAAAAWTTTTTTGTCCTTCTTTTTAAATATTTCCCCAAATTGTTTAAGCAAAAAATCTTTGTAYGGTAAAGACTAGAGTAGTTTTGAAAACTCAATTTTAGTTCCAATCCAGACCTCTCCCTCCCTTATTATTGCATGGTTTCAACCATTGTGCAACAAAGAAAAACACTTGAGACAAATGTTCCCTTGATGTTTTGAGCTGTTTGAGAGGATTTAAGTATTTTTTAAAAACTATTACCATGTGAGCAGATAGTATCTTCTGTAATTTGCTGGAGTCAATATAACCCATAATACACACTGCAAATAACGAAGCTATCTAAAATCAAAAGTGAAAGAGAAGTTAAAACAATTTCCACTGGTGCAGTCTTTCATGCAAAAAAAGATTATTCAAACAATCATTAACTTTTATTGCTACTTTTCTGCTAAGTAAGTACTTAGGCATAACAATTTCTTTCAAAAAACCTATTGTGGTGCTCTTAGTAACAATTATCAAATATAGTTGAACATTTAAGAAATAAGTATTCAGCTTTATAAAAACGCAAGTCACCAAAATACAGCACTAACACATTACCTTTGACCCTTACATTTAAAACAAAATTAGAAAAAAAAAAGCCACAAACCCCCCTCCCCAAATCAGTCCAAAACCTCGAAAGAATTATTCATTAAGATTATTTAAGTTTTCAGCAAAGTATGGAAACATCCACAATTTGCTGCTGAGGAAAATAAGACTTGCTGACTCACTGATTAGGCAGCCTGTTAGAAGTCATGCAAGAAATTAACGAAATTAAGAAGTGAACCTGTAACTTCAAATTTCAGGCTTAGCATCTAAACACGTTATAGTGACGAGTTTCTCTCAATATTTTACAGAATTTATTGGTTGGTTCCCTCTTATGCAGTTAGAAAACTTGCATATTGCAGCTTATATTGATTGTTTAAAGCTATGAACTCAAACCAAGCAACATCTGCTTCAAGTAAGACAAGTGAAAAGGTCTGGAGACATGGATTTCAGTCAACAGGCTACATTTCAACCAATTCAAACACTAAGAAAGTTGCTGTATGACAGCATCCTACTGCTCACATTAGCATTCACTAGATTTCAATGCTAACTAAAGTTACCTCAACTATCCAAAATTTCAGATTACAGCACTGGTCAGATTCATCAAAATTAAATACGAAATCCTGCAGAATCATGCCAGATATTACACACCATGCAAACACTGCTCCATTAAAAAATTTAGAACAGCCTGAAGAGATGCAAGATCAATGCCTTTTCTCATTTTTGTACTTCAAAATACGAAGATTTTTCTTGTTCTAATGTAATGATCTCAGGCTGGGGGCTGTTTTTAAGGGAAAAGTATATTTTTTAAATCCTGGAAACAGAATACTAAGTGGTATAAACGGTCAACTTTTAAACTTAAGACTAGAAAAATACTGATGTGATAAATGGTGAGAATCTTTCCTGAGAGCAAGAGTGAAATCTGGCTAAAAGGAAAGCACTGGTATAGTTGTGAATTCAGTGGCTGTCTATACAAAGCAGTCAATTTGGCCAGATTAGACAAAGAGACTATTAAAAGGTAAATAAGGGCTCACCTGGGTTAGAAGAACAAACTGAGCAAACTGCCAGGGAAGCATGAAAAAGATATTAGAAACACACAGTGCAATCAAGCTTCCTGTATTAATATTCGGAATCCTTGGGAAAAAGAGACAGAATAGGCATCAGTAAGTACAATTACACAGGTGTTTGCATACAATTGAAAAGTATAATAGAAAATGCAATAAAAACACAGTTACCTTGGAAGATAGCTAGCAATACTGATCAACTACAAATAACACTGCTCAAGTAAATTTAATATCCTTTTTTTCTTGAGTTTCCATGACAACAGTTCTGATGCTTAATGTTTCTTAACTATTTGATGAGTCACTGATTACCAAACAAGTCTTCTCCTGGCAGTATGCAGTACAGCAGGCCAAAGTATGTTATTTGCAAGTGCTTCACCTTCTTGTGACAACTCTACAGTCAGGTCACAACCATTTCCATTTCAGCTGGAATCACAACTATTCTCAGAATGATCTGCATTTCAAAGTGATTTAACTCCTCTCTCTCACATTTCCTCCGTATTTACTTTCTGCAACTTTCTGCTAGCAATCCTGAGTGATGTTTCACGGAAGGAGACAATGACAAATACATGAAACTCATCTGTAACCAGTCTATTCTCCATGTCCTGAAATAAGTGCTATTCGAAATAGTTAATCCTGTGTTAGCTTCAAGTTTGATTCAGAAACGTCATCTTTCAAATTACACTAAATTCTAGAGAGCATGTATCTTTTCCTCACAAATTAGTGACAAACACAAAATATTTTTGCTTTGAACATCAATAACTACAAATCAGTATGACCTAGTAAAGGAAAATTTGTGATTATAAGTACCAAGTTCAGCTAAATCATAAATACATTGTAAATCTGATGCAATGGAGTTGGTGAAGTCCTTAAGTATGAACGATCATGCTTATTTTCCAAAACAGAGGCAAGACAGTAACATAATCATATTGCAAGCCACAAACAATCACGGAAAAGCAGGTGTAATGAACAAGAGCATCCCTGCATTAATGTAATTAGACTGCTCTAAATCATTGAACTAGTTAATTAGACTAGTTAATTAGTCACAGAAAACTGCAAGAACATACTAGCTCATGGGTGCCTATAGCATCCTTTGTTGCAAAGCATAGGCTTACTCTAAGTGCAGCCAACATACCACTCTCCAAGAGGGACAAAACCAATTGATGAAGTATCAGCTTGTTTCTCATGGGAAGGAAGGCACATCAACCAAAAATTCTGATTTTTACTTTAGCTATATATTTGCCAACATAGTAACTCTGATTTTTACGTTAATCATGTCTTCAAGTTGCAAAGTTTTTCCTTTTAATAAGTGAGTTATATGACTGCAGTTCTACTGGTACAGCGTCTGCAATGTAACAGCCACAGGAAAGTTTCTCTGTTAATGATACCATTGTTACAGCACGCAGAGGCATTTAAGTAAATGCACTTAAATAAATGTCCTGTGACATTCAATTTTTTTTAAAGCATTGTAAAGACCCAAGTATAAATTGAGAGGTACCTGAGAATATAGGTCAAAAGCAACATCTGCATCACAAGGAATGGGTATGAGAAACTTTCACGAAGAGGTGGAGTCCACATGACGCGAGTGCACTAAAAATAAGAACTGGGTTAGATGGTAACATTCTCTGATACATTTCCATAAAACCTTGCATTTGTATTTTAAAAATAAATGACTACAGATACTACAATAAAGCAAAAATCAAGGTACACCAGATTTTATTCAGAAAGCTAAAAAAACAAGCCAGGAAGCAGAAAAGAGGAAGGAAAAGGAAGTGGCTTCCAGACTTGAGGCCTAATAAGCACTGTTTAATTAAAATAGATCACTGCTTTTCCAAAATGAAATGTGGCAGCTAGAGAACAACCAGGAAAAAGCAGGACAGCAGCCGCTTGTCCCTGGTTCTGCTGAAATTATCAACTCTTCCAGGTAACTAAAATCACTCTCAAATTCAGGCAGTGACTTGTCACACTTAGACGGAGACAGTGCATGGGGAGAGGATCTGGAGGATAAACCAATATACTCTTCATTATGCTGGAGTTCTCTAGGTTATAAACATTTCACATTTCTATTAGCAGCAGCACATAAAGTATAAAATCTGAAGTTGCCTTCCAAAACAGGCTAGGACACTGAACACACAAAATTACGTTGATACAGACTCTATACTAACTCTATACATAACTTACATATTTCACTCTTTAACCCTTATTAAACAAAGCATAATACAACGAACTCAGCTGAACAGTTTTTTCATTAATTTCTTAATTAATGGGGTTCATGACAAATAAATAATGGGCCTCATGGCAAATGACTCAGTTACAACTGTTGTTTATATTTATGTCCAGTGCTTATATTCAGCTCCTTATAAAGTGCTTGCAGTGACCATCAAAAAAGAACTGAAAAGAAAAGAAATCAATAGATTTGCATTAAAAATGAGAAGTAGGTTCTTTACAACTACAGCAGAAAAATGTAATTCATCTTAACATGGACCATAATGAAGCTATGAAAAGCTTGTAGAATATTGATGCCAGAATGTTCCTTCTCCTTTGCTTCCTAGAATCTTAAACCCATTTTTAAAATACTGCTTTAGCGAAGAAGTCACTAGAATCAACATTGTATAATTCCTTGCTTATCGACTTGCTATTTCCCAAATATCCCAATAGTGTAAAATAAATGCAAAGCACAAAAACCCATCACATTAATCAGAGTCCCTCATGTCTAGAAGCACTCTTTGTAAAAGCTGCACCTATTATCATTAAAATAAACCTTTCATAAATACATGTACTAACGTGCTGCCCTCAGCTGACTGCACAGATGTGACGAGTTAATTTTTTTTGATAAGCAATAAATATAATCATGATTATTCTAAAGCAATATAGTAATTTTGAATATTTTTCAAGACTACAGCAACATTTGATTTACCAGATCTTATGATACTGGAGGAGACAAGACAGGAAAAAAATGATGAGCATATACAACCATAAAAAAGAAGCATTACCTTAAAAGCGGATTGACTAACGTGGGCTATGCTACTTTTCTATATTGGGAATGTAATGCTAAACTCAATCATCTGTGGATGATTTATCAAGGCTGTAAACTAACTTTGCTGCAGGTAGAAATTTATCAGATTTGTCTAAGCTTGAAATCATTAAAACACAGCAGCACAAGCACAGCTCAAACAAAAACATACAGCCTTAGGGTCACCAGCTCAAAGCGAGAAAGCATTTTTACATACCACTTTTACATAGCATTAGAGCTGAGATACCAAGACTTGCAGATCAGGCTTACTCATGTAGCTCAGCCCTATCCTCCCCAAATAGGAAAGGAAATTTTTAGCAGCTGGTCTAGCTTGACTGTACGTACTGCCGACCCACATGCAAGATGATTTGCACATAATCACAGGCACATCAAAGAGCTGGGTATTTTTTACACACATGTGCACAGGCACGTCCACAGCATGTGATTCAACAGAACACACAGTGAAGAGAGACCACCTAAGTACCTACATATGCTACCGTAACTATATACACAATATCAAACAACTCTTGAGTTATTTCATCCGGCTCCAGTCCAAAAACAAAGAGCAAGCTGAGATCCAATGCTGCACCTCTGCAAGTAATTCCTATTGTTCTCCAGAAATCCATACAGTTGAGCCTGAATCACAGTCTCCCTACTTAAGCTCTACCTCAGCCCAGACTACATCTGTGTAGAGCTATGCAGATCTGATTTCACATGGTTCTCCAAATTACATTATCTGCACTTTTAGCCCAAGTCAAGTCATTCAAAGAGAGAGAAGCTCTCCTACAGTCTCCTATGGATAGAACTACTAGCGCCCTAGTAAAAGAAATGTTTCTTTTCATTATTGCTACCACCATCTTTGAAGTTTTCAAGAGGTTGTTTTCTGATGTTACACTTACCACCTTCACAGATGTGGCAAAATGGTGCCTACTCTATTAGTATTCCCTAGCAAAGGATAAAATGGTCATTTCACCTCAGGATGCCATTAAGAATAGAAATCCACACAAAATGTTGTATTTACACTGCCAGAGCATCACAAAAAGTTGAGCCACTCTACAACGTTTACCTGGTCTCAACTAGTCAGTTCAACATCCATAGGAGAAAATTCTTCATGGGGAATATTTAAAGAAAAACATTTCAAACAAAACTTGAAAATAAAATAGCTATTTCACCACATAGATTTTTGTTTTATAAGAAAACTGTCAAAGCTCACTATGAATAGAAGCATCTTTAATTCTGTTACATACATGTTCTTCCTACTCAGTATTCTCTATCAAGTTCAGCTCAGTAAAATAAGAAAACAAAACATAAATTCAACCCTTAACTAAATTATAAGGTAGTTAGTTTCCATCTAGAAGATTTTGACAAATTTCCAAACATAAAATGAACACTAAAAAAGCCAACTAAACAAAACTGGCCAAGGGAATCAGAAAAAAAGCCATGAGTTTTCTTCCAAAATATGAAACAATGACATGAACAGCATTAACTGGGAACATGAGGAGATGTTTCGAGTGACAGTTTCCTTTTTCTTTTTTCTTTCCTGCAATGCAGCTTACCAAACAAGTTTAGCATTGGAATCCTTTATACACTAATATACACATAATATATATGTATTATTTCTAAATACACCCTTGTGTATCCAGGGTATAGAATACCAGCAGTACAGAGGTTTCTTTGTGGTTTTTTTTGTATAGATGAATTTCCAGTAAAATACATAACAATTTAAAGAAGCTTCTGTAGCTTACTCATACGGTACATGAAGCCCAGTTTTGTCTGGAATGGGCACAAAAATGGAGTATCTTCATGTTTTGAAACTTGAAGTCATTGTGCTACTAAGTTTCCACCTCAAGATGAATTTACAATACACTTCCTTTCTGATTTTTTATTTTAAGCACTAAGGGGACACACTGGTCTGTGCCATACATTTTCTAGTCATAGCCCATTTTGCTATCAATTGTGTCTTATTCATTTATTTAAGTTGAATTAAAGTGATTTAAATTCGATCTCTAATAGATAAGCAACATCACTACATTTAATGAAATGAGAATTATCTTAAACTCCAATAATAATTAAAAAAAAACGGATGGGGGGGGAGACCTACCTCTCCATGATTGAAAAAGAAACACAACACGGTAACAAGGCCTCCTAGACGGCTCCCACTGCGAAAAGAAGAGGAAAAATATGTACAACAGAACCTTATAATGGTCAATGTTGCTTAAAAAATGTGAAGCAGCACTTGTGCATAGCTAAGTTTATTGGGGGGGAAGGGAGGAATGCTTTCAAGTATCAGGGGAAGGCAATCAACAGAGTACATACAATATTAAAATACTAGTTAGACAATATTTATTTCAGAGCAAACTGGTTTTCATACATCAACTCTTTTCTGCAGAACACCAATTTTAATGTTAATAACTTGGAAAACAGTTATTCCACTGCTCACAAACTTTGGTTTAGATCATTACATCTGGTGCTTTTAAACACCAGGCAATATAAACGCAGTACTTCTTCCCTAAGATGCTGAGCAGTAAACTTCAGAATTTGCATGCTCAATCAACCAACAGGAAATTTTGGTCTGAATATAAAGATTAATTTAGGGTAATCAAATCAAGCATATTCAAAAAACATACTTAAAAATTAACTCATTATATGGTCAATGCAAGATACAATTTAATTTTTATGTGAAATACTGTGATGTTAACATGAGGAAGCTTTTTAAGCCCTTAAGGCTTTTTTACATTTCCATACCAACCAAATTCACCTATTCAATAAATAGCAAAACTAAACCCAAAGATATTACTTAGATTTATCTCATTTCAAAAGAGCAAATAGTTCCTATTTGTTCGAACAGATTTGTAATTACTCAGGTTCTGTGACATAAAGCAAAGAACATTTTTGTGCACACAAGTTCACTACTACTCTGAATGACAGAATATACCATTCTTGTTACTAAACAAAAGCAGCAGTTAGGATCTTATCCAGCCGTTAGGATTCTTAAAAAAAAAAAACAAACAACAAAACAAACAAAAAACCCCAATCACACCAAAAAAAATACCAACCAAAAAACCCCCATTCAAATCCTCTCAGATCCTTCACCCATCACTAATATAGAAGTCAAACAGCATCAGTAGGTTCTGGGTATAAAATCTGAGGATTAAAGATACCAACTGAGTGCTAAAATAATCTCAAGGAATTGTGCATTCTTACACATAAAACTCAACCTTACATCTTATAAATTCTAAAAGCTTCAGCGGTAAAATGCAAAATGACAAAAAGAATGTGCTTAACATTAAAAATGTTAGTCCTTGAAACAAAGCAAAAATTTGCAAAAAAACACCCCAAACCAGAAACAAAATTCAAGGTCTATGCTTTCTAAAGAAAGTAGTGGAAAATAAAAAGCTTACTGCTTTTTCAATGACATTCATATACAAAATGTGAATTTCCACATACCACCCTTAAGAGAAATATTACAAGTTAATGGCACAAATATTCAAAGTTTATCTACTTCCTCAAAACATGCACTAGGCAACTTCCTCTTTTTACTGACAGTGTCTGCCCTGGGCTATTCCTTATTTGCACGTGCTTCAGAGAGAGAAGGAAAAAAACACATAACATTGAAGCCAGAAAATGAATGAGGGAGAAAACCAATCACATCTCTCAGATGAAAATATAGCTGCCTCTTGCCTTTTTGCAAAACCAACAGACGAAAACAGAGGTAAACAGAAATGTATTTCCACTTCTGTTTTTCTGCTGAATGTAGAGTCTATTTTTGTATGAAAGTGTATTACAGTTCCTGAAATGTAAGGACAGATAATGAAAACACAAATTCATAGAAAAAAGGAAGTGCATAAAATCTGTCTAAAAGGAATGCATTATCTCAAAAAATATTTTGCCTTCTCAGTTAAGTTAAAATGGCAAGATATGCAAATATGACTTGAGGCAAAGCACTGGGAAAACTCCAATCTTGGTTTAAAGGACACCGTCATTCAACCTTTGTTTAAAAATGGGTTACAGTGATAATTCTAAGAGCAGAAACATGTCAAAAGCTGTCTAAAACATGTACAAGCATCAAGTTTTATCCTGAACCCACTGGTAGCAATGAGATACCACCTCACTGAAATATTCCACAATTTTTTTCCAGCATCATCATTTATTTTAAGCAAAAGGCTTCTCTATTTCAGTAATTTTTAGTGACAATGTAGATGCAAAAAAAACCCCAACCTACCGCTGTACAAACAAATAATCAATATCCCATAAAAATATTTTTACTTTCACTTTTTCAAATTTTGTCTAAAAACTGACAGCTAGTACCAACTAAATAGCTCAGTCTCAACTGCCTTACCTGAGGTATGTACCATATATGAAGAACAGTGACATCATGAATCCATTCAAAAGAAAAATCACAGCAACATAAAAGGAAGCAGGGTCTCCCAACCCTAACAAAAAACAGTTAATATACGTTGTCAAACACAGAAGAAAGGCCATATTGGTTATAAAGCACCATACAATCAGTATACCATCTTAATATATCTACAGAAAGAGACAACAAAAAAAAATAGTAAATGTCATTAAGACTGTTGTGAAGATTCAATCAGAAGACCACAACTTTGAAAAAAAACCAAAAAGAGGAGGGTAGATATGGCATTGGGGCAGTCAGAAACAGAGTAAGACAAGAGGTATGCATTAACTGCAGAGAAAAACCTGAGATGTTTCGAAGGCATAAGTACTACTAAGAATATTCTCTAGACTACATTTTGACTTCACAGAGCTTTTTAAAACAGGTTTGCTCTTCCTAGACTCTTACTTCCCATCTCTTGCAGGAGTAAATCCATCTTTAAACACATCACACACAATGCTCTTTGCTTTTTTGTTTCATTATAAGCCAAGGTAGTTTCCAGTAATGCAAGTCTTTCAATTTATTCATTAACAGACACTTCTGCACTCACTCTTCTGCTGTTATTCTCTTTCCCACTATTTCTCTAAACCCTCCTGGCTCTAATCATTTCAGCAATACAGCATGAAAAGCCTTATTCATTAAAGAGAATGGTAGCAAAGCTTCATAGTTTCATCTGCAGAACTGATTATTCCCCATTGCTGAAAATACAGCAAGACAGTTTTCTAAAGTAAGATGATGATATGCTCACCAAACACAGTAGTCTCAATAGCTGGTTCTTTGTTGGGTTTGTTTTTACAAAAAACAGGAACGAAAAGTTGTACACTGTTTATTGCTTCTTACAAAATTAAAGAAAGTGAACCATTCAAGCTGTGAAGAAAGTTCTTAGAGCCTTTGTACAAAGGAAAAATACTAACCTGTCATCACGTAAAGGCATTTTAAACGATAAAATGAGACAACTTCACAAGCTACCATCTATTATTCAGCTTTAACCAACTGCAGAACACCTCAAAAGCGCTTCTTGGCAAGGTGCTTTTATTGTATAATACTCACTTGACAAGCCAATACCTCAAATGTGGAGAAAAAAAACCCCAAACAAAAAAGTGGCAGCATCCAGGCTTTGGTGTCAAAATCAAGGTGCAAGGTTGAAATTCTTATGCTGAATAGTAGGTCATGAGAAGATGAGGATTCTTCTCAGCAGAATCATTATGTAACATTTCTCAAAAAAATCTCCAGAATTAGGGAGGAAATACAGAGGGTTAATTTTGAAATGTAGCAACTTGGAATGTATTTGGGATGCTTTAGAAGTTACAAAAAATTAATACATGTACAGGAGGCTTCCAATTACATTTAGAACATCTTATTCTTTGTAACAATCCAACATTATGAAGGCTCAGACTACAACTGTGAAGTTTTGAAGTCCGGTATACGAATTCAACCTAGGTAGGAGGAGCTATCTAATAAGTAAAGCCCCCATTCTCACCCTTGGTAACAGAGGAATATTTATTATTTGTGAAATACATAAAGCAACAATTACATGCTTYCAGGAAGAAACTAGAATAAAACACAACTTACCTTCACAGCTTTCAACAGGACTAAGTCCTTTTCCTCTGTTCACAGTCCAACATGTCTTTGTTGGTACACCAAGGAAATCCATAATGGTAGTATACATGCGGTACCAGCTGGCAAGGACCACCTAGGGGGAAAACAGGATTTGAAGTTTCTGCCAAGGTAACCTCTCATGACAACTGGCCCTCTTCCAGGATTATTTTCAAACTCGGAATTTATCTCAGTAACTCAGCACTTTTGACCACAATTTCCTAAAGGCATCTGACACAGACCAAGTGTTCACTAATAGATTAAAGTTATGCCTATTTATATTTAGATGCTTCATAACAGAAATAATTTCATGCATCAGACTGCAATATTTAAAAAAAATCCTTACATATTTCATTGTCTGGAAGGTTCCTCATTTGAGTATTTCTCTTTATCAGGTATTAAAATCCCAGATGTTGTTGACAGAGGACAGCCAAATTAAATCCATTAAAACCAATTAATTTTTTTTGCACCTGGCAAGAATATTAGTGGACCAAATCTTTAGGGTTTTTGCTGTTAAATTTTGATAGGTTAATTTTAAGCATGCATTAGAAAGGGCTTCCAGATGCAATGTAAGACAGCATTTCCATTTTCCATGCAAAGGTTCTAATGTTCTTATAACAACAACTCAATTAAATCTCAACACCTGACACAGAAAACATCAGTACTTTACACACAGAAAAATGACAACTCATCTCACAGCGAAGTCATTAGTTAATAACATTACCAAGCTATTCTGTCAGGATATAACTGACTTTATAGAGTTCACAAATGAGTAATGTGGCCATTCCAGTTGAGCTGCTTTGAAAGTTATAACCCAGGGGTTCCCAGACTGACAATATGTTTCACCACTGCAGTATTAGCTGTCTCTGCCCTGTGTCACAGAAAACATGCATAAGAAAGATGATTCTCTCTTTTCTCTCCCCATACAATTAATAAAACTCTTTATGTCACTTCTGTCTTCAAGAAGGGCAAGAAGGAAACACAGAGAATGTCTCTGAGAACATGATGCAGGAAATCCTCCTGTAAACCACTTCCAAACATACTAAGGACAAAAAAGTGATTTGAAACAATCAGCATGGATTTACAAACGGGAAATCACACCTGCCCAGCTTTATAATCTTCTGAAATGACTGTCTTGATAGATAAGGAGATGGCTGAATATATTTTTTAAGTCTGGTGCCAATTCTGTTCTACATCTTAAGACTAGACGATGGCACAAGAGAACACCCTCAGCAAGCCTGCATGATACACATCAGAAGGAGTGACTGATCCTTGTGCTGCCATTTAGAGACACCTCAACAGGTTGGAGAAATGGGCCAACAGGAACCTTCCAAATAGGGAAATACAAAGTCCTGCACTGGGGAGGACCACCACCGTGCACCAGTACAATTGGAAGCTGACCAGCTAGGAAGCAGTTTTGCAAAAATGGACCTGTGAGTCCTGGTGGGTAATTTGTACTTGAGCCAGTAACAAGCCCTTGCTGCTAAAAAAGCCAGCTGTATGTCAACAGGACAAGGGAGGCGACCCTTCCCCTATACTCAGCACTGCTAAGATGCTATCTCCAATACTGAGTCCAGTTCTGGGCTGCCCAAGACAAGAATGACACAGAATAAAAATGACTAAGACTCTTTTTGATTGATAAGAGAAGAGACAATGAGCACAAATTCAAATACAAGAAACTCCACTTACACACAAGAAAAAACTTTCTTACTTTGAGTGGTCAAACAGTGGAACAAGCTGCCCAAAGGTGAAGATATTAAAAATGAAACTGAAGATGACCCTGAGCAACCCGCTCTACTTCACCCTAGTTTCAGCAGTGTTGAGACTAGATGACCTTCAGACATCTCTTCCAACCTCAACTGTTCTGTGATTCTAAAATTCATTAGTTTTTAATACCAAGGATCCAATCATCATGGCTCACTTGACCTGTGGCCTTCATACCCTTCCAATGTGAATCCTGTATATTTAAAATACAACTACATCTTTCTAGAGCAAAACTTCATGCCTCAAATTGTGCCTTACACTATCCTGAATTCCTGGAAGCTTTCTGAACATCTGTGCCCTGGTGCTTGTGACAGTGCACATGTGCATACATGAACCAGACACCTGTCCTATCTCCAGAGAGACATCAATAGGCCTGGAAAATCAAATCCATATCTTTCTTCTTATACCTGAATATGCTTTGTTAGGAACATCTGCATAGCATATTTGCATCACCAGCCCTGAAGCTGACATTACCCAAGCACATTCTTGCCAAACCAATGTTGCACAAAAAAATTTTCCAATTATTAATTTATCAACTTAACCATTTAACCTTTTTATGCCCCAAGTGCTTGTGTCTGCTGCAAATGTTACAAATGAATACTCCTAAAAAGGTATCATGTTAGGTACTTCATGCAAAAAACCCCATTTTTTTGCCAAAAGCTACTTTACATGAAACAGTTAACACAGGCATAAAAAATGGAAGCAAATCAGTAAGCAGTACAAAATTGCTAGGTCAGTTGGAGCACAGTGATGTTTCTGGAATTTCTACTGTTCCGTACTAGATAAGGCAGTAAAAGCAGAACTTGGAAAACAAAAGACTAGCTTTCAGACCCAGGAGATCTCTGTGGACCAGGCCAGTCCTTTGCTGCAAAAGAACATGTAGAAAAGTCAATCCCTTGTAGTAGTTGCCTTTGAGTGTGCACTTTAAAGCCAACTACATGGGTCTTTGCAACACTCCTCATTTCAACTCAAATTTTCATTACCACCACCACACACGGAAATATCAACTGTTCCATAACAACATCCAGAGGGCAAACTTAACACATTATCTCTCCACCACAGAAATTAACACATTATCTCTCTGCCATTTTGCATCAGAAATGGAAACACCACAATCACCAGAACAACTTGATGATGCAGTAAATACTTGGAAAAACAGCTTTATTGGGACTACAACATTGTGTTGCTTTCAACAGATTTTTTTACTGCTTGTATTTGTAATTTACATAAATGATGCAGTGATTGCTATAGACTCACTTTACCTATTTTTTTCCTTCTTTTGAAGTTTTTAAGGCTAGTAGTGGCTGTACATGCAAGTGAATTGTTTTACTTTTCTTAATGAATTTAATATCCTATTTAGCAATGAGATTTCCAGACTGGTTTTGATGAAATTAATTTTGAAATCCACTAAACAAACAAACATTTTATTAGAATTCAGCTTTAGTGCTACTAATGGGCTGAAAGAGCTGGAAAGATCCCAAAGTATCAAACAGGAAACGAAACACTTTCAGAAAGCATGACTGGATACCGAGCATCAGAAGGAAAAAAATTCACTGCCAACAAATAAATCCACAAGCATCTTCTCACCACCCAGCCTCATTATAATCATAAGTAAAATCAGATAAATTTGGACAACACATTTCAAATGTGTTGCACCTATTGACAGTTTTATAAATATAGCTACGTGAAACAAGAGTACTCAAAAATACTCTTAAAAAAACTCCCAAAGCGCTATTAAGAGGCAGGCTAGACATCAAGCAGTAAACGACTGAAAGGACCAGAGGAGACTATTTGTCTGCTTTGTACGCCCACACACACACAGAAAAGATGAATGAATTCATACCTTACCACCAAGTTCTACGAGCCAGTATAATCCTAGAAAACTCTGAATGAACAGACCAGCCTACACATTTTGCACTGTAATCAACCTAATGTTCTTACACAATGTCAGCCACTATATCTGATTGTTTTTGTTTTGATTTCATCATCTAATTCACTTAGTCATCTTTCATGGTGATACTGATGACTCTTTAAAAACAAGTTCACTTGACCAGTTGTCTTTGATTTTTAGTCAGACTATAGCTGAAGTCAACAAATCTTTGTTAGCGAAAAGAAATAACTCTTTAGTATTCAAATAATGTTCCTAATGTGGCATTTCTAGAAGTGAATTGCAATCCCTCTGGAGTTAAAAAAAAATTCCAAACAAACCCTAAACAAGTGAGAGGGCAACAAATAGCACCCATCTACATAGCACTTAGTTCTTCCAGAGCAAGGATTTCAGAAGCAAATGAAACCACTACACGCAACTTGACAAATGCACGCACGCCAAGAACTCTTACATATATAGCTCCTGAAAGCAGCTCTGCTCCAATAGAGCAGGAGAATGAGTATAAATGCTAGTACCCAACAATTACAGCCATTATTAGTTGGTTCTCACATAAAAAAGCTGCTGCTGACACATGGAGTTACAGAAGTGTACATTAACCAAAGGAATTTTCCCTTTGCGATATATTTTGAGACACACTGGCAAAACCTTAAGAGACACAAACCCAAACATTCCTGTACTTAAAACATATGGTTTTTTTACTGACAAAAAACCAGAGTAGGAATGTAATCCAACCAGGTAACAAGTCTAATATTGATTATGTACAAAACAACAGCAGTCAGTCCTCCACAGAGGAATTTCCCCTGCAACATCTGTGTAAACTACTACCATTCATGGATTTCACAGCCACAGTGATGTGTTAGTCATGTTGGTTTTGTGTCCTACACAAAATGCAAAACAAAACAACCTCTTGCAACCCATATTACTGCAGTCATTACTGTCACATATTACTCATACTTCACACATCATATTTCCTGAAGTACACAATGTCAGCAACCTACTTGCTTTCAGTGAAGAGAACAAAAGAAGGCAAGTAGTAGAACTGGACTGCAGCTTTAGGGCACAAAATATTAAGATCTAGAAAGCATTCACATTTTATTGAACATATTTGAAGTTTGGAAATTGAGCACAATGTATTAAGTAACTTTCTCATTTGCAATCTGGAACTGAAGTTCAGTATTTAAGCAACACTTCGTTAGTCACTGTATCTTTACAACCACATTTTCCAGAGTAACATTTCTTACACATTTGTAGTCAAAGACCAAAGATTTGCAGAAGGTCTTATATTTAAAACATAGCTCACCTCTGGGTAAAGATTGAACCTTTGTAAGGTGTTAATCACTAAAGGATATTCAGTTAGCTTGTCATTCATAATTGCGCATACTCCACTCCAAAACGATGGTGCCTCAATAATGATCTTGAAGTAGGAATAATAAAGACCCTACAGGAGAACAGATTTATTATTAACAGCTAAAGATGTCACTTTTGCTTCAGGAACTGCTTCATTTTTAAACAACTTCTGTAATGTAACAAACAGGAGAGGCTTATTGAAGATGACTATCCAGTTTTTCAAATCTCTGCTATTACTGCCACTGAAATAAGCAATGTGGGTTTCCTTCCACCTTGTTTCTACTGTTCCACAGCATACCCGGAAATCTCTCATTTGGGCTGGGAACTGTGCATTAGCATAGTATTCCACAATTCTCAAAATAAAAGCAGACAAAAGGTGTATATATATACCAACATTTATTAATTAAAAAAATATTTAGGAAAAAAGGCTTTCAGACTAAACTGAAAGCAAGGTATAAGGTACTTGCAGTTCTGTATTTTAGGTCCTTGAGAATCATACTTTCAGATTCTATTTTAAGTGAACTGTGAAGTGATACATTCATAGTGATCAACTGCAAGACACACAAATACTCTGCATGTAAAAGTGTAATGCATGTTGGTTCTAAGAGATCAAGATATATACTTATGCAGAATGTGTTAAGAAATTTTGGAAAGCCCCAGACTGGATTACAGACAGAAGTTTTTCAATCACGCAGACATAATCTAACCATTTCTGTGCGAAAAGCCATTTCTCTTTCTAGCGTTGACAGGTGAGAAAAATGACGGTCATTTTCAAAAAGGGTCGTTATGTGACACCTGTTAAAAAATAATAATAATTAAAACGGAATAAAGAGGTTTAGAATCTATACTAAGTCATAGATACCAAAGAATGTTGAATGAAGACCCAAAGTTTACTTAGACTGCTACTGTAATTTACTTATACATAATACCAACATTCTCATCTATTCAGGTAATCTGAAATTGAAAAAACATTAAAACACATTGCTTAATAAATTCTATTATGGCATTAGTAATAATACTATAATGTTTTATATTATATATAATACTGTAATGTATTTTAAGCACAGACACTTCAGGATTAAGCAACAATTTTTCACCTGAAAAGCAGGTGTCACTCTTCTCCGAACAGGCTTAAGAAACCTTTCACAACAGCTTCACAAGAACAGAATTATTCAGCTCAGAGACAACTTGGTTTTGAGAGGAAAGATCTAAATATAAATTATGCCAATATCTTCTCTAAAAATAACTAAAAATTTTATTTTTATTGTTTTAAAATACCTTATTACTCTCAAACAATAAATTTAACCTTACCAATGTAGGACTCCTGCAAAAACAGCTGTAAAGGAAACAAAAGGTATGAAGTTACTCAAATATTTAAATAACTGAACATGAAATCATGTACATTGGAGTAATTGCAGTACTACTTCAGGGGTGCACAGAAGGTAGTCAAGACTCCAGTGAACAGAAGAATAGAAACATCTGAATTAACCTTCACAGCCAGGTCTTTGAAAATTTTCTGTGGTATTCAGCAATAGGCAATGTTTCCACCTATATCCTGCATAACCCAAGCTGACCCACCAACATCTAATGCACACAGTTTGGTTACCAACAACAAAACTGAATTACAAGCATTTTTTTTAATAAGCATAAATATTTTTACAATTTTTAAGATGTTTCCTGTGACTGTTCACTCAACTTCTCCTCAAATTTTCACTAACACATAATACATACAAAGGCCCGGAGCACGCTACAAGCGGTGCTGATGGTCAAAGAGAAGGCAACAAACAGGCAGGACCTGGTGGCCAGAAAGGGCTTAAGGTCACTATGCAGCCATTATCACCTGCAGCCTGCTGTCTCCTGCAGCCATTATCCTGGCGTATTGTCTGGCAGTTTCTTCAGAATCTGCTAACTCATGGTAAGGGTATAGACCGAACTTCCAAGCTAGAAGCCAAGCTTAGCCAAAAAGTTACTGAAGCACATCCAGCAGCAGCTGGACTGCTGAGACTTTCGTGCTTCCCGGTGTGATACAACAGATGCCAGCGTCACGATGAAAAAGGAGGGATGAACGCTCCCACCATCATCTAGGAAATAATTTTGCTGAGAGGTGCACAAGTGAGAAGCTTCAAGTTGAGCTGTGAATTAGAGAACTTGTGAGTTCGAAGCCTCATGCCTTCAGTGATGAACTAGTAAAGACCCACGTTAGACTAGTCTGTAAAAAGAGGACTGGCCCTTGTTTGTCATGTTTGCTTGTTTTCTTTCCTAATGAGCTCACAAAATAAATTTTAATTTACAGAGTACACTGTGCTGTAAATATGAGAAATCCAAATGGACCGTGACAACCAACACAAATCTAATTGAGACTATAATTGCTGAAAAAAGATAGACTCTGCATGCAATAACGTTCCATTTGTCCACTTGAAGACTGTCTGCACTGCAGCCATGTAGGTACAGAACAAGGGAGGTAATCCGAGGGACAAAGAGAAAAGACAAATGAGGATAAAGCAGTGGATTAACAGTCCAGGTCTCTGACCTCTTGAGCATGACAAGATCCAGAGACCAGAAACCACTCCATTTTGCTCGGACAGCACTGACAACATATGCAGCTCAGCACGGAAGCAAAGCCAGCATGAGGGAGGGATAATGGGAATTAGGGGCATTTAGGGGGACCATGGTGCTCCTCCTAGACCAAAGATGTCTCAGCTGCCCTCTAGGGCAGCCACACAGTGGTTTTCTGCCAGAGAAAGATCTGGCAGACAAGTCGTCTTTAATCCATGAAAATCTTCATGGCTAATGAAGAGCCTTCTTATTCCCACAGGCTATATGGAGCTGAGAGAAAGTGGAGAGGACAACCAGCTGTGGCCAGAAAGGTGCTGAGCACCGCGTCCCTCTCCAGGGTGCTGACTGGCACACACTTCCCCGCACTGCAGCACCCGGACACTGGCCATGCCTCTCTGAAGATGTGGAATGGGTGAAGTTGCTTGGATATTGGTAAAACATACAGCAGTGTCTGCTCGCTGATGTAGAATATAGTCTGAGGGTTGGCGAATGTACATTTGTTCAGACTGCGTGTTACTAGACTAGGGCTATATGTTTCTGGAAAGCAGCAGGGGCAAGAGAAAGAAAAATACCTTTGCAAAACCACTAAATATATGTGGAATGGGAGTGGACTTAATGTTCACTTCATGCCCTAGTATGTATATCCAAACCATACAATCCTCCAACACAGAGCCTGGAAGTGCTGCTGCTGGCAGTATGTGTTATCACTATCACCACAAGGGTCATACAATAGTTTGTGGCATTATGACCTAATTTTAAAATTAAAGTTTCGTATGTGAATAAGTCCAAAGTGAAGCTGGGTAAGACAGAAAATAAAAATAAAATAAAAACAAACAAACCAAAACCACAAAAAAATAATTACCTAAAAAAAAATTCTACACTAGCTGCTGGTACAATTTAACAACACTGACCTCAAGGTAAACACTTCGCACAGTAGCAGAGGCTGTACTGTACCACACTGAAGCTTTCTGATGAGTTTTATAGCTCCACTTCAGTCACTGAAGTAGTTTTTTCAAAGATAAGCTTGGATTCCATTTTAAAAATAATGGCCTCAAGCTTTCACTTAAAACTTCACCTTTTTGCACATTTTCTAGAAAAAGTGATGAAAATTGTTCGGTGTAAGCAGAACTTAATGTCTTATGAAAGGTTCAGGAGCTGCAGGGGAATTTTTATTCTAAGGACATTTACATTAGTTCTCATGGAAAGCTGCAAATTTCATTTTCAAAAAAGCAGGTATGGTATGACATGGAATTCCAGGTAAGCACATTAGGTCTCTCAATGCAGCAAACCATATTCCATACAAAAAACACATTTTACAGTAATTGTATGGAAAGAAACAGAACAGCCCATACCTTTCTTAGTTATTGCTTATTGAGCAATAGTTACACACTTGCACAAGACAGTATTTCATTTCTCAGCAATATTTCTAAGATTCCCAGTAAAATTAGATGCTGATATACATTCACATGTGCACACACCCCAGCTATAAAAAAATAACAATTTTAAGACAGATTACATGTTAGATAAGAATATACAGTAAAGTCAAATGCTAGTAGTTACCAGTCCTGTTCATTATCTCAAATTTATGTGGTTCCAAATAAGCCAAATACGCAGTATTTTATTGATGCAAATAAATTTATCTATTAATATGGAAATTACATTTCACATTCAAACATACCACTTACTTCATAGACAAAACAATACCTTAAAATCTGATTCTTCTCTTCATTAAATGCTTTATTTAAAGTCAACGCAGTAAGTGTAGATACATTCACAGTTATTTTGGGGAATTTTATATACATTTCTACAAAACTTCACAATATCATTCTATTATTATAAGTACAAAGTGAAGTGCTTTCATAATCACACAGCAATTGATGTAATTACTCACATTTCAAGAGACAATGGGCTTAATTCATAGACTTCCACTCTAAATCCAAATTGGCATTATTCAGCAGACTGCATTAAGCCAGTTTCTGATGGTAAATACGCAGCTCGGCTCTCTTAAATTACCATCCTTTGATCCCATTAATGTCCTTACTCAAGAGGGAATGAAGGAGGGGACAGGAAGAGAATACTATAGTCCTAATGCTGTAAACACACAGCTACTATGTACTTGAACTTGCAGATGCCATTTTCTCACCCAGCCTAAGAATCCCTAAAAGCAAAGCATATGATAAGATTTTTGCAGACTTGGGCTATTATGTAAAATCTCATAGATTTCCTATTTTTGCCTCTGTGCTATTCTAAGAAAAGCAATTTGAATGGCATATAAAAAGGATTCTAATTCTGGCAATTAAATACTGAAGAATAAAACCATTCTTTGGCTTTATTTACCAAGAGAACAACAAATGCTGAGATACTAAAATCCAACAGGATGTGAAGCACTCAATAAACTCATTAATATTTTGCAAATATCCACAAAGTGACCAGGTAGGAATACAGCAAAACTGGAAACAATGAGAAACCTGCAAGTATTGGCTACTTCTGCATCTTAGTTGTTCCATTTTGAGATTCTGTGCAATATAAAAAGGATGTTTTCAGGAATAAGATCTCAAGTCAATAGTCATTAAAAAAAAATCACAACTTAATAGGGTGAAGTGTTGTATAAGAATGTCCTTAAAAGTCTGACAACTTTATTGCTACACATAAATTGGAGATAATTCGTTAGAGAAAAAAAATTCACACTTTGTAACTAAACTAGCCCCAGTTGTGGGAGCCTGTGTTTTTAAAATATGGGCCTTAAAGCTTAAGCAGAGCAGCAACAAAAATTCAAATTCCATAAATTATACAGCACTCTCCCTAATCTGCCCTCAAATTTCAATCAAAGGAAAGCATTTTTCAATTCTGACCATCAGTTTACTCTTTCTATGTCATTTAAGTAACTACGAGTCTAGCAAATGCTGAATAAACAGATGTAAGTAAAGCAATTCAGGAACACTTTCTTCATTAATTAGTTTGTAAGCTAAGGGTCGTTTCCCTGCTACTACTTTGCAATGTAATCCATCAAATTGAAGAAACTCCCTTCGGCAACCAGGACTACTGGTGATGTGATTAATAGTACCAGCATCTTTGGAATACCCTGACAGTCTTTTACTAGAATACCTTTAAGGGTATATCTAATTGTGCATCTGACAAATATGCTATTACTTAACACTTGTTAACTTTAGGAACACATCTCTTTGCAAATACTTGAGGTGTTTTTTTCAACATTTTAGCCATTAGCCATTGCATTATTTACACAAAAATATTCCCAAAGGTAATAACATCTGAATTTACATCCCCCTACAACTGTATGTTCTTCCATCTATAATTTTTACCAAACAAGCTGTTGTGATTCCATTATTTAATAAGAGTTGCTACCTTTTTTTTTTCCTAGAAATTAATGAGTGGATAGCAGAGATCCATAAATATCTGGAAATTTTTTCCTACAAATGTTGTGAGACCACATCAACTGCTACAGTAACAGCTTTACAAAAGTTACCAGGTAGGAAGTTATTTCCTGTCCCTTTTCAACATCAGCTTATGTTTTTTTCTTTTTCAAAGTTTTATTTCCAAATATATTTGGACACAATTTGCAATTCCAGAGAGAGAAAGGTAGAAAAACCAGTATTTTCCCCATGATGTATTCCTTCTACTTACCCAGAAGAAACGTGAGCCATATCTTGCTATCAGTTTTTGTGACGATGGCCTTTCTGTCCACAACAAATACTGCCGAAAGAAAAAGCCTCTTAAACATCAATTAAGCACAGCCCCTGTAAAAGGAAATCTGAACTCCACAAGATTAGTTTCGTGTGTAAAAATCTTGACTAGATCTCAAAAATGCTGAAAGAAACTTCATACAGCAAGTTCATAACTACATATAAAAGCTTTAAACTTCACAGATAGACTATTAAGGTGACTATATAAATCATCATGTTTTTATTTCTGAAATAACTTTTACGGAATAACTTGTCAAAAGACAATTTCTACATAGTTATATTACTGGCAAATTTGCTCAAACAGAAAGCCAGACTTTTAAAGAACAGACAATCCTTCCTGCTTTCCAGCAGAAATAAGCTGGTCATGCCAGCACTGCAAGCTGCGATAGTCAACACCACCACAGAGACTGTTTTAACAAGAGTTAGTTACACAAACAGCACGTTTCCCCACTGCTCCCCTAAAAGGATGCTGAAGTGGTAAAAAGCCGTTTCCCTCGCCCCCGGTTCTCGCCGATCGCTGTGTGGGTTTTGCCAGCTTTTCTCTTTTTTTTAACCTGCCCGCGCTGTGACAGGCTGGAGCCCGGGCCCGGGCGGAGCGGGAGCGCGAYCCCGCCGCCGCTGCCCCGGGCAGTGCCAGACACCGCCCGCCCGCCTCCCTCCCTCTTTCCCTCCCGCGGCAGGCACCTTCCCGCCCGCCGGCCCCGGGTCGCTGCTTCCCAGGGAAAGACGTCCCGGCGCTCCCTTCCCCGGCAACAGCCACCCCGCGCCACGGGGCAGGGGTACCGACACTTGCCGGAAAGAARGACGGGAAGCGACGCCCGGCCCCACCGCACTTCCCCCGGGCGGAAGGGCTGGCTCCCATCCCAGCGGGGGCAGAGGGAGCGGGGAGGGAGCAGGGTTCGGGGTAGGAACCTCACCTCGGAGCCGGTCTCCGCAGAGGCGCAGAAGACTCAGGGGGCCGCGGCCCAGCACGTCCCGCTCCCCGTCCGCCGCGGGCCCCTCCCGGCAGGGTCCCCGCGGGTCGCCCCTGGCTCCCCGCCGGCCGCCGCCTCCCTTCCGCATGGCGCGGGCCCCGGCGGAGACCTGCCTGACGGGCGAGTGCGGCCGGCGGCCGCGGCTGGGGCTGGCGCCCGGTGACTGCTGCTGGTGCTGCTGCCCGGGCTTGAGCGGCGGCGACTCTTTGTTCCTGCCTCGGCTCGGGACGACCATCTCCGCATAGTCCCCGCCGGGGCCGGGGCGCCGCGCCGGAGGGGAGGGGAGCCGAACCGAGGGGGGCGGCGCTCAGCGAGGAGCTTCCCCCACCCCCTGGCAGGGCCCGGAGGCCACGGGGCGGAGCCGCAGCCGGCGGGCTCGTAGTAACGGGGCGAGGGGGCGGCCGGCCCCCGCGCCGCCGCCGCCCGCTCCGCCCGGCTGGACACGTGGGGGCGGGGGCGGCGCTGCCGGCGGGGCGGGAAGCGGCTCCCGCGCCCCCCGCTCCGCCCCGCCGCTCACGGACGCGCCGCCCCGGAGCCCGGCGGGGAGGGGAGGGGAGGGGAGGAGGAGAAGGCGGTGAAGGAGGGGGCGGGAGCGGGATTCTTCCCGCTCACTGCTTTCCTCTCTTTCCCGAGGGACGGCCGCGGTTCTTCCGCCGGTCCCGTTGCGGGCGGGCCTGCCGCGGCCTCATTCTCCATCGCCTCTTGGTGTTTCTCTCAGTTGCCGTTCCCGGGCCGTTCAGCCTTGTAACATCGTCTCGGTTAAACTGAGCCCACCCCAGAACTGCCCTCCCCCTTTCCCCCCGCCTAAATTCCCGAAATGTTAACTCCCAGATGGTAACTTGCTTGTGTTGTTGCCATGTCCTAGGGGCTTCCGCGCTACGGAAACTCCCTTCTTCTTCCTCTTCGTCCGTGTTCTGGAGGTTTACTGTGGGTTTGCCTTTGCGGTGCGGCCTCTTCGATCATGAGCACCATGCAGCTCCAGCCGAAACCTTGCTTTGGGTTCAGAGGTTAGAAGGCCCCATCCACAGAAGTTCTGTGTAATATGGACCCTTGAGAGTTGAGGTGTTTCATGACTTTTCCAGAGCAGTTATCTTCAGGAGCTCCCAGCAGCAGTCCCTGTAGTTCCTACTCTAATTACTGTTCTTTGAAAAGCAGTGAATACACAGCACAGCTGTGGAACAAGACCCAGCTACAGCAAAGCCACCGTTCCTCCTCCTACCTGTGCTCTCTTCCTCAGCACAGAACAGCGCTCAGGCAGCGGCTCATCCGATAGGGATATATTAATTCAATTACCACTGTTTGATAATGTTGATTAAATAGAGCAGAGTATAACCTTTTCAGTAACTGCAACCTCTCCAAACAGATCTGTTTTGCTCCTTCTTCCCTGACCTCTTCTTGTTTTGGCCCATGGAAATTCTTTCTTGACTGCGCATACTCCTTGCCTCCCAGGTGCTCCTCATTGCTGTCTTCAGGCTTTTATCGCTCTGTACTCTTCATTTCTTTCTTTGTTTCTGCTCCCCAGTTTTCTGTGTTGGATTTTTCCATTCGACTCTGCTTATTTTTCCTAGCCTTTCCACTTTTTTCTTCTAAAATGTTTACAACCTCTTTACTTTCATCTCCTTTTCCTAATTATTTTTATGAATCCTATCCTGTGAAACACAAGTTTTGAGTCTTACGTGGCAAATACTATAGTATATACTAAGATAGTATTTTAAAAATCTGTTTAACAAATATATAGTTGGCTTATTGTTAGCACAGGAAGGTAATTTTGGCTCAAATTCAGCTACTGAGGTAATGAAAGTGTAAGAACAGGATGGCTCTTGCTGTCTTTGTGGTAGTAGTAAGGCTGTTTACACCACAATAGGGGTGTAAAGATACAACTGGTACAAAACAAACAAGCCTGTGGGACTGACAGAGGGCCTATGTGTCTAGAAGTTCTCTTGGCTCCACATTTCTTTGCTTGCTGAGGGAAAATCACTCTTCCACCGCTGGCTGTTTTGGGGAGGTAATTGCAAAGGACGTGTCACACTGATCTCAAAAAAGCGAGCAAGGAAGAAATAGTATTTTTCATATAAGACAGCCAGTCTCCTGAGTACCCAGGCTCTTCTTCCAACATGAATTATGTGTGGCAGTTTCATACTGCAAGAAAAATTTATCTGTGCTTATTACATACTAAATATAAATGAAGGCATAAAAGGAACACCCTTCAAGTGTTTGAAGACTACATACTATTTTTCCCACCTGCTTTTCAAGAGAAAAAGTCTCACAATCTGCTCATTTTCATATTTGATTTTAATTGAGTAACCTTGTTATAAATTTAGTAACCAAAGGAGTCTATTGTTGCTGTCTGAGTGATTGAAGGGTACAGGCTCCAGATAGAGTTTTGCATGTAACCAGCAGAGAAAAAGAGCAATATGATATATTCTGCTGATTTTTAACTCCTGTAACCTATTTTCAATTTTTTGCCAGAATAAATAGAGTCATGGAATACTTAGAAACTTGAAGGCTTGATATTATTAAGGTTCATATAAATGCTCTGGGATGGCTCAGTTGTTGAGATTAACTGGGCCTGCTCCAGCCTGCAGCAGATCAATTACCTTCAGGCTGTTTTCTTTTAATAAAACTCTTCAGGGGATTGATTTCAACAGGTACCACCCACAGAATGTGGTTACAAAGGCAAATACTACTAAACAATTCTAAAAGTTTTAAAAATTACTATAAGTGTGCAAAAACAGAACATCACATTCTTAAATGTAAAGGTGCCCATATTCAACAACTGAATTGCTGTAGAAAACCTCCAACACTACCTCAAAAGAGCTGCAGTAGAGCAGTGCACCTCTAAAAATAAAATGACATTTGCTTTGATCTATAAGACACAAGTAGTAAGAAATAAAGATGGGGTTTATAGCATCACAGGAGTTGCATATTTTTTCCAGAAGTGCTATGTTTAATATCTAACATCACGTTTCAGACAGTGGAGCTCATTACTAATCCTACACATCACAGCGAAAGGAGTGATTCCAATAAATCAGCACATCTCTTTGTTTGTAACAAAAAAGGAAGGGAATGGTAGAAATAAATGTCTGAAAATAAATTTGATTTTTCTCAACTCTTAAGGTTGCTGAAGGATATATAGAAGTCCATAGGAGAGACATCATCTTAACCAGATTGTCCTAACTTGTTTTGTCCAGGGAAAGCAAACTCCATAAGATGTTGCTGCACAGTTTTCTGCTGTCCTAGGACAAGGCACATTCGGGAACACAATGTTCCTGTTTCTGCTAGGTCTTCTCTATCTCTTTGATCACACGTTTTCCATGATCACTGGACTGTCTCTTCATATTTCCAAATCACTCTGGCAATATCAGCAATCTCAGGTGGATAGTGGTTGTGACACACTATCAATGGAAATAATTCACAGTCCTCAGGAATGAGACCCTGCAAGTGAAGCACATTGGCTTTGGCAGTTCCTGTATATTCTCTAACAGTACTGGTTCCTCGGGACACTGGATGGGCACACCTCATTATCAAACAGTCCAGAGCTTGCTTTCCTCTCCCCCACTCATTCTCATCTTCTGTACTGTTTCTTGACACCAGTTCTCTCTCTTCCTCTTGCCTCAAGTGAGTCCTTCCCTTTCCAGTATATTACTGATACCAACCCCTTCTCTCTTCAGGGTCACCTTCAAGGTGATCTGAATAACAGTGCCTGTAGAAATTCCCTTTTTGAGTCCGTGATGATGTTTCTTGTACTGCTCTGCTTTGTTCCAGTGGCACTGCCTCAGAGCATATTCTGCAGATTTTGTGACAAGGCTGCCATTTCCACCTACCACAGGGCTTTGCTTCTGTGAAGTTTGTGTTGATCCCCCACACTTTCACACGTTCAGCAGCAGACTTAATAATAGCAGGACTGCATTGTAGCAAGTTAGGGAACTTCAGGCTCCCTCTCCTTGGTTTATTTAATCCAAGGTTAGCATGCAATGAAGGCATCTTCTAGAAAGTATGTCTCTTCAGCAAACAATTGTGCGACTGCTGCATGGTTAGATGTACTCAACCTAGTATTAAATGAGCCATTTTGAGTGCTGACAGCAAGAGAGCTGCAGCAATGTGGAGCTCAGAGCCTCAGGTAACTAACCAGGACGTTAGAGCGTTTTAAGCTCCACACCATATGGCCACATCTGACTTAACTCATTATTTATACTACTTGAGCTTCAGTCACAGAGCAGACAAATTCTTACTTACAGAAAGATCTTTATGAAAAAAGAAATAGTTGGGACCTCTTCTTGTGAAGACCAGGCTGAATAGAAGTGCAGAAGGCAAAGGAGTCTCTTAAGGCAGAAGTAAAGATACAGGATTGCCCTTGGAGTTTGTACGTGGAGGAATCTGCCAGGAAAAATAAAAAACAAACCAGCAGAATGCAGTGGCAAACTATTATAGTGTGTACCTTGTCTCATTTAACAGCTTTGTGGGACCAGTTCACTTTCTGAAGGATACAAATATTCCCCCTTGAGCTAACTCCTTTAAAAATACATTACCTGTATTCTGAAGAGGGGAAAATATGCTCCTGCTAAGTTAGTAATACAGGAATCTGATCTCTACTTGCATATGTCTGCTCATATGTATCTTCTCTTAAAGTTGCAGTTGCATTTTAACTATATATATAAAAACTATGTAGGACTGGATTATCTGTGTCTGTTTGGCTAACTGCTTATACAAGAAAAAACTTGTTCCTATTAGAAACAAATAAGAACAATTTACCTAGCTTGCCTACCCTGGCAGCAACAACAAAAGAAACAAAAAATCACATATTTTGAATCAGAGGTCCTGAAAGCCCTTCTATCTTTGACACAGAAATTACTTGCTTTGTTTCTGTAATGGTGATTATAAGTCTCAAACTTCCTGCTGACAGAATAACACTGAAGAACATTAGTGACTCAGAAAACCTAATTGGTCTCCACCAGAGTTTTTCTGATTTCTTTGCTTTCAGTTTCCAGTAACATATATTCATGCTACCTTTAAGTGCTTCCCTGCAGCTCTGAAAAAAAATTAGTTAAAGAAAAAGGAACACTAAATACTGTGACTATTAGGAAAAAAATTTAGGCTACACTGGGAACCTTTTAGGTAGGTCTAACGTATTTCCAGTTACCCTTCCTTCCTTGCTGCAGACAGAACAATGAAAGCAGCACAGGCATTCACTTGCCCTGTTGAGCAGCTGACTGGGGAGATTTGGCAATGCCCCTTCCTAAAGCATGGCGTGTGATCATCTCCTCCCAACTGAGGCCTGGAATGTTTCGGTAATTCTTCACTGTTCTGAGGACTTTTAACTCCTCTGCATGACATAATCTCCTTACAGATTTCAAAATGAAGATCTCTTGCTGTACACGCCACGTTCTCATTGCGTGGCATTTGGCCACTGCGAGTAGTCAGGCTAATTTGGCATAGATGCCATGATTCACAGCCACAGCAACTGCATCTCATTATGCTTCTATTTGAAGGAGCAAATTATAGAGTAAACTATTCGAGGACCACGGAACTCAATATTTACAAGCAGAAGTGATGGATCCAGCTTTCCCTAACCTGATTTACTAGGCATGGTGGTTTTACTTAATTTTTTATGGAGTCAGTGTTTATCTGGTGTGTCTCTAAGTAGCAACTGCCAAAAGATGGATCAGAGAACACAGAGCAAACAGCTTGCAGCGACAAGCAGGAACTAAGCAATAACAACAGAACAGGACCATATGAACATGGGCTGAGCTACTACTATATTTCATGGCAGGTGCTCCCTATGTGAGATTGAGAATTTAGATACCACTTATGGAGGAAATACAGGAAGGCCAGCAATGGACTTAGAACAGAAACAGAAGAAAAGCAATGATCTGGAAGCACTCACAAGAATAGCTTTTCAGTAAACAACTGGCAGAGCAACCAGATGTGAAAAACAGTAGGGCTCTTGAAATAGGTTGCCATATCAAAGTCAGTATATTTACATTGATGGAGCTTTGCTGGCAAATCTGTTTTGGCAAGAGAAGCTTGTGGACCACTGTGAAATACAAACAGCTGTATCAGAAACAGCAGCAGGGTCTAAGCTTGCCTGTTTGGATGTTAGCAAGTTTGTTTCACACTTTGATTAACCTGATATTCATTTTGGTGGGGATTTCAGTATGCGCTTTGCCTGGTTACTGAAGGTAGAGGCAGATTAGGACAGCAATAGAAAGTATCTCTGGCAAACCAGACTGAAGGCAAGATAATCCTACACATCAGTTAGCCCTTAAATGACAAAGTCGTGGCTTGGGAATGCTGTTTGCTTGCTGTATATGGCTGAGAAAGGGTGAATTCTTTATGATAAAGTGAATTGACTAACAGTCCTTTTGAGGGATGCGGGGCATCCTTTCTTGGTAAATCTGGTCTTTTTGCTAGATACCTTATCAAGAGGAGAAATAAAACGTACTGAGGCTACAAACTCTTTAATTTATACCCATACAAAATTTAAAATGTGGTACGAATTTTACATGCAAAAATTTTGAATATGCTACATGGTGTCCTTGTTGGTGACTAAAAACAGCAATTGCATCTTCTCATCTCCTTCCTCACCTTTTCAACTTTTTGACAGTCTGTCTCAAAGCATGATCCTAAATAATTCATTATACATTCTTAAACTTTGTTAAGAATAGCACCCAACTCAGACTTTAAAGACTGTGTTCACAAAACATTAAGATGTGCCACAGTGTCAAGCAGCTTGATGGAATTCATCCCTTTTTTTCAATTTTCCATGTGGAAATTTGTAGGCATCATGCCTTTACACTACCTATAAGTATGTCCCCTCTTTGCTTTTTGACATTACCTCTCTAGCCCTTTTCCCACTATGAAACAAATAGTGCTCTTTTCCAGCTGGAATAGGGCATTGGTCTGTGTCCCATCCGCTCTGCTCACAAATAGGTACAACTGTAGCCCAGTTTGGAGCTTATTTTTGAGGTCACAGTGCCCTCTACTGTCCAAGGCATCCTCTTTGCTGCTGCATCATCATACTTAAAAACAACAGCATGCCGAGTGTTTATATACCTTTCCCCCTTCCGGAATTAACACATTCATTTCTGTTTCAATATACTCTTTCATCTAGACTAGTAGGCCAAGTCTGGGTTGTTTGATTGATTGAAAAGAAAACAGATTGGCTAGGCCATTGTCATTTCTTGCTGACTCTAATGCTGCTTTGTCAGAGTTACTCATAATTTAAATTAAACCACTGATCTATGCAGAGCTTGAATCACACCTGACTTGTAAATGTTGAGTAATTCTACATAAGGAAGCACTTTTGACATGCATGCAAAGTAAGAAGAATCAGGCCTGTGTTTCAAGTACAAATTGTAAATCCATCTGCCACAGATTTGTATTGCTCCAGGTGATCATTCCAGCTCTGCAGATACAAATCACCTGTTACATACAGAGGTGTTCCTTACAAACTCCTCTTCCGTTTGTGTTTGCCTTCACTCTCTCTCTTCGTGAGTGGTGTGTGGCTCTGTAGGTAGTTTCACTTCCCTGTGAGTGTTGCCTGGAGCACCACAGACTGTCCTGTAAGTGAGCCTGGAACCATCCCTGCCCTCATGCCAACCATCGCTCACAAGTAACCACAGACCCTTTGTGACACTCCTTCTCTCACCCTGAAAGCCCCATTTACACAAGACATGGGCTGCTCTGCCCACCCTATCCCTACCATTAGAAAATCCTGTGTTCTTTTGATCTTAGCAAAGAGAATTCAAATGAGAAGTTGTCTACAGGCAACAAAAATCCCTAACTTCACCCACTTCTCAAGAAGCATGCAGCAGGTAGCACAGAAGGGCTTATGTGAGGGGAAGGGAAGCACTTCCTTCTGAAATATACATTTTGTTTCATAGTCTCGATTTTTTTTTAGCTTGACAGAACAACTCATTATGCTGAGACAGCAGCAGCTGACATTGTTTCACAAGGCAGGTGCAACCACTCCAGCTCCTCAATGTGCTACAACTTGTTTCCCAGTATGGGATCTTGTAGTATGATTCCCCATAGCATGACACGTAGGAGTTCAGAGGATTTCCCTTCCGGAGAGATTACATTGATGATATAAATCAATGTATATATTGATGATGGACTGAAGCCTGAGTATAGGATGACATTCATTTTCTCATGCTAACCCATAGCAAAATGAGAATTCACTAAACAATGAACTTTCAAGTGTACACATACAAGTGTATGTGTTTGCATGTATGTATATAAAAAAAAAAAATCTATCAAATACTATAAATCAAACRGCACTGCTGGGCACAAAAGGCATATTTCAAAAGACAGACCTGTCTTTAGCCATTTCTCCCGTGGAACGGTCACGTCATAAAGTCACAGAGAATTTCACTGATGCTGAGTATCTGTGGTTCCAGAATAAATCCCAGGACTACACTGCAAGGAAACTGTGGCCCACTAGTAATGCTGGGGTTTGATGAAGAAATACTTTATGGAAAAGATGCTTTTAAAATTGCCACTCATTGGAAGGAGAAAAGGATGTCAAAGAGCAGAATGCAGAATGACTATCAGAAAAATGTGATAAAATTTTAAAATATGTTTTCTCTTTAGAGAAATCTTTCCCATCTGTTGAGGAGGTACTTGGAAAAATTCTGCCTTTCAAACAGGAAGAGCTTCAATGCCCACTAACAACTCACAAACTACCTGTACCAGGTTTAAAGTAATTTCGTCTTAGCATGCCATATGCATATACAGAATTGCATTTTGCAAGCAGCATGGAACCTCCACATTTCAGCTGTCATTATAATATGTCACTATTCTGATAGTGAACACTGCACTTCAGAAAAGATGTGGACCCAGTGAAGGATAGGCAATTTTCCTAATCTCCTTTATCCCTTATTGTCATTCTTGTTTTCCATTAGCCATGGTAGTTGCCAAGCAGATTTCCCCCTCCACCAAGCACATACACACAGCAGAAAACCCCCTTGAAGTCTACACAAGGAAGATGTGAAAAGTAGCCTGGAGAAAAGTAATCAGAGGGAATGTAATATCAGTTTTCAAATAGGCAAAAGGTTGCTATAAGAAGTGACAGAAGCACTGGATAAGGAGTGAAGGGCTAAAATTTCAGTCTGGGTCAGGTTAGACATTAGGGCCAATTTCTAAAGAAAGAATAGTTAGGCATCAGAATCTTTGAAGGACCTGTGGAGTCTCCATTGTTGGGGCCTCTTAAAAACAAATAAGATAAACATCTTTCAGAGGTGGTTTAATTATAAACTGATCTTGGCTTGAGTCAAGGAGATGATCTCTGAAGACCCCTTCCTGCCCTACCTTTTATTATTATGTACCAGCTAATCCCTCAATGAGTATTTATGGAAAAATTTCATCACAGGTATCCCCTGACCCAGCTTTAAGCTGCAGACCACCCACCTCTTATTATACTGAGGAAAATGCTACTTTTACCCTGAGATGCCATGCTTTTTATCAAGGCTCTATGTAACTTGGAGATTATCAGTCTTCTACAAGGAAATACATTAGCGACACCTTCAAATTTTTTCAACACCTGAAAAAGAAAAAAAAACCAAGAAAAGAGAAATAACTCTGGAAGCAGAAGAGCAGGGACAACCTGTAATATTTGCTTGGGCCTTTCTTTTGAGGTGAGAGAGCAGAAGAAGAAAAGAAGAAGTAAGAGGTAACACTGAGTTTGCAGTTGAAAACTAGCCTAGGTCTTAAAGAGGCACAGAGGTTTCACTAGTGGGTCTGCCACAGATCTACTTTGTAAGTACAGTGGATGATCTAAAATGAGATGGTAACAAGGAAGAAAGGGAGTTGTGACAATAATTGATTAGTAGCATTGAGAGTAGGGGCTGTGCATGTGGAATGAGAATGAAGAGGAGCAGGCAATAAATGAGAAAGAAAATGAAAATCCAGAGGACAAAGAAGGAAAGAAGAAAGAAAAGTCTTATTATAAAATAACCTTAAATGTGTGAGTGCAGCAGAGGCCTAACTCCAATGAAGATTCTGTGTTTTTCAGTATGTTTATAAAGTTTCATATGTTTATAAAGGAGTGCTATGAGTAGAAAGTAAATATCTAAGTGCTGGAGTGAATCTTGGCTCTGGAACCTGGATCCCCTTACCTGCCGCTTATAGATTGCATCTGCACCTTCAAATTTTTCTTACATTTCTGTAAGCTTTACCTTAATAAACACTATCGGTTTCTGTCCTATCTCTACTCTGTTCTTCGAAGTTGCCCTATCCTTGTCTTACAGTCCCTGTAATTTTAGCATTAATGGAATTGGAATCTTTTTTTCTGGGGTTTAGCTCTCCTGTTTTTAAACAGCTCTCCAAATATGGCTTGGAAGAAGAAGGAGGCATTGAAACTCAAGACCAGTCATATGTCTTCTCAGAGATGGCAGAGCTGTGGCAGACACATGCTTTGGACTTCAGCATTTCAATTAAAAGAGATTTATTCCTGTTTCAGTAGGGAGTTCAGCTGAGACCAACTTATCCTTTTGCAGAGACTGTATTCATCCTTTTCAGGGGGTGATTCCATTTCTTTCATTGTGTCCACTTAAATATAAAATCCAAAATCATGAAAATTAAAGAGGAAAATAAGTCCTTAAGCTCGTGATTTTTACTCAGTTGGCTACAGAAATAGGTCTCTGTAAATGCATATATGAGTTTGTCTAACTACACCACATGATTCTTTACTATTTTGCCAGTTTCAACTTAATTCAACATCACACTTTACAAAAGTAGGGTGTGTTTTTGTATTTGAATGACTTCTGTATTAATAACAATTTAGATCAACACAACTGATGGAAGGAAAAGGGGACAAAATGTTGAGACCACAGCTCACTGTCAGCATGCTTTCTGAAGCGAAGAGCTGCAAACGTATGAAAATGATTGCCACAAAAGAAAATACATGCATCTTTATGCAAACATGCAATCTACATAGTTTTGCCCTGAGTAAGGTGTTAGGTGTGGCACACTTACCCCGTTCAGCAGCAGCAAGTCCTGAACAACCATTCAGTTACACAACTCTGGTGTGGAAAGAAAGCTCTAAGTGGGTGCAGACATCTGCTTTAATCCTTGCAAGACTTCCTGAGCTTTATAAATTGGCTTTTGTGTAAATGAAAATCAGGCTATGTATTTTCTGCCTGGTATGGTGTTGAGTACATGTTCCAAAAGTATTTAAGGATTACTTCTTTGTTAAGATACAGAGCGATATACTTGTTTTGTCTACCTGCAAGAAATTAGAAGCAGTGCATGTGGATACAAGCTAATTCTTTTCTCTTGTTCAGATTCTTTTATTGCAGACAACAGTAATATTTGCTGAAAATAAGAGAGTTAAAAAAAATTATATTTTACCATCCATATTCCAAAAAGACATTACAGTTTATGACTGCCTGGATGCCATCCAACCAGTAAGTAGAAAATAAACAAACAAAACTACTGAGACAAAAACAAACCAGAGAAAAGCCTAATCAACTTAAGAAACATAAATAGATAGCTGATGCAGGCCAGCACGCTTTCACTCAACATGTAGATTTTGCACCTGAGGACCTGGTAGAAAATCTGGGAAAATATACCCGAGGCAGACTGTGCGTTACATAATGTGTATGGGAAAAAAAAATAAAAGGAATATCGCTGCCTCAAAAACGCCTGAGGCAGAACAGTGAAATTGTGCAGCAGTGGCAGATGAGGTTCCTGGGGAACTGAGTTACCACTGGGTTAGAGAGGCTTGAGGTCAGAGGGGGGCCAGCGGGAATTTAGGGAATACCAGAGGTGGCATATGGGGCGCATGGAAAATATTGAGTACGCAAATCCTTCTTTTTCCTCCTCCTGATTTTTCCCTCTCGCTGTTTACTGTGGCGCCCGCCTCCGCCTCCCGCAGAGGCCGAGTCCCAGGCCCCCTGTGCCAGGGCGCGGCGGGAGCCGCCGGCAGAGGGCACAGGGCGCCCGCGGGAGGCGCGGCTGCGCTCCCTCCTCGGACAGGGATGTGCTGCTCTTCCAGGTGGCACCTGCCTCACAGGTGTATATCCCAAAGACCATTAGTTTTTAATTAGAAACAAACAAAGAAAAATTGTTGCTGTGTCTACGTACCTTCAGGGTAGGCTGAGTGTCAGGGCGCAGGTGAGAAACTCACTGGTGCCTGACAAGAAATCGTACAGGTGACTGCCCTCCATTTAGTGCAGCACACGCAATCCTCCCCTGCCGTGGCCTTTGTGGTGAGTTACTCCCTGAGAAAAAGTTCCCGATGGTGTCACCTGAGCTGGAAGCGTTTCCCTGAGCTTTGAAGTTTCACCGGAAGGTTGTGCTGTGAGGGGACAGCTGGGCCAGGAATTGTATGCATGGACACACGGACATCAGCCTGGCCATCAGCTGCAAAGCTGCTGAGCACAGAGCAGTGCAAGCTGCTGGCCACAAGCAGAGCACACGAAAGGGAGCCACCTCTGTACCTGTGAAAGGAGGCTGGTGGGAAAAGGCAGGGCTGTGGCATCTCCATCCTTCAGCAGAGTCAGCACCCCACAATGTGAGATCATGCGACACCCAGAGTTGCGGGGAAGGAAACGTATGTGGTCCTCAAAGCACTGATCTTGCACATGTGAAAAGGTCTAAACCTATAAAAGCAACCAAGCTAGAAGAGGGTGTGAAAGTATATACTATCTCAGCCTTTACAGTTGCCAGGACCACAATTTTATGTAAGGTGGAAGGTTTTTTGGAACTTTTTTTTTGTATAACAAAAAAAAAGTATATGGAGTGGCAGTGTATAATTCAGTAAGAGTAGACAGTCACGTGAAGGAGAGTCTTAGGACCCCACATGGCCAAGAAGTTCAGTGATAAGTGAATTTGTCAAAAGAAAGATCTGGTTCCTGGAAGCGGAAATGAGTTTCTAATTCAGACCAAATGATTTTCAGCTGGAAATAAAAAGAGGAAACTATATCAGAAGTTGAAAATAAAAAGTTATTTGATAGGTGATAAAGTGTTTTAGTATTTCATTTGAAACTGACGTAAACTAGTAAGTTAACAAAGGGTGGTAATTAACCTGAGGGCACAGTCAAATATTTTCAGTGAATACAACATTGTTCATTTACCCAAAATGCGTGGGTCTTCTTGTTCTACTTTTAAATCAGTCCTTTATACTCCTCCAAATTTGATTTTTGCATTTTCATTTAATTCTGAGTTCATTTTCCCCTGTTTTTCCAGTTCATAAGTCAACCAAAACCCATCCACATCCTGTTTTTTAGTGTCCTAATTAGGGTTGTGTAAAGAACAACAGTGAAATGTCACTTTGCCATTAACGTTTATTTTGGTTATGTAACCAGATTAAATTATATGAGAAATAAATATATTTGCTGACATAGCAACAACAGCAAAAGTTATTCTGTTTCCGGTCCCAAATATTAAAAAAAGAAAAAAAAAATAGTGTCTGAACAAGAATTATAAGGTGGTTTATTTTTTAGTATCCTGAATTTTGAAACAGATTTATTCCACCTTAGTACCCTCCCACCTTTTTTCTTTTTAAAGGAGGGTGGGGTTCTCATGAAATTCTGTTTCTCATGGCCATGCTTTTAATCAAAACAGTGAAACAAAACAAAATTCACAGTAAAATTACAAAAGAAAAATCAGAGGGTCCCTTGGAGAGAGAAAGGTTGGTTTTCCTAATGCTGAATTGAAATGTTTTAGTCTTAAAATTAGATTATGAGAAATGCAGCCATCCTATATTCAAATTTAAAATTAGTCTTGTACCTTATAAGTCTACATCTGGATATCCGATACATGTGGGTCTGGGTGAAGCAAGACCAACTAGTTTATAATGTCTTGTATATATAAATAAGGAAATCCAGTAAAAAAGCTGAAACCACATTTGTGTTTCATGAACAAGCTCCCTGCTATCGTCCTTTCCACCACAGAGAGACATAGTACCTATAAGATCAGGTTTATGCCTGAACTTTTCAATGTTTAAGAGTCATTGCTTTCTTTACTAGCAAAAGGGCAGACCATCATGTAACATTTTTGCAAAGGCTTGCATTTCTTTTTAAACTTGTGATTTCCTCACTAGCTTAAAATGCTTCATTAAAAAGCTAATTTTCAAAGTGACTTCACATGGAGAAATCTATTTTAAGGCATTGGTTAATCCAACATCAGTGAAGTGTGGAGGGAAACAAAAATGAAGTCATTGTTCATTTTAAAATTATTTCTGTCACATTCAATGGTGGGGGAAATTTTGCAGACCTTTCTTTTCTCAATTTTATTCCAACAGATTGGTGCACTTATTAATTCTTATGGCTTTCATTAGTTAAATGAAGATGATACACAGTTCTCTGTTTCCTTTTCTGGGGTCTTTTTCGTCTTCTCTAAATAATTTCTCCATCTGGATGCATGTTCAGCACTTGCCATGAATCCCAGATAAAGCAGAAATCCATTATTGTCGCCCCATTTGTTGTCTTTGTGTGTTTGGATAACTGGTTTAAGCCACAGTCGTGCAACTTATTTTATGTGGATATACTCCAGAACCAAAGCAGTAAACAGGGAATTAGCAGTGTATTCTAACATAAAACTTAGAATAAGCATTCGTATTTCCTGTGTTTAGGCATGCTTACACTGGTGATTTTTAAAATTTTTTTTCAGTTAGGGTCTGGTATAGCTGAAATTTGGATGTATGATCTGGTTTTCCTTCAGGTTACGTGTTATGGAAACCTTCTTTCTAAGCTAGAGTTGTCTTTAACCATACTGCAGTTTTGTTTACGGTCACATTGCACGTGTGACTTTTAGTATTCCTTTTTTGTGGTTTGCAATTTCTCATGTGATTTTAGGTTTTAAAATGTCTGCCCTATTCTCGTGTTATCATGCAATGCAAAGTCAGTGCAAAGTTTCATGCTTGGCACATAGAGCAATTCATCTCAAAATTACATGTTATTTGCTTAATTTGGTATTTCTATTTACACTAACTCTAAATACCCACTTGGATCTTATGATCAGCTTCCAATTTATTTCTACTGTTGCATCCGGACAGTAGCTATTTACGTCTTTCTGGATTTTCCAGTGTATTCATTCTGGTGAAAGTGTCCATCTCATCACAGCTGCACTGTGGATTCACATTTCCAGAATAATACAAGTGTTAAAAATATTCTAAGCCATAAGGTTGTGTGTGTGTGAGAGAGAGAAACTTGTACATTTCAGATCTCACGTTCTAGGCTCTTAGATCACTCAGGGAATCCACAGCCTGGAGTAGCTCTAGACACAAGCTGACAAGGCACTTCCTCAGCATCAAATAGTCTGTGTGTTTGTATGTTTATGGGCAAGGTGGGGACAAACCAGTCCCATGCCTGCTGCCTGCTTTGCTGCCTATGCCAAAGCCCTGAAGAGGAAAACATTTTGCTTTTGCTCTTGGGGAAACTTTACATGCAGAATGGCCGCAGCTGCTCCGGAGCAGGGTGGGAGGCACCATTTCCTGGCTGCGGTTAAGAGTGTGCTGATCCAACGCTTCTCCATGTCATTTTGCATTCTGACTTCTTTTGTGTCAAGACAGCTCAAGCCCATCCCTCGAATTTTGGACAGCAAAATTCAGTTTTGCCTATATTGTCATGATGGCAACTCTGCCTTTGACACAAATATATAGGCTATTCTTCTGCAATGCACGAAAGAGCTAAGCTCCTAAGAAGAGGATCCACCAAAAAACATGTCCAAAACCCCAAAAAGAAAGAAAAAAATAACCTCTTCAACTTACTTGAGCTCTCTTGAGTTAGCAAATAAAAAGGAAGTATCCATGTGTTCTCTAACAATTTGGCCAAGGTTGAAAGAACAGAAGAACAAAGGCATGATATTATGGCATGGAGCAAAAGAGGCTTTAAAATAATTCAGGAACGAATGTTAAAATGTTTAGGCTGGTTTCTGAAAAAACCATAAACCTTGCAAAATAGCAAACACTATAGCAAAGTCTTTGCTGTACTGTCCTGTTCTGAGCAGGACTTAGAAGCATGATTCTTGCTAAAATTAGTGGGAGTTCTGCATCTGCCTCTTAAAAGCTTTGAAATCTCAGCCTATAATATTCCCTGTTAGTCTTTTCCCTCATCAGGTATGTACAGAGGAAAACATTTTCTGTGACTGAAAACACCAGCAGTTGTCTGTCCAGAACTGCTGAAAACCATGCCACATTGTCTTAAGTGCTAGATAGGCTCTACAATACATACTGATTTGTTTAAGAACAACTTGAAAGTGTTTAAAGCCTTGTATAGGAAATCACGGGGGCACAAGTGTTTTATATATCCATACAAAAATGTACAAGGTTCCTAGTGCATTGTAAAATGAAGAAGCAAGGAAGGCCAAAGTCTTTAACCATCTAAAACAATCTAATCATCCTCTGGAAATGCACTGTTTGGGGTGACTATGTTAACTGAAAATGGAGAGATTAAATAAAGTCAGGCTGATAAACCCCCAGTACTACTAACTTATTTGTAATATCATTGGAGATGAGTAGTATGACTGGTGTCTCAAGTCTAAAAGCTATGACATTCAGAGGCAAGGTAATTGAAGCCTGCCATTCCAAAGCCCTCGGTACATGTTCAGATATTATCAATGCAAATTTTACAGCCAATGATTTGCATCAAGATAAAAACTAATTCCTCCTTTGGCTACCTTGGGATCGATTCATGAGAGAGAACAGGAAGAAATAATAATTGATTTGTGATAATGTATCAAGCATGTCTTTAAGACAAGGAGTAAGATAAATAGAAAAAAGCTGCTTTCTCCAACACTCAACTTTTATCACCAGAGAACCCCAGTGAAGACCAGAGTTGTCATCTCATAAAATCATATGGGATTTTCAATAGAAAAGCCCCTGACTGAAAGCTGACAAATTACAGTGACCCCTCTTAAGCATAGACTACCAGTTTAAGAATCACAACTTACTCCACCTCTTGAGAACTCAAAGAGAGAGTGGTTTCTGATGACACCAAATACCTCAATGATTTATTATTTGTAGTTAAAATTTTGTATGCATTGTCCCTAGAAGCTGACTGAAAGACAGTGCAGACTAAAAATAAAGACACCATGAACTTCTCCTGTTCCATATTATTGCTTTCACATTATTTTAAGATGCTTTAAGACAGAGACCCAGTAAAAAGCACAAAATTAATTCTAGTTTGAGGTGACAAAGATATATGACTGCATTGCCTCTGAAAGAACACATAACAGACTTCTGACACAGGTAACAGACACAGATTTTTCGCTATGTACTTAGTTTCTTCTATGACTCTCTCAGAACAGCTGACCAAAGTTACACATCAAAACAGAGAAGGGCCTCAGCTGTTCAAGGAACTGTATCACCTCCACCTTTGGGGAGTTATTTGTTCTAAATATCATCACAGATTGAGTTGCAAGCACTTTCATTTTTTTAATTAATCTTACTGTTTGAGCTATTCTCCTACAATTGTTGGCAATTTAAACAGACAAAGAGCCACCTGAGCACCCCTTGCACATCTGAAGGACAACCATTCAGCTCACCACCTTTTCTGCTAACCACCCTTCTGCAAACACAGGAGAGCATAGACCTTGGAAGCAGATACTCATGATGTTTGTGAAAACATGACAAACCCAGGAGTTTCTCTAGGACACAAAACCTGAAGCCACTCAACAACAGACAAATATTATAGAGCATGGTTGCTTGCTTTTTATTCAACAGGTTAGTCAATGCCATTCCTGCATTACACCTATTTTCCATCCTAAAAAGTCTTAAAAATACCAGATCTTGATATGTCTGCCTGTCAAACTATACTTTATAAACAGAGCTAAAAATGATACAGTGGTGATTTACCTAATACTGTCTGCATTGGGAGAAATTATTATCCACTCGTCAGCTGGACTCTCTGTCCAATTCTTCTGGTAGGCATCCCCATAGGTTGTTCTTGATCCATCTGGTTATTACAATGGAGAACAAGAACCAGCTGCTGTAGTGCCTGCAGAGGTCCGTAGAGCCTCACTGACCAACTCTGATATCAACAACTAACTTTATTAAAGATCTTGAATATTAGACCACTGACAGTTTAATTTTTAGAATTATCATTAGTGATTATTGTCAGTTTCTATATATTCAACTGTTGGTGTATAATCTAAATATTTCATGTGTATTACAAAAAATACCGTTTATTGCTTTGTATTTCAAGCACACCATTAAATCAGTACATTCACTGTGCTCCTCCACAGAAGTTCAGAAAACAGCACTCTCCAAATGATTTGTTTTCTGCACTGCTTATCTCCAAGATAGATAATTTGGATATAAATCTGTTTTCTAAGAAATGTGAAACACAGAGCAGCCTACAGTCATCATGACTACTCAACAGTCTCTTCAGAGTAACCTTACTGGGAGACAGTTCAGAACACTCATTTTATTTAATCCCCTGGTTTCTCTTTGGACAATAGCAAATAAAGGCTCCAATTATACAGGTGTTTGTTGCACAGCTTGTTCCTAAAGGTCTTGATACTGCAAAGCACAAGGAGTTTTACAGTTGCAGAGCCACTGCAATGCTTAAGCACTGATTTAAGCAGGCAAGCCTGCTGATTTCAATGGGACCATTGGCATAACTAAGCCTTGAACCAGTGTACAGCCAACAGTTCTGATTCAGGAAAGCACCAGTGCACGCGCTTAGTGTTACCTGCAATCAAGAAAGCCCCCCCTAGCCTGAGGTTAAGCAAAAGACTTTCAAAGCATTGAATATCCATGAGAGAATACATGTGTTTTGCTACCAAGATGCCATAAAAATATAATACAGAGACAAAAGGCATCACATAGAGTTACCAACTCAGCAATCTATCCTCATTTTCATATGTTCCAAATGTTAACAAGGTACATTCATGCGTGGTTGCAACTCAGCATAGTTAAAGGTAGATTTGAATTACCTGAGGCTGTTATCTCCTTGCTTACATTCACAAGCCAAGACCGTGCTGCTGCTACTGTTCCTTAGGACCTCACAGCTCTTCTATCCCATGGAGCTTCTTTGCAACCCACGGATCTTGTGATCTAGTTGCAAAAGACCCAGCAGCTGATCTCAATTTGAGGACAAACTGAACTGCAGGTGCACAACAAAAACTTTGGAACCAACGTGAGAATTTTGTCAGCAGCTGCTTTAAATGCCTGCTCTCATAGGAAGCTTGGAAGCATCTCAAGACATCATTTGGTTGTCCCAAGGCAAGATTAGCTTTAATCACATTGTTCTTGACTAGTGCATGTTCAACCTGTTCTAAAAGACCTTGAGTGATAGGTATTGCTTCTTATCTTCTCTAGGGAATCCTGTACTGTGCTTCACTATCCTTCCTCCTTGAATACCTTAGATGTGTCAGGTAACTCTCTCTTGCTTTAATATATGCTATTATAATTGAAATAAAATCCTAGTAAATGAAAGCCTGCAGCAGTTATGCAGAGGAATTTATTCCTCGCTTCTTTACATTCTTCACTTCTCGTGACTAAACAGACCTAATTCCACTTTCTTCTTAGACTATGTTTCTTAGGTCTCTATTTATTATCTTGGGGAACCTGAGAACCCCATATATTTCAGCCACTTATTTGGCTTCTGCTGGCAAACCCAGCAATTTTTACGAATATGACTGCAACTCATTTGGAAAAAAAAATTGTGTAACTTATGCAAACAACAGTTGTATTTAGCTACCATACAACTATCACTCCATATGAATCCAAGATTTAGACCACCTTTTGTAGAGGAGCAGCCCTAACGAATTTTGTGCACTCTCAGAAAAATCTGTCACGGGTTCCACTGCCCTCAGTGACTTCGTTAGAGGAAAAAAAACAGAAACAGAAAGATTTGGCTAAATAAGAATGATGTATCAAAACACCCAATATTTTAATGAAAGAAACTGAATATCCACACATTTGCACTTCTGTACAGTTTTTGTGATATATATATAATTTTAAGCTGTTTACAAATAACATTTAATGCTTCAAATATTACATAATGTTGATATTATATTTCTAGCAGAAATAAATATATTGCACTTAAAAAGAAACTTTTCATTAGATGTTGCTTCATAGTTTATGTTCACAACTTTTTTTTCCATAAAAAGATTTCCCTCTACCCCCACCCCATACACACAAACACACGCTTCAGTACATGGTGAATGTGCTCACGCAATGCATTATAAACAACAAAGTCAACACAGCAAACAGAAGAACTGTGGTACATTCTGTTAGAGAGGTTACATCCAGTTTTCTACCTTCCTTATTTTTAAACCAAATCTTTCCTCATGTTTCTGAAGGTACAATTAAAAAAAAAAATATTATTTTACTGTGCTAAAGGTAAAATACAGTGAACTGTATTTTTTGTCCTTAAACTATCATAAAAAGTTACTTCAGAGCTTACTTAATTCACTGCTTAGTTTTCTTTTAAAAAGATAAAGAAAAAGAAGTTGTCATTTGATAATCTAGAGATTATATGCAATGACATTTGATTAGAGAGTAATACATAAATCCTCTGGCCAGCAAGTAAGTGGTAAAGAAACCACATCTCCTCCAGCAGAAAATGCTCTGTAAAGAATAGTGAGAATAAAATCTCACTAAAACCAAAATTAATCTTGCAGTGAGTGAATGTCATCCCCCTGCAGATGATAAGCACTTTGGCCACAACTCCCTCAAGATAAGAAGCCGTAAGTGTTACACTGATCTCACTGTTGCTTTTACCCCTTATCTAGGAGTAAATTACCACAATTTATATTAACTTACAGTTTTGAAAATCTTCCCAAGTTTTTGCAATAATTTTCATTGATATTTTTGTTTCTCTGTAGTACAGATATAAAGGGAATGTATTGCATAATCAAGTTGCTGGCCCAAATGCTTTTAAAAAAGGTTCAAGTGCCAGTTAGTTTGCTAGATGTTGGAAGTGGCAACATCTTCTTATGTGTACATGTTCATGCAGTGTCACAGCCTTCATTGATAAAAGCTTCTGGAGGAAATTTTGCAATTTCATTTTGAGTCTTTGCGATTGCATTTTGAAGATTGTACTACCAAGCATGTTAGCTGTCATACAACTTACCATCTTTGAACTCATGAAGAAGCATTTCCATTAAAACTCTACCTTTATCTACTTGGTCTGTGCTTGTTTTTCAGTTTGTACCTAGAAGAGTATGCCTGAAACTGAGTGGCACTGATTTGCTATCTTTGACAGTCCCTCAGGCCATATAAAGCAACGCTGCAAACCAAAGACCCAAATTAAAATTGGGGGATTTTATGTTTAGATTCTCAGGACTCCAGAAGTAGAAGAAAAAAAAAATCAGACAACTATATCCAAGTCAGTTTTGTTAGTGTATAGGATGTTTTTGTTGGATTAATGACTGGAAGGTGCTGACTATCTATGGATAAAATGGTAATTCAGAAAACACACAAAAATACTTTTAACACTTCTGAGGATAATCTTATTCTCTTTGAAAAGCATATTCAGGCATGTTCTCTTCACTCTTCTTAAAAAAAGACAAGCAACACACCCCCCCAAAAAAAAACCCAAACAAAATCCAACAACATAAACCAGCTCCATTTTTCTGAGCCAAGAAAGCTCATAAAGGTGAAGAGCACTTCTCATGGGATATAAAATGTGAATTGTATTTGGAAAATAAAGTCTAGATTATATTTAGCATTCCTAGCTCATCTACCAACAACAGATGTTCTGTTCTGAAAGTGATATAATTTTGACAGCAGTACAGCAACTCCTTAAATAAATTACTGGGTTATTGTCAAAGTGGTAGAGATAATTTTTTTTATTGTTTTTTTTTTAGCAAAAGCAATTTCACTCTTTAACCAATTCATTACAAATTTGCATTCATTTTCTTCCAATTGTGAGTTCAGTGCTAAAGCTGCTTTGTACTTGGGTTTTAATCTTTTCTGTAGTGTTCCTATATTGTTGCTGTCGCTTCAGTCAGTGTTCTTACTGTCAGACTTTATTTTTAGACGAAAATGTGGAATGAAATCCTGCCCCCATTACAGTCAAAAAATTTCCGTTTGACCTCAGCTGGGCAGGAATTTTATTCCTGGAATCATTCTCATGCTGCCCCCTGCCCACAGGAAGGTGAGAGGGGCGGGGAGCAGAAACACTGTGAGGGCAAAGAAGAGGAAGTGAGGAATGGACATACCTAATGATCTCATTCCTGGCGAAGGCTGTCACAAGCTACCTTCATTCCCTTGCTTGGGATCTACCTGTGATTCTACACTAGTAGAAACCCAGGGGGTTTCTGCTGCAAAGGAATTAACCCATCAGAGAGGAGCACGTGCCAGAGAGCAGCACAAGGGGGGACTAGCACACTGAGATACACTTGGTCTGCCTTGCAAAAGCCAAGCTGTGGATTTTGACAGATAATTCTGCATCATCTATTAAGATGAAATTCATCAGAGAGAATCTGGATGAGGAGTTGGCTTTATCATGTTTTTATATAGAGACAGCCTACTGATTCAGATACGAATCACACTTCATTTGTAGTGAAAAGCACCATTTGTCTTTCATTTAATATTTTTGTGAATAAAGTTGTTAAAATCCAATTTTATTCTCCAGGAAGAGCCTGGAAAATTTTCTCTGAAGCCAATTTGAGAAGATTTTAAATTCAGCTAGAAAATACATAAAGATGGTCTTTTTCTGTGGGATGCATGTGACTTGCCTTGCACTTCGCAGAGGTGGGAGTAGGTGACTCAGTGTACTGCACTCTTCTTTTTACCATGTGACACCAACACAGAATGGTCAAAAGCAGAGGAGAATAGTGGGAAATAATCTGTTTTGTGTTCCAGCTCTACACAGATCTGCAATACATGAAATGATATATTCTAGTTCTTTTTTGTCAGTAGATGTCTTATCATCTATAGCTTGGATGGAACTCTACACAGAAATTCTGTGTCAACTTATTATTTACGGTGAAATCCCAGCTCTTCCCCCGCAGAAAACCAACATCACACTGGTGGTCTTCTCAGCAGTGCAAAGGATTCATGCTAGGTCTCTGCAGACAGTTTTCTTATAACTCTATAGTTCCTCTGTTGCATCAGACACAACATACTAGAAAAAGCGGACAGTACTTTGAATGAGAACCCCAAATACTAACTGAAAAAAGTCAGATATGAATTAAAAAAAAAAAAAAAATTCATGTGAAGTTCCATACTGGTATTTTCCTAAGGAAACTCCACCATCCTAGTGGGACATGATAAAACTGGCACTACGACCCTAATTTTCCTGGCCAAGGAGCTTGTATAATAACAGCTATGACCAAACCCAAGAAAATTAGAACAAGTAGAAAGATACTCCAATGCCATTCATACTAGTCCAGCAATTACAGTTTGATCCAGAGAGTCTATAGACTGATCTAGCCTGAAATTTGGTTAACATGGTACACGTGTGCAGCTAGAAACAGGTCTTCAGTGGCAAGCACAGCAGCAAACAAGCACTGTTTTAAAATTTGGTATCTTGGGTTTCTAAGTTTATGTAACAGATTTCTCCAACTCAAAATGTTCTTCATTATACCTCAACAGACAGTTAAATTGCTCCTCCTAGGATGTAAGATGAACTACTATTTAGACTGAAGGACAGAATACATTATTACTACTACAGTCCTGTAACACAGTTCTTTTTTTGGAACCGATTAGTGTTTTGTGAAAGAAACAAACAAAGACAGACTTGTTAATAATGTTCTCTTTGTGATTATAGTAGCAACTAAGAAATACTGGTTTTGGTGAATATAAGCCAGTCTTAAAAAGGACAGTGGTCTTCTCCACTTTGTCCTGTTTTTCAGCAAATGTATGCTGAGATAGCCTAAAACATGCTCAAAGTTATAGCAATACATTTTTCTGTTTAGATGCTCATCAGTCACAAGGAGAGATGAAGATGAATAAGAGTATTGCCTTTTTCAGAATTCATCTAGCGTATGAAAAAAGACCTATAGACAATTAGTTTGTATACTGCTGCTTAAACATCTCTTTCCGCTAGGTACAATGCACCTTTGGAACAAGCTGCACACGACCAAAGATCCTGGGGACTTTGGGATCCATTTTGGCTGTGTTACACATAGATCTGTGAGCAGCTCCAAGCTGCATGCTCTCTTCTTGTGATCCCTCAAAAGAGGAATCTATATCCATAATGAATTTTCTTAGCTGGTTTGTTATGAGTTCAGCACTCCTGCCACAGGCCTTTCAGGAAGGTCCCTTTTATTTTTCATACCAAACTTGCACGTTTAAGATCTCGTGTTCCTCTTGTCTTACATCACTCATACGAATGGTGTCATCACTGCGGAGGAGTGACGCAGTCCTTGGATAGCTGCATAAGGACCCTGCTGAAAATAATGGTGGTACCTTGGCATGTGGAAGGATGGGAAAGTGGGGCCGCTACCTTGCATGGAGCTGGCTATAGCAGAGGGTGTAAGAGGCATTCCCAGACGGCTGTATGGAGGCAGAGATCCTTGGATGGGATGAGGAATGGGTGTAGCTATGGATGCAGTGCTGGTACCCAGGGCACTCAAAGACTGTGGATGCTGAAATCCTGGGAAACTGGTTGAAGAGGAAACCCAGGAACTGAGGGACAGGTTATCAGATGTTGTAAAGGCTGACCCTGCAAGCAAAGAGAAAGAATACCTAACATTGGCACTGCAAAACACAAAGCCAGTAAAGTAGCAGAAAGGGAGATAATGAGTCTTTCACAGCAAGGCTGATTTCAATGGCCAGTTGTCATTGGAAATACTTCCCAAATACTCTTTTAACATGTTATTTGCCGGTTGCAGTCCTTTATCACTACATCTTAGACAAATTTCCATTTGAAGAAGCTGGCTGCAGTGGCTTGAACAGTAAAATCAGCTTTGCACATTGAACATTTTAGGAATTAAACACTGATGCACCTTGTACTGCTGCCACTAAACTCTGAAGTATCTACTCTGACATGGAATCTCACTGCATTACATCCCTGTTTTGAAGACATGCTTGTAGCTTTTTACATCAGATCCTCAGTAGAACTATTTACTTTTTTCCCTAAAATTTCACTGTGGCAAAAATGCAGAAAGATGTAAATTGCACAAGTTTTCCTTTTTTTTTTTTTTACGCCGGTAAAATTCTTCAGCTCTACATCTTTCCAACAGCCTAACTCTTTCTATAGTGTAGAACAAAGAATTCTAAAAAACCGCAACATTATTGCTAACTCATAGTAAGAGATGCAGAACTTGCTCTGAAGGTAATTATCTACTTTTGATCAAATGGAAGTGTTTTGTTTGTCATTTTGGTTTGGGTTTGTTTAAACTGAAAAGTTTCAAAAATTACTTTCACAATTCTTCCAACTCTTTGAAATTTTTTTTTCCTGAAGATTGAAAAAAAAAAAAAGAAGAATGGTTTCTTAAAATTAGAACTAATTACTTATTTCATGTTGACAGTAAAATTTTGGGGAAACAATAATTTCTTTGGATAACTACACATGGTCATTTTCAAGTAACCTGATGACCGTATCGCTCTTCATCTCTGCAGTTCTTCTATGCATCTGATCATCATCATCATATGTCTGATTTCTAGAAATGTGGAATACAATAAAATGCTATAAATAAACTCTTTTTCTTCATCTTCAAACCATAATTTAACTCTTGTCTCTTCTGTTTTCTTACTTGACCAACTTTCTTACTACAGAAAATAAATTTGTTGGCAAGAATATTTGATGAAATATAATTTCAATCCACAGATTTGAGACAACAAATTTTATAACAAGTATTAGTTTCATAAATCTGATTCAAGAAGATAGGTTCATCCAAATTGTGAAATGAAAACATATGAAGACATCTATCTGTCAAAGTAAACTTACTGGAATTAAGTATACTAACCAATTGTAGCCACATATTCAAACCAAAACTGTAAGCAAAAAATAACAGAAAGAAAAAATGCAAATTGTTATTTTTTACAAATCGTAAGTCTCTTATGGGATATACTCTCAAATCATGATCAATTTTTCCTCTGCATAATGCAAAAAGTAGAAGAGTGTGTTGATTTAGCAGTGAAAACAAACTTGAACCAAATCCTGGTTCTACCACTGAACCAAATCGTAACTGCTGGGAAGTTAGGATCCAGAGCCAAACTCTAAGTAAACACTATACTCACAGACCACAGTAAAACCCTTGAAAAATCAGGGAGTATTTCAGCATTACTGTACTACAGGGAAAGCAGGATGCAAATCTGGATTTGCCTAGAAGGTTTGCATTTGGCTCTGTTCCCGGTGGCTACTACGAATCCTGTGTGTGGATGCAGGCACACAGAAATTATGCATTAAAGAGTTTTAATTGGATTTATATATTTCCTATTTGTTAAGTCCTTTGGAAATAGATGTCTTTTGATAAATGTGGTACTTTAGGCTATCTGCTTCCATCTTTAGATGGCTGAAATTGGCTGAGCAGAGAATGCTCAGAGAGGGTGCTGAAGTAATTACAAAGTCTATCACTGCTATTTGTTTCTTTGTTCTATGCAGAATAAGGTATGTGATTCTTTCTCATGAATGATTGTGAAATGTTCAGAGGGCTGGAACACCTCTCTTGTAAGGAAAGGCTTAGAGATTTGGGGTTATTCTCTCTTGAGAAGGGAAGGCTTCAGGAAGACCTAATTGCAGCCTTTCAGGGGTTAAAGGGGGCCTGTAAAAAAGTTGGGGACAAATTTTTTAGCATCACCTGTTGTGATAGGACAAGAAGTAAGAGCTTTTAACTACAAATKTATAGATTTAAACTAGATATAAGGAAGAAATTTTTTACTATGAGGGTGGTGAAACACTGGCACAGGTTGCCCAGGGAGAGGCTGGATGCCCCATCTGAGGAAATACGCAAGGTCAGGTTGGGTGGGGCTCAAAGAGATCTGATCTAGTTGAAGATGTCCCTGCTCATTGAAGGGGGTTTGCACTACATGACCTTTAAAGGTCCCTTCCAACCCAAAATAGTCTATGGTTGTCACGAGGAACTTCCTCAAGCATCCTTTCCTCCTCCAACTGCAATGGTCTCTAATCACAGCTTAGTACTCCAAAAAGTCTCACGTATCCCTTTTGCTAGCACCAAGGAAATGTGCTCTAGTAATTCTGAGGCAACTGAGGCCTCAGAGAGCTTATAGAACACACCACCCAGCAACATCTATGTATTTGGCTGTCAACTCATACATATGGGAGAACATCCATCAATTTTGCATGTACGGTAGTTTTAAAATGCATCTGAAGAAATGAAAATATTTATGGAATTTCAGTAAGAACATTATTTCTCTCCTCATATCTTGGAGGACTTTTCATTATTTAAGGACACCAGACCTAGAGAGAGAGGGAAGGCAGTACCAGTTACTCATGTGCAAGAGCTGTATCTTTTACCCTGTGTTGCATGTCTCTGGTTGCCCAGAACAATCACGTCCCATGTAGCATATGGCTCCCAGATTAGAGAAAAGTTCTTTGCCATGATTCATAATCTTCTTCACTTACTCATTTGCCATATTGTGAGCAAATGCAGAACTGTACCCTTTTATTATACAAAAAATTAATTATAATAAAGTATTATTTCCCCCATGACACCTTCCTAAGGACTCTCTTCAGAAGAGATTTAATGGTTAGTTTTCATACCAAGGTTCACCTCATTGATTTTGTCACTCCCAAAGGAGGACATCATACCAGCGATAAATTTCATTTTTGAAGAGAGAGTGCCTTGCTCTGAGCCTCCAGCTTCCAGCAATGGAAAATTTAATACCATCTTCGACAATAGCTGGCCTGGGATCTAAGTTGACATGAAGCAAGGTAATCCCCCAGAAGTATGGAAAAGGATGGCATCACACCAGGTGAGGAGTTGCTCCACAAACTCCGTAATCTAAGGACCTGCTCTTAGAATAGACACGTAAGAACAAGCCCTCCTAATCACATTTTGCTGAAGAGCAACTCATGGTTAAAAATAAGTGTGTTTTCCCTGCACAAGTCCAAAGAGCTTACTACCAGAAATAATGCTCTTATCTTAGCAACACTGTATGAAGTTAGAGGACAAGACAAGGGCACTGCCAGTTGGAAGACAGATCGAACTGCTTTACCTCAAGTGGCTGTGGCGTATCAGGCAGGTCACAAAGTCAACATGCAAAGTATAATGCAACACAAGTTTATGCTAGTCAGCAATCCCACAGGATGGGTCTGAGATCTATTTCTAGTGGTAAATTATGACAGATGCAATTTCTCCAGTAAGTATTCCCACAAAGAACAAGTCTGTCTTGCTAGTACTTTTGCTACTGCTAAAGCAGACAAACTGTTTGATAAAGCATTTGAGGCTAATTGCCCCAGCAGGAAAGCACCTTTTAGAGACTAAGAGATAACAATTAAAAATCAATTTTTCAGGGAGCTACAGACTTTCCTCCTGAGGTGGCAAAGTGTGTCAACTACAGACTGGTTGAAGATAATCAGAACTAAGTCTTCTGTTCACAGAAGGCCAGAGGGGCAGCAAGTGGCACATCTACACTGTACTTTACAAATGGTGTGGAGCCCAACTCATAAATCCTGCCAAGAGAAGGGGAGTGTTAGCTTGTTCTCAGCACCACTGTAATGAAGTTGTCTGTTTACAGACATCTTGAAGATAAAGCAGAACTAGTTCTCTTCTGATGGCAAAGACTACATGGGCATGTCTAGAATTGCCTCCTGTACTGAACCACCCGCACCAGTGCCACAGGCACATCAGATGTCCCAAAGAGCCATAAGGTAACAAGTATTCTTCTTCATTATAGGACTTCATGGCAGAGAGACACACCAGAGAAATGCTTTAGAGTACCACAGTACTGAGTGTGGTCCCACTTTTCTCAAGTGTAACTAGGTCCCCACAGTTTACCTCATGAGCACATTTTCCTACCTCTGCTTTGTGTTGCCTGGCTGTCGTCTCCGAGATCATCTTCTCCTCCATAGGTTCGAATGGGGGATCGGGCATAGGAATGCTTTTGGATAAGGCTCTCCACACTTTCTCTGTAAAAGGAAACACCCTAGTGTATCAATACCATCCTAAACAGCATCCTAATTCGTTAAGGTAAATACAATGCCTTTTTTCTGTTCAGATAGCAGCTTTTTCACAGACTCTCCAAAATTACCCAACAAAAGACTTACCTCATAGCATGACATTGGAAATGCCAAATTTGGCCTGCATTTTTTTAATATTGCTGATCACCTCTTACCAGCTTCTTCAGCAAACTAGAGTGAACTTCCTACTGTGTTTCCTGGACGCAGCCTCAGACAGTGAATATAAGACCAGCACTCTTCATAAATTTGAAAATGCAAACTCTGCGGTTATTTGTGCTGAGTGATGAGTCTGGGTTCAAAGAGACACCTGTGGTCCAGTTCCTTTCAAACAAGCTTTTGCATCACACATGACCACCTCATCTGCTGCTCTCCCATATTTCCAAAATGAGGAGAAAAGATAGATGTATCTAGAGACAGCTCAGCTCTAACCATGCTCTCTCAGCATCAGACTCGAGGGTAGTTCATAGCAGGAAGTCCAGATACTACTGATCGCGTGCCATGTCTATTCTGGGAGGTTAGACGTGTCTGCCAGGCCCCTGCCTTGCTGGTAGCACAAAGCACTGAAGTCAAAAAGCACATTTTTAAATAGAAGGAAGGCATATCTGCACGATAAGCTTTAGTAGTTTGTAAGGAAGATCCAACCTTACACATTCCCAGCGCATTTCCATGTAAGTAGGTGGCATTATACCAAAGATGAATAAGACCCAGGCACATTTCCAACACGGCTTTGACCTTCTGTTCCTGTTTAAGAAATCTAAGAAGCAATAGTTGTTTAAATCTACGGCTCGATGAGGGTTTTGTCTGAATTTACCATTTATCCACTCATACTTGCTAATGCCCTTTCACTTAGAGACTGTGTCTGTTGCAGAAATTCCAAGGAAAAATATTTTTCAAGTAACATGATAAATCACAGTGGCACATGTTTTCCTTTCCTACAGAAAGTCCATTATGGTCATTTTGTCCTTGGTCTATCACTGGCATCATTACTTATGCTAGTCTCCTCAGAAAAAAAATAAATAAAAAGAGGATCTTATCAAAGTGATTTACTTGTGTCAGGATTGGAAGTGGACTGAAAGCAATGGCAGTTCCTACATAGAGGATGGTATAATTGGATTACTGCCTTTTAAGTGATTGAAAACAGTAGGCATATCAGGGCTATCTCGAAGAAGATTGTACAAAGAAAAAGACAGATGGCATTGTTTACATTATGTGCTGAATGCCTCTTGAAACATTAGGCTTTCTTCAGAAGCAGAATGTGAAATGCAAAGAATTTTACTTTACCAAAAAGACTATTTCATATGAGTACAGCATAACAGAATAACAAATCAGACCAGTGTTGTCTGAGTGATTTAGATACTGGTGTATAAACATAGTCATAATCAAATAATTACTAGTCTTTAAAGGTCTGAAAAATATATGTCATTCAGGTGATTGTCTGTATTGTCTCTATTGACTTTTTTTCTAGTAAGGGTCTGCTTATAACGACAGATATTACAGCATGTAATAATATCCTGATGCAACAGAAACAATGCAGGCTCTAGTTTTAGTGCAGTGGGCCAATTTCACCTCTAAAACATTGGATCCAATGGTGGCTTGGGGATAAACTCACCCCAATAAATTTACATTTGAATTACCTACAGGGATTTAAAGCTAAATCAAATGCCCACAATTATTGCAGACTAAATTCTTTCCAGATGGGTTTGTATGCTTGACAGAGAACTCTATTATTCTATATTGTTGTCTTCTTTTAAAGGAAAAAGAGAGATGACTTCTTAGTGAACTCTGAATCTACAAAGTTTGAAACCAGGGAACTATGTGGTAGGTTTATTTATTTATTATTTTTACGTTGTACTGTTGTAGATAAGAGTATGCTAAAGCTTTTGGAAGATTAATCTCATTGGTCGGCACAAGAGGCAAAGGTTTTTATGGCAGAGGGAATGGGTCAATGTGGAAACTCGGATCAGGGAAAGCAACTAATCTCACAGAAACAGTTCCTTTTGTGCAGCTGAGATTTAATATTCAAAACTGTATGTGCTTATCTTGCCTAACCACGTTGGTTGTTTATTCTATAATTACAAAACACCAACTGATTTTTCATTTTAGAGGTTGAGGCTGTGATTCACATCATGAGTGCAAAGTGTTGAGATTCAACTAGAATTTAGGCACCTGCCCCCACAGTCTTCAAGTGGACCCTCTTCTTTCCACATACAACACATGCTGCATATAAACCTCCAAATAGACCTACAAAATGCAAAAGGCTGAGCACACCTAAGTGTGCAAGAGGAAATAGAGGAAAAAAAAAAGAAGTGGTGTATTTTCTCCACTCATAAAGGAAATCTCTGAGTTACTCTCCAAGCACTGTTTCTTCCACTTAGGAAAACAAGAGCAGAAGTCTGCATTTAGATTTCTTTCCTTTCCTTTGTGTTTCAAAGGAAAGGGGTGGTGGCCTCTGCACCATGCTGCAATATTCCAGCCTCAGAGAACACCAGTCGGAGTGTGGATAGTTGCAGTTTCAACTCATCTAATGTATGAAAACATTTGGAGTTTCCCACATAGGTTGGAAAGAGGAGGTTAACCTCCCCCACCCTTTAAAGACAGAGGTGCCTTAGAACTTACTCCAATGCAAATATGTAGGAGGAAGCAAAACTTGAACAAGATTTAAGTGCCTGTGAAATGTTGCTCAAAATGCAGGAACAAAGCTGGCAATCTGGAACACAGATTCCTTCTTATACCCTTGTTTCCAGTGGGTACAAAAGGACTTAAATCTCAAAATCCTCCTGAAAATTCTCTTTATAGAAATGTGAACTCTTTAGGTTATGGTGCTCTGCAGAGTGGATTAATACAATGCATTTTTTCGAGTCCCAAAATATTACAGTATCACTACTACTAAAAGGGAAAGACATTATTTTGGCTTTATAGTTCTGTATGCAACATCTTCAGGTATCTCAGTGTGGTTCAAAGGATTTATGGAAATAATTTTGTAAATTATTCAATGATAAATCAGTATTTGCCATTTTCTGATTCTACACTCAATTCCAAAAAATAGCAAGACAAGAGTATGGTGGAGGTTTTTTTAAGGCTGTCTTTGAGTATTTTTCAGTGCTGTTCCACAGTAAACTACCTGAAAAATGAAGTGACTTCCAGTTGCTCAATACTTAACTTCTGTATTTCCGTTTCTTTCTCTGTGATCAGACACTTGTTATCTAATACTGGGACTTAACAATTTTTACCTTTTAGTGTGTCCTGGAACTCCATAGTTTCTTGTATTAGCAATAAATTAGCAATAAACCTTGTTCTGAGAGATCACAAGCTGCCAGTTGGATAAAGGAAAGATGTCTTCCTTTTGTCAAATTCTTTTGTGTGGTCTGCCAAAAAGTTTCAGTCTCCCAGACTGCTCTTCAACTCATGGATATCTTGGAAATACCCAGAGGAGGGGAAAAAGCAAGCACATAGGCACAATATATTACTATGATTAAGCTATGCAATGTGTGCAACTGGATAATAGTAAGAGATGACTGGCTGGAGAAGAGCAAGTTAGGGACTGAAGCTTCTTGAGAAAAATGAACCATGTGCCAAATGGAAAGGAAAAAACTAAGTTCATATTGGCAAGCACACCCACAGAGAAGCTGCTGAGGTAGGACAAATGTGAGGGGAGATAATAGGGAAAAGGAGCTCAGGCTGATCCCAATAATCTGCATTCCAACAGAAGCACACTATGAGCCCAGCCCTGTCAATAAACCTTATTGTAAATGAAGCACTTCTCTCCCTTGTGCAAGAAATAAACCAGCAAAATTTGAACTTGAAATCAAAGGATGTGAAGGGCTGAGAGAATTCATCAATTAGCAAGGGCTTAGGGTGCACAGGGAGCATCTTGCTATTCTGCAGGTCCTAACCTCTTGATTACACATTTCACTCTTGCCCCTGCTGGCAAACGATTTCAAAACTAAACTTCCAGTTAGGGATGCTTTATGTCACGCAACTCCGAGTTCAGTCTTTGGCGTTGTTTAGTTAACAGTGCCCTGTACGTAGGCAGTAGCCTCAGAGGACCAAGAGATAGGAAAATGCTGCTGTAGCTGACGAATGATTCACTAACACTTTACAGACCAAACCCCAGATTTTGCCATGGATTTGAACTGGAAGAGGGAAGAAAACAGAGCTGACTTGGTCAAGCAGCTGTGGTTCTGTGTGAGGATGCTCACTTTCTTTTGCTGTCAACCCAGATTACAGAAACTCTCTCAGGAGATGATAAAGTCCCAGATTACCCTGAGCAGGATCTTTAATCAAGATGGAAGAACAGGGCTTCTTTGTAGGTGGGAGTAGGAATCTCTGATGTCATTTTTTCTGCTCCTTTTGCTTTTACTCTGCTTCTACTCTGCTTCAGCTGTGCATGCATCACAGCAGCCTGGTGATCACCACGACCCTGATTCTGAAGTGCATGACCATGAGCCCTGCTTTCATATTTTCATAATATGAAAGAGGAAGGCTCACTTGGCCACTGTGCATTGTCATCATGGATACTGCTAGATGTGTGCACGCACCTGAAACTATGGACTTTCCTGAATTCAGCAGAAAGGAGACAGGAAGCCTACCTTCTGCCTTTGGGACACGAATGCTTAAGACAATATGTTTAGCTTTGGGAAAGGTGTTAGAAAAGCTAATGAAGAACTAGCTTGCTGGAGCCAGGTCTGGGTTAGTATCCCTCTTAGATCTATACCATGGCTACAAAGAGAATGGAGTTGATGTAATGGGCAGTTATCCATTCCACTAGGAGCCTGGTTCAAGCTTCTTTGACGACAACGTGCTAAAGCCAAACTGCGGTGAGAAAGAGCAAGTGGCAGAGCCAGGCACTCTGAGCTTATGTTTTCTGCATAAATGACTGTTTCAGAAATGGCTACAAGAGGTGCAAACTCCAGAGCAGAGCTGAGCAGCTTCTTAGTGTTAACCTCTTTTTTTTTTCCCCCTTGCTATTCAAGTGCTAGGTGTGCAGAAAGGTAAGGATATCCTCAGAATCTGTTTCTGATGTCATGGGGTTTGCTTTTTTCTATTTTTTTTCTTTTTCTTTACAAGGAGACGCAATGTCAATAAAAAATAAAAAAGAAGGAAAATAATGAAGTAGTAAAACTGACAATCGTGTTTTGCTTGGCCATTCAGTCCAACACAAAGAAAAATACAGAACAGGATATAAAGTGTATGAATTATCAGTTTGCAGCCTGAATGACTTCTTTAGTTCTGCATTTCAAAGGTTTCCTTTTTTTGTAGCTGCCCGTTAGTATGTTTGGAAGAAAGCCCAGATAACAGAAGACGTCAGAAGTGAGGTGAGGTGAAGACAGATGGAATAAATGGGCTGAGAAGGCACAAAAATAAACTTGTCGGAAGTCGCACTGTAGTAGAACTTTTTTTTAAGGGAAAAGATGACTAATTTGTCCAAGACACAAGTGCTAAAAACAAGTCTGTAAAAAAAAAAACCCAAACAAAAAAATCAACAAACAAAACTCACCCCAAAAAGCAACAAAAACCACACACCTCCCAAAAAACCAAAACGACGTAACAGGAGGAACAAACACATTTCTGTAACAGAAGCTATGAGTGAGCAACATATGCTGTCAGAACCACCGCTCAGGTATCACTCAGGCTTTACATTCCTCTGGCTTTTATTTGCTGTTTTACATATGCATAAGCACACAGACATATTAATTTTCTACATATACTTGCTCTTACACTGGTAGATGAGCACTAGAGGTTGACCATAGGAACCTAATTCACATTATGGATAGTCTAGGGTATGGACCAAATCCTTGACCAAAACAAAGTTGTTCTGTTTCACTGCTTAGACTAAAACTGAACCAATTCCAACCAACCAGGGACAAAACAAAGCCTACAGGCTACACTGGCTTACATGACCTGAAGTCTAACTTGGCCCAAAAGCTAATACAGAGCCACAAACACTTTCACATGAAGTCAAAACTACTGGGCAAGTGTTGGATGGATGCATTAATCCAAGAATATATACAATATTAAGACAGGAGGGAAATGAGACTTAAATTATGAAAAATCTAGGTTTTGATGATTGTAGAAGAAAGAACAAGTGTACCTCCACAATGATGTTTACTGTCACCCTATCAGTAAAAATCCAGCAATTCTGGATGAGCTGTAATGTGCATGGATGTGACACAGCTTGGCTGAAGCCGTAACATAGGAAAAGTAATGATATTTATGAAGAAGGAGCATGAAATTACCAATATACTCACCCCACTTCACTCAACTGCAAATAAAATGAGAAAACTATCTTACATAGCCAGCCCCACAGAGCTCCACTTCACCCAATGACTGCAACCGTTTCTCTCTGACTGTAGGCAAAGGATGAGAAGTGAGGACAGAGCAGTACTGTGAAACTGTGACTGAGGGACGTCCCTGGAAAACTTCCTATGGGGTGGAAACTGTAGGTCTAATTTGACATCATCCCCTCCCCTTATGCAGTACCTCTGCATGAGGTGAGTGGAAACCACTAGAAAAATAAAACATTTTTATACCATTTTGCACAAGTAAAAAGATAACAGAAAACCTAAGTGGAAAATAAGCCAGAGTATGAGTGCTTAAAAAGTTGGAAACGAAAGAGGTTTTAACTAGCATGAAGGGCTTCCTGCTGGGTAAAAAGCACCGGCTGCCTGGCTAACAACAAGCAGAGTTGGAGGAACCAGATTTGAAGGGAAGAATTCAGGTGTCTGAACACAGGCAGGTAGTGCTTTCAAGACTTGCTAAGACATCCAAGCCATCTGCAGCCTTCTGGAAGGGAGGATGCAGAAAATACAGACAACCCGCCCATCCAGCAGCTGCTGAAGGCTGGAGTAACCTCAGCAACATCTGGAACGGCACTAAATACCAGGTATTTAGGTACAGAGCCCCTGGTATTTCTCCCTAAATTCAGGACTTCACTTTTTCTCCAAACTTAAACATCAGAGATGGTATCTCACAGCTGGTTTATGACATTTACAGATTGTGAGCTACCTGAGGATAAAAGATCAGCTGGGAGTTTGACTTGTTGGGGAGCTATGACAAAGCCCTACTTAACCATGGASACGGGAGTCAGTCATAGAGCATACATGTATTTCTGGCTGTTGGCAGAGGGTTTTCAAGAGTCAGGGAAGTTCTTCTAGACCAGCAATAAGCTGTATGAATGGGGAGGAAGGCAGGTCTGTGGGTTGAGCAGGGAATGTAAGGGAGAGAGGATGGCTGTGCACAGCCCATCACTAAGCACATGCCTTTGACTGATCCTTCAGCAGGGAAGTGCGCCTATCTAGGCATTAGCATGCACTTTGCTTACAGCCTTGTAAGCCAGCACAATGTATTTCCACATCTCGGAGATGAAGCCCCTCAGGGGAAAATTTGGAATTTGATTACCATGCAAATCCAGTAGGGATGCAGCTCTCTTACTTCCCCATCCCCCCCATCCTTCCCTTCTCTGCCTAAAAATTACTTGGGTGTACATCCATACTTTTCCATACTGCCTCTTGAAGTAAGTATCCCAGAATTATTGGACTTGTGCAGAGGGACATACTTAACTCTCTTTAACTGTTACAAGTCCACACCCTGAACTTGCCTATCACCTATTGGGTCAAATAAACAAGCAACGTTCAGATCATGATTATGATCTGTCAATCCTTGTTTGATCATTATTTTACAACTCAGTAGTTCTGTTGACTCATGCTCTTGAAATTATCACCTTTTTCACTAGATTGTTTGAATGGTATGTAATTATGATGGTTTTGTTTATCTATTTATTTTTAACAGGCTAATTCTTTGCAAAAACTCAAAAGATAAATTCAGACTCAAGATAAAAAAATTCATGTGTTGGGTTCTGCCTCTGCATCCTTTACGCCTTTGGCAGTTTTTTCTTCAGCAGAAAAGCCTCATTACTGCATTTGGCATCCCATAAGTCAACACCAAAGTATGCTAAGCTCCACATTCTGGTAATTGATGCTAAATGTTCAGTTTTTTCAGTGGGAGCCTTTTTATAGTAGAGGTGATGTAAATACCACATAAAAAGATCAAAAGGTGAATCAGAAACTTATCTAAATCACAGTAGCCCCGGATAAAGGCTGTCCCATTGCCGTAAATAGATTACCACAGATAATGTAGGGAAAGGATTGATTGTGGAAGGAATCTTGCAACCTACTAAAAATTTGGTATATACAAAACTCACCAAAGATTTTTTCAATAGTTAAAAGGTTTACATATAGCTATGAGTACAAGGAAACCATTCTATGGTATGCAGACAGGAACAAAAGAAAACAAGCATTTCAAAACTTTTGCTGTCGCCTACCTCCTTTACTGTTGTGCAAATTTCAGTCCCTTTACATACATTATTTCAACTCCAACATGTATAATGCCAACAGATTTAATCCTAAAGGCATTTGCAGCTTGAATTTCTTACATAAGGATCGTAAATCTAGAATGGGAAGCCTGAAATCGTTAAAGTCACATATTTATAAAATCATATTCAATTAGGTTAAAAAAGTGCAATTTCTGTCATCATGTCATAAAAAGATGTGTTTTTCTCTCAGATCTACTATAAAGAAAAGCTCCCTATATTGTTACAGATAGAGGCTGTTTTCAATCAGTTACAAGAAGCAATCCAATTACTGGATGGTTTAGTGCAGTAACTGACTCCAGACTAATTTAATTTCTTTAGGTCTCTAAAGATCAATTGATCTGATTTGTTTCCCTCCCCAAAGGCTGTTTAGGAAAAAGCAGGCTTAAATACCTGGAAATGAAATACAAAGCTCTGTACGCTTTCACACTACTTAGGTCATTTGGAAAAGCTGGAACTCAGGATAAATGAGTGCTCTCTTGGCCCCAACATCATGGGATGCTTTACGGGAGGCCATTAGGATCACCACGCCTCGCTGTAGATCACACATGCACGTGCTGCATGCAGGCCTGCTCAGGGAGCTGTGCATTGAAAGTGTTTTCACAGCTTCTAGATAACTACGCAATTTTCAAGAGCTGTGCAAGTGTGCATGTGGCCTTCATAGTCTTTTCCCTAGCAAGTAAGTATTTTTCTCCATCAGTGATCTTATAGCAGTAACTAAGTTTCCAAGCAGGCTGTGCAAGAGTTGTGCTGTTCTATTCAACATTCACCTACTTGCAATGCATGTCGCTATGGACATCAAGTAAGAAATTCTTCCTCTTGTCATCTCTCACTTTGCTATTTCTTTTGCTTTGTTTCAGATTTCTTTAAGCAATTTTGCCGGTGCTAAGATGAAATCTAGAGAACCAGTGGGCCCTTAGAGAATTATGTTCTCATCTGCCTGAATATTTTAATGCCAGAAGTGAATAAACCCCTTGCTATTTCTGGACCATATTGTATAACTTAGGAAATCCTCAAACAATCTCTTACCAGTCCACTTGTACATTACACTTTTATTATCTCATGACTTGATGTGTTGTGCAGAAGGTTTTGTATTTTTAACTACTACTGTAATAGTAATCAGGGCCAAGCTTTCTAATTTAAGTCAAAATAAACCCTTAACCAAACTTGGACTCTCAAATCCAGAGTTTTAATGTAACTTCAATACTTTTCGCATTCTGTTTCTTGTATTTATTGTAGGCTTCACATTTGTCTGTCTTATCTTTCATGGCAACATTTGTGCCTGGGCTCGGCTGCCTGTCTCAGGCTCTATTCTTACACTTATCAATAAACAAAAGGGCACTGCAGCTTGTGCTCAGCATTTCTGACTCCATGCCATGTGCTGTTATAATAAGATGTCCTCTGGAAAAATTCCCTTCATATCCAGCACACGATAGTTGGTTCAGCCGCCCAGAGGTAACTAAGTTTTTCTCCCATCTTATCTGTTCAGACTCCTTCTGCCCTTGCAAAGCTGTGTCATTAGATGTCTCCTGTCTGTAAAACAAGCAAACCTCTTTCGACAGGTCCTCTCTTGACTATTTATTGCATACAAACCTGAGCTTTGGACGTTGCTTACCTCAGTATTCTGACAATACAGCAGGCTATACTATTTTTATTAAGTCTGCCTTTTTTGTTTGTTTTCATTTTTAATTAAGGCTTTCATTTAGGAAACAATTTTCAACAACTTTGCAAGCGTGCACTGCAGCCTACAAGCTTTCTTCCTCCAAATTACTATTCTTTTACTCATTTAATCCATGGATCACTAATGATTCAATCACTAGTAAGGTATGAAGTATACCACTCTTTCCCATCCATGGACCTGCTTCCATAGATGTACTTTTGAACTGCTTTAAAGACTTCCTCTAGCTCTACAACTATGACTTCATTGAGCAGTTTGTCCCCTGTATGCACCTGTGAAAAATGATTCACAGATACATCTGGATATCTCCACGTAGGAGCCTGGAGGGTTTTGGCCTCTCCAAACTTTCTTTCATGATTGTGTGCTCATAGGAAAAATTGGATGTGCTATATCCATCTCCACAGATTTCTCTTCCAGCTTAAAGGACACAGGCAGCTTAATTTGCTTCATTTGCCAAACTATTTGACACGATATCATAAAAATGTGACATGCTGGAAAGCTACCAAGAGATTGAAGTTTATTTCCTACTCAGCTGTGGGTTAATACTTCTGTCCCTATGGCAGCAGTTGTTTGTAATGAGCTGTACACACACAAAACTCAACCGTTTCCAGATAAAGCTTTCCCTTGATGCAGCTTGCAGTAAAACTCTGGTGAAACAAAAATGGCATCTTTGTTGTCAGAGTGGGAGTTATGGGATTCATCCCGATGGCAGTAATTGCTGATTCAGTCTCTGGGACTGCTGAAGTGAATTTTGGGAGCTCTCCCCTCTCTTTTCCACTATGTTGAGCAGTGGGGAGCTGTAAAGATGTTTTTCACAGGACCACTACTCTTGTTTCCCATTGACCCAATTCACAGCCCTCAACAGGATTAAATGGCATGATAAGAAAAGAGATTTTCATTCTGAAGTTGTAAAACCGACCTTCTTCCCCCTTCAAGAAGCCCCCTGAGGAAGATGAATATATCAGCCCCAACTGGAACAGATGTCAAAACTCAAAACAGCTTTCTTCATAAAGTTTGTAAGTATTTTTAAAGGAGGTGGAGGAGTCTTATTATACACAGCAAGATAACGTTAAAATGCACAGCTTCTCAGGAGTTGAAAGGATGCTTTTCCTACAAACTCTCTCTTCTCTTTATCTTATCTGCGTGGAAAGTAAACAGAAAGTCCCCATTACCTCTCGATATCAGTGAGTCTGGAAGAGTCACGGAATCCTTTAGCAAAAGGGTTGCTGTCAATTTTCAGCTTGGTTATCTGGAAACATAGAAAAGAGAAACATTACATGAATATAGTGTTAGGGTATTGCAGCGTACAAAGTGTTAACCAATCCACCCTCCTGACTTCACTGCTAATTTTATCCATGTGCCATTTGTGCATGCATGTGAGCTGCTCTTGAGACACTGCAAACCCAAGGAGGCAAACCAGGGTGTATTACACATACAGCAGTGGAAAGACCAAAGGGCAGAGCAGGCTCAGCCTTCCTGTTGCCCAGAGCAGGAGGAACCCACCCACATACAGCATTACAGCTTCCAAATACTTTCACAGCATCAATCAGGTTGTCTTTTCCACAAGCAATACAAATCACCCTGCTAAAAGCGGAGCCTTGTTGGTGGAGCTGCACATCAACTAATACAAGCCCAAATGACCTGAAGACATGGCTTCAGTTCAGCACCACCTTTTGTTGTTTTTGTTTTTTTTTTTTAATGGGATGGAAATGTTCTCAGCCAGGTGTACCAGCCATCACATAAGGGCAGTTTAACTGGTTTTGTATGAAAAGAGGCTGAGGAACGGAAGGAAAAATGTGGAGAGAACTCAGATTTAAAGTGACAGAGCTCGGATTGAAGGAGTAACCTCACTGAAACTACCATAGTCTTGAAAAACCAGAGATCATGCAATCAAAACTCTCCTCCCTTCTTCAATGGCAGCTATAAACCTACCCAGCCATTCAGTTGGCCTTCCCCATTGACCAGAAATCCCTCTGTCCCAAAGCATCTGAGCTCCCCTTAACTTTGCAGTGAAACTTTTTAGGCATATGATGGTGGCTTTCCATATGTGTTTTTGGGCAGCGTGAAAAAAAATACACCACTGTCTTTGTGAAATTTTCTCTCTCTCAAGCCTATTTACATTTGGTGAATAAAACCTGAGACATCATTGTAATATTTGGATTTTCCAGCCATACTTCTTCCAAGAGCTAAAAATAAAACTCTAAGTGGGAGTCGGAGCTTGGTGAGAGGCAACACAGGACTCATCCTGCAAGGCAGCAAATGCCACCGACTCTAGCTTAAGCCCATGAAAATCAACCACTCTCAACATTTCATATTAAGTGGATTTGTCAGCCTGACTTCCCTCAAAAACACCCTGTATCAAAGAGGCCACAACCTCGTTTTTAATAACTGGGCCACAAGACTCAAAAGGAAAAAAAAAAAAATAAAAGGGTCTTTTCCAAATCCTCAAACAATGAAACGCTCTTATCAAACAAATATATTTTAAAATGGGATGGCTTCTCCCCCAAAATAAAAAAAAAAAATAATTTTAAAAAGATGACAACGGAACCCAACTTTTAATTCTGAGAAAGAGGTCTTCTGGGATGTAAACACAGAGAGGAATGGACATGCTGACAAAAACAAAATCTGAGCTTTTAATTAATGGTCTTCAGTGGGCTGGTGAAACACCATGGGACCTCAGGGCTGGTCGAGGGTTCAAGGCTGTCTCATCACACAGGTACAACCGGTGGAAACAACCCTGAAGCCTTGTCACAAGGACCTTGAAACAGCTCAGAAAGTTACTTGTAGTCTCATTCTACTTCCAAGATATCCATAGGCCCTTGACCCAGGGCGATGTTGCAGAGTGGCGAGTTAGTGCCTCACGTCCAGGGAACGTTTTTATGGCAGCATTCTGAAAACTACCTTGAAAAAAGACAAGCTCTAAGTAGTTCCATTGACTGAGATCACCAACACACACAGCCAACTGCACTACAGAACAATAAGGATGTCTATTCATCTCTTGAGCATATTTTCACCAATCAAACTTCCATCTTCCTAATATTAAAGTTTTGGTATGACATCACAAGAGAAACTTTTTGTATCCACCAAAGCCAGATGAGACTCACAATCATTTATGGCCATATTTTTCCTGAGAGACTGTCTCACAAACAATCAAGAGAACATCTGCTAGAAAGCATTTTTAAATGAAATCTGACCTACAATTCAACTCTGTGGCAGTGGTTTGACTGTTTAAATAAATGCATGCCCTTTAAATCTTAAATTATGAGATAGTTTGTTGAAAGTGTAATGTATTTAGCTTTTATCTAATAACCTCCAGAAATGTAATCAATCCCTCCTTAAAACAGTTCTGAAAGAAATGGAAAAAATGAAAAAAGGCTCCATTTTCATTAGTCATAAATAAAATGACAACATCAACCTCTAGGGGTTCCGGAGATGTTCCATTGAGAAATTTTCCAGGACTCAATGTATGCGCTTTGGGAAGGTTAGTTTAGAAACATCTCTGGTGTAAATATCATCGGTAGACACAAATCCATCCCACAGAAATAAATTCCAAGTTTAGCTAGTTTTCTGCCTGTTACTGTTTTGCTGGTTTCTAAAGAAAGTTAAGTGGAGAAATCTAACAGCCTGTCCAAATATTATTTTCTTAAGATTGACGGGTGCTGAGTGTGCTTTCTAGAGCATTCAGATACAAACCTGAGTTTAAAATCAATACATTAAAGCAGGATGCAGGGTCAGTCATAAGGACCAACTTTAATATTACTAATATTATTTTCAGAGTTCCCTGGTGCCCTATGCAGTAGTTTCATTTTATTCGTAGCATTTGAAAATTAATTACTTTTGCTTCATGTTAAGAAATGCCGATTTCTCTAAATAATCCAGCAAGTACATTGACTCTGTGATGCTGCCTGCCCACATCTTTGGACAGTATCTACATTTTTCCTAACTTGGGGGAACTAAGGAAGGAAATAGGTATTTTTCTGAAGTACCATAGTCAGTAAGCCCTTAAAGCACACTCTGAATCACACTGAAGGCAACAACATATTTCCACTGTGTTAAATATTAAAGCCCAATCCACCGCCTCTGTTCCCTGATTGTTTATAGATTTCCTAAAATTACTCATTAGCAATCCATTGTTATGATCTCCTCCATTTTGTATATATTATTCACTGGCATGCAAATTGAAATTCAAACATCTGGATGTAATCTGGGCAGCCTCTGAAAAGCGTATCTCTGAGTGATTTTCCTTACGTTTGAGCCTTACAGCTTAATTAGTCAACTTTTTAAGCCCATGAAATCATCATGTGAAAACCAGAATCTCTCTCAGGTCATAGCTTGTGGCATGGAAGATCACTGCAAATAAGAACAGTTCTTTAATGAGCTATAATTAGAAAATGACTAAATGTTAATATGCAARCAGTTTTGCACAGACCTAAGGGAAGACAAAAGAAAGCCTCTTGTCGTTTTTACTCTCATGAATAATCCTTATGGCTCTTTGAAGTCTGTAGTACTACCACATATTTAAGAATTACTCATGAATGTGAATGATTGGCATGGACAGGTAGGTTATGTCAGAAACTTTCCTAGTTTAGATTGGGCGGGGTTTTTTTAGACTGGGAGTTTTCAGCAGGGTGGGATCTAGTTATATGCTCGGAAATTAGCAACTCTACTCACCAATTGATTCTGGTAGGCAGTAACAGCAGTAAAAACTGTCTCTGGAAAGATGAATGTCCTGAACTCTTCTGATTTCAGATTTAACAAAGATGCCGTGTGATCCTTCTTCTTAATGATGTGGACCCTTGGCTGGTACTTGTGCATGGAGTTCAAAATTATCTGCAAGAAAGAATGACGCAGCACTGTCCTGAGAGGAAGGCTGACAGGGCCCTCAAAGGCTATAAAACCATAGGGGGAAAAGAAAGGTCTAATTAACACTGCAGGGGAGATGTCTGAAATCAAACCAGCCAGAGGCTGGTTTTCAGAGCAGACTCTCTAGCTCCTTTGGGCAGTTCCAGGAAATGAAGGTGGAAAAGCAGACATCCCAGGAGCTAGTCTCCTCTCACTCCTACGCCACTGGTGAGCATTCATTTTTTGGAGCATAAATACCTGTTCCTACAGGTGAGGTGCTTTACATAGAGAATTAGTCACCGCCAGAGCGTGCCCCGGTTTGCAGGGGTAAATATGTAACTCCTGAGAGATAATGGCCAAGAGTTCCCACTTGCAAAAATGCGCAGGTGCAGAACGAAAACAGTCACAAATCCCTCAGAAAAAAAGACAGAAAAAATTAGACCCATCCAAAACCCTACCACCGGCAGCAGCACAAACTGGCTGACCAAAAGTAAGATTCCACATATCCTTTCACTGTGGCAAACCTTTAAAACAAACTACTTCATAGATGCTCTTCACCGCAGACTACCAAAAATGAGAGCAAGGAGCGAAACCAGTACGGAGCACCAAAATGACCGGGTTTTGCTATTCTATCCTCATTAATAATTGTTTACGAGCTCCCAAAACAATTCTAAACCCAAGGTACCAGCCAACCAATTTCAATGTTCACTGGAGTCAAACCAAGAGTCCCCCCTGCTTCAGTTACCACCAGCTGGAGGCCTGTTTGGCTGCCTCTAACCACAGTATTACAATATAAGAATTAAATACAGAGCTCGGCTCACACCAGCCCTTGTTTTGGATATAATCAGTCACAAGACGAAATTGGCAATGGTGTGGGTGGTTCTATTTTGCAGGGGCCATAACGACATTACAGTCAGCTCCGTACATCTGGAATAGCTAATGTGCGTTCCTCAGGAAGCGTTAACTTCAGCTGAAACATAGCAGGAGCGGTGCAGTATTTCATGCTAAGTCAATGAGAAAGGTTGCACGTTGCATTGCAGTGGAGTGCTTAGAGACCGCTCTATCATGGCTACAATTTCCATCAGCATTTTTCTTTGCTGCTCCTTTGGGGCCAAAGATTGCCAAGACTCACACTGGGACTTTGGGGAGAGGCACACAGCACCAAGAAAGTCATTACAGTGATAGGGAACCATCATCCTGAGGGTGTTGCATATCTGCTTTTACCAGCTCTGGTCCTTTTTCAAAGCACTTCACCATTTTATATAGGCACACTCACAATGGCCATGGACTTTGCTTTTAATACCCTTAGCACTTTTTCCTCTCTTTGTAAAATTTTGTCTTGCCATTCTAGCCACTTGGAGTGCTCTAAGCAGATGGAAAAGACATTTTAAGGGAGGGTGTGTAGATGGTGCTGAGCTTACTGAAGGGTTGGCCCACAGAGTCTGGCACTTTCCACTGCCTTTCATGGCCGTGATATCCACACCAAGGCATTACATCTGAGCAGCAGCCGAGTGGAAGGAGGAAAAAGTTGTGACAGAGCACCTCCCACTCATGCCCTTTCCTTTCACTCCTCCGTGAATGCAAATTGTGATAAAGAAACTACATTTCTCAAGAGACCACATAATCCCTCGTGAAAGTTTTCCAAAAATTAAAGTGTACATAAATAAGATTGCCTGCCATGGTGCTCTACATTGCTCATTCCCACTAGAGGCAGGTCTGGTCATTCAGGTACAAAATAAGCACCGAATGTAGGTAGGAGGCCACAGAAGACCCACTGCCAAGGTTAAGGTCACTATTTCTTTCATGTGAGGGTCTGTACATGTAGTGCTCCACCTGCACCCCCACGCAGGCTGCTGATGTTGCAGTACTCACTGATGTTGAAGTGAGCAGGATAATGCACAAAGTCACCCCTTAATATCCATGCAACTTCTTATGGTAGGACCATCCAAACAGCCCAAGAGAGTTAGATCCATGGATGTACCTCACAGAGCAGCCTCAAAGTCCAAACAATACCCCTCCTGTGTGGTGTAGCTATCAGAAAATCCCTGATGCCAGCTCTGCAACACTACTGCTGCCATGCCCCAAGAGAAACATCAGGTGCCCATATACTCATGGCAGCCCCCCTGTACTCATTTGCTCACAGCCACAGGCCCCCAGCCACCCCATCCACCTTCGTGATGACAGCCTGCAGCAGGGGAGATGACCACGATCCCTCCTTACAGGATCCTGACTGCTGTAAGGTCAGGCAGGTTTGCAGGCATCTGGCTCCCACTGGCTACAGACCAGTCACCAGAGGCAATCTGGATGCCAGCTGCAAAATTCCAGGGTGGTTTTGAATTCAGGAACTGTGCTGTGAATGCTGCTTCCATATTCATTAAACAATACCATTACCAGGCAAAGTTTTCGTTCTGAAAACATAAAGGTTCCTAACTTCTGCCTGGTTGACTCTAAAAAGCTCTGGGCATCAATCCTTGAGGCTATTCCAAACTCTCTACTTTCACAGTTACTTGTTAGTCATGTTCACACTTTTGTGTTTCCTTTCACAAATACTCATGTGTTTGAGTTTTGCTACTGTAAATGCCAGAAAAATAATTACAATAATGTATACACTCATGTTTCACCTCACCAGAAACCAGGAACGATGCCACCCCAATAAAGTGCAACCAAAAGTCCTAAAGAAAGCACTCTGTGTGAAAAACATATCTGGGAAAAAAAGTCACATTCATAAATATTTCACAACCAGAAAAATGGGAATTACTCGCTTGGCTGTAAGAATCTAGAGATAGCAGCCATTTCCTTCCTCTGGTAAGGATATCTGAAAGTGTTTCCATGGAGCAAGCTGTATGTCATGTACACACAGATAAGACTTTTGCCTGATGCTTGGGGAGAATATGTGCATAACTATGGGGTTACACATGCTGCTGAAGGTACACAAGCAGAAACCTTGCCAACTCCAAGTGTCTCGGAATAAGAGAAAACAAACAAATGCTAGAACAAACAAATGCCTCTCTTCTCTTCAGGTTCCTTTTCAGGAAACAAACCACCCTACAAATAAACCACAATTACCTTAACACCCATAACTGTCTTCTGGACGATGAAGAAAGCATGCAACTAGAACAAACTGGAATCAGGTTGGATCCAGCTTCTCTACCTGTAACTAGTATTTAAAGGCATTTTTTAGGTCATCAAAACTTCCTCAGGAACCAACACGCCCTATCAAACATAATTTAAAAGTGAAGACTGGCTCTTTCAATCTGAAGGGAGAGATTTCAGAAGGTGTTTCAATTCTCCTCTTTAGTACACAAGAGCCATAGCACAGTGAGCCCTCCTTAAAGGCTCCACAGAAATTAATTCTTCCTTAATTCTACTGATCATCCAATTATGGTATTTACATAGCTTCAATAAGGCAGCACCTCAAATCTGACATCCTAATTTGGAACAAAATCCTCCACAAAATATTAAAAACTGAGTACTCTGTGAAGGTGTAACACCTGTCACTCAAACCTCAAAATGGGATCAAGCCTTCAGGGCTTATCCTTAACTGAACACACAAAGCTTTCCATTAGCGTTGGCTGTCCAGAGCCTTTGTGTAAAGAATGGGATCAACCTCTGCTTCTCCAGAAATTAATGGGAAGGCTGCAACTTAAACACTACGGATCGTTTTCTCCCGCTGCCTGTATTTGAGACAATTACGTCTTCTTGCACTGCCACATGTCTCTGTTCCCGACAGCTCCTCAGACCTACTACTTCTTCATACTCCTCTGGGCTTCTGGGAACTGCAGCACTCCTAACTAGCTTGCAATATACTGCTGGAAGCCCTTTATTAGAGGCACACATGGCCCCTGTTATGATGAAAAATGCTTCTTTTTAAGTGCGCACGTATACTGCTCTATCATCACTCAGTGATAGAGCCCACAAATCTTCAGCTTTGCCCTTCTACAGATTATGAAATAAAAGAGAGGGAAAAAAAATACATTCTCCACTAGTCATAAAGGGAACAACAGTGGGAACTGGATTCAAGAACAATATACCCATAGATGGATCTTTACAAAAGAACAACACAGAGGCATCTATCTGGGCCTTCTTTTGTTTATTTGTTTGGGGTTTTCAGCTACTTCTGTTGTTGTTATTTCCAGGATGTATTTTAAATGATCATGGCTGTGATTCAATTCTCAGTTCTTGAAACGACTAAAAATTCTCTTTTGGATGAGAAACATTTGCAGAGAACACAGCTCAGACAAATGGCCACTGTCTCACACAGTCCAGGCAATAAATACCACACTAAGGACGGGATTTCTGATGCATTGTATGCTGCAATTATTCAGCTATACAAATTAGTTACCCCTACACATGCTTTAGAATTCAAAATCACTTCTCCCTTTCCAACACCTCGTTTACTAACACTGCCTTAATGCTCATTGTTCTGAACTGCCCTGTTCTCAGCCAACAACTCTTCCAAATCCATTCCCCTGCTACTTCTGCCTTCCCTAAGAGAACCACCAAGGCCAGAGGCAACAGTTTTAGCTCCTTCTTTGCAATTTGAAGGCACTACCAAGTTGTTCCTGCACTTTACTAGCACTTTTGGGGAAAGGACAGGACCAACAATACCTATTCTTACCACCTACCACTATACAGTCAGGTAACTGAAGGAGTGGTCCCCACCGACGGAGGAGAGCAGGAACCCATGTCCAGAAGCTCTGCATCCTATTTACCAGCTTCCAGCCTCAGGACTTGTGACAATATACTGTCACCAATCAGAGCTGGGAACCTGTCTCCTTTAGAGGGCCAAGTCCACCCTGTGGCACCTTGACTTGCAGTTAGCATACAGTTATTTCAAGGGCAACAGAGGCACACTTAGTTTTATAATTTTGTAGACATTGCCTTGGTGTCACGTCAGTATTTTCTTCTGACTCTGTGCCCATGTTGTGATGAGTCTGGAAGTAAAACAGCTCTTATTGATGGACCCAACCCTAACAGGTGGCCTGAACTGAGGGAGCTTCCAAGTACACATGTAAAAACACATGGGCTTGCTTGCTGTTGTATGTGGCAGAGCATACTGCTGAATCACAGCAAAATGCAAGCAGAAGCACAACAAAAGGCTCATCTGCCTTCCTTCTATCCCTTGGTTTGATGCTCAACTCTACACTGAACTCATCCCTGATGGATATTTTGCCTCTAAGGGCAGTAGGAGCATTATTTGTACCACTGATCTGTGCTCTATCTTGTGACATAAAAAAATCCTGACTTTTAAAGTTGCCTATTCCTCAACAACAGAGGAACTCAAAGGCCCCCTTAAAGGTGTGAAACCAAACACATTCAAGCTTTACACCGTATCTTCCTCCACTGTAGTATGAAGGGCTGGCTAAGAGAGGTGTAACATGGGGGCCATTACAGCCTTTTCCCATGGCAGTCTCTCTCCCACTTAGCCCTGTGATTCCCTGCTACTTTCTTTTCCCTTTCCCACCTGTAGGGCTACTCACATGGCCATGCTGGTCCAGCTCATTGTTGGTGAGTTTGACTTTCTCGAAGGACACCATCTGCTTCAGCAGCTGCTCTCCTGTGAACGGGGAGTCAGGGTGCACATACAACCTGAAAAACACAGAGAAAAGGCCTGCTCATAAAAAAAATCTCACCTCTGGGTTTGTGTGGGGGCACCACCTCCATATGAAATTAAAATGCAGGTATCATTTTGCTTTTCGGATATGCAGTGGTTTCATGGACACAGATTTCCTGACAGCTTAGGGTAATACAGATCTTCTGCTAGAACAAGACAACATCTCCCCCAAATTAATGCCTGAAATAAAGCTATTAATGAAGCACAGTAAAGCAGATGATTTATTTAATTCTCTGGAACATAATTAAGAATCCCATGTCTGAGTGCTAGACTGCCCTTTAACCATACCTATTACTTTATCCAGTTAACTAAAATAGAGACATTAACTAACATTTGCTGTTGTATCTTTTCCCAAAATGAAAAATTGATCATGTCTTTCCCCAGCTGTACTAACAAGCACTTAAAATAACAATGACTATAGCTCCAAGAGAAAAAACATGGTGTCATTACAGAGATAATGGGGGAATGTAGATAAAAATACATTTTTCTTTATATGTAACATTAAGCCGTGATAATGATTTTAACCTGCTCTCGATCACACATTCACTGTGGTGACGTCTGTTTATAAGAGTTTGAAGGCTGCAGTCCAGCACAGTGGTCTGACATGAAAAATTTGTTACAGCTCTGCTATTAACAATCCAACACTTGGGAAATTAAACAGAAGAAAAGGAAGCAAGAAGACATGTAGATACAATGATATATACATTATGACTACACTAATTACAAGTGCCATGCTATTTAAAAGCAACAATTTTATAGGAATAATGGATCACTGAAAATTATTAACTCAAATGTTCTTTTGCGATAGCAAATTAAGAGCTGGACTAGACCTTCAGCTAGTGCAAACTAGCCCTGTTCTGCTTCTGTCTGCATTGGTTATCACTCGCTGAGGGCCTAACTCTCATTTTGGGTGACGTCTTTGGTGACACAAATTACTTTCTTCCATTAGGTGGGTGGGGCAGCACTGAGCTGCCAGGTTAGAAAGACAAACATTTGTTCTTGTTGAGCTATGAGTTTAGAATGGAAAAACCACTAAATGATGGGGCGTAACTCTCCAGCAGACCATGCTGATCCCTAATCAAGAAATGCCCATATTAAAGACGCTGGGGAGCACAGCTCTCTTGTTCCAAGAGGAAGGAGATTTGATCTTGCACTCCGTTTTGGCCAGCAGAATCCCCAAGACACAGTGAAACTAAAGTTTTACCGGCACAGCTCGTTTCAGATGTGCAGGATGTTTTCCTTACATTGATCCAAAGCACAGCTTGGCTGCTCTAGTTATGTCCATGGGAGGGATGCTGAGCCAGGATTCCTGTCACAATAAAATATTCCTAGCATGCAGGCATCCTCACTGCTATCAACGCCACTGATTGCACTGCAAAACTCATAAAAAATGATAATGTGTCTGAAAATCCAAGACCTGGAATCCTGTAATGTCAAAAGAATCTTAACTCTCACAAAAACTAACTTTGCCTTCCTCTAAAAAACTATGAAAATCTCAATATTTAGAGCCCTGAATTAGAGAAGGTAAAACAAAAAGAGTCCCAAATATGTTCTGCAACTTTTCAGCCAGCCTTGTGACATTTTTTTTGGAGCCTGACTCCTAATTTTGAATGTCTGGATAACTAATAATGTTTACTGTGATCACAGAGTGTCAGACTCAGCAAGGTTTGGCTAATTGGGACCAAAAAGCCAAAGTATTTCAAATATGTGCTGGGGAATGAGTAAAGACCTTCATGTGTTGAAAAGCTGAGCGCAATTGTTTTACACCATTGATGGTTAATGCTTGGCACTGCTTTACAACTAAAAAGTGCCTATAAGCCGAGTGCTAACAGGAAAGTCACACAAGCATGCGCACCACAATATCAGTTACTGAAATGTAATAACAGACCTTATTTTTCTTTACCCATTTGCTATGCCCCACCGATCCCACTGCATCATGGGGCTCTACCTGGTGAGCTACACCTATTTCCCACTTCTCCTACAGCCCGAGCTCACACACCTCAGGGAAGAGGCTTGAACACCAGACATAGTGCTTTCCAAAGCAGAAGTTGCTGTCAAGACCAAGAGCATGCACGAGCAAACAGGTTAGAGAGATAAGTGTGCACATTCCAGCACAGCACAGGAGGCTCTCCCAGAAGTCTGTGTGGGATCTGCTGCCTAAGGCCAGCCAGATGTGAGGGGCTGCTTGCTTTGATTCACAAAGGATTTAGGAGCCATATTTGGCTGTGAATTTGCTCCACAGTACATAATGTTTCATGATATATGCAAGGTTTGAGTACTGTGTATTTTGGAATGTGACACTGTACTCCCTCTATTTAGTTAACCAGATGGTCTGGTCCCACAAGCCCCATGCACGCTACTTTTATTTACCATAAAGTCTCGAATAATTTGCAAAATATAATACCTTTTAGAGGTTTCCTACCTAGAGCTCTCTCTAAGTGTGTAAACACTGTAATTTCATTAAACAAATTATTGTAGACAAATAGAGTTTAAAAAAAAAAGTGACAAACTTTTGAGTGAAAGAAAAGAGGCAAAAAAGGAAGAAGATCAAATAAAGGTACATGCTGAAACTTACTGAACTGCTATTTCACCCAGTCTTAAAAATGTGGAACACAAAATATCACATAGGAACTCTATCCCCATATAGCTCTTTAGAAGACTTACAAAAGATTCTCTGAAAAGTATTTTTATTTAAGTATTCATTGCAACATAAACTTGTTCATTGCAACATAAACTTGTCTTCAACATTGACAGCAGGAAGACAAGGATAAAACTGGTTTAAACAGAAAGTTCCCTGAAGGGCTAATCTTTCAAACATAATCTCAGAATACTTATTAATTTGAAAAAACACAAATAAAACAAAAAAAACCCACAAAACTGTCTTAGTTCTTTTTATAATGGAAAGAGCAAGCCATCAAACTGGTTCAATCCTGCAAAGTCTTCCACCCATGCACAATGCAACTCCTAAATAATTCCCCTGATGTCACTGTGCCTGTGCAGATGCAGGCAGTGATGTGCATGGGGAGTAAAGTACCTTGTTACCAGTGCCCAGACAGTAAACACACAAATGCCTCTCGCTGACACTCCTCAAGTAGGGAGAGCTAAAACCGAGTGTTTGAAGGACAAGAAATCATAACTTTATTAAGGGCTTCTGTTACTGGAGCAGGACAAAACTCGTTTCAAGGTGGGAAGAGTACTACTTTTAATCTGTTCAAGCAAGACTGAGGCCTCCCATCTCAAAAGATGCAGTAACACTCCAGAAGCAGCACTGGTAATGCAAACATTGGCATGCTGAACCTCTTGACATCCTTTTTCTCACCAAAGAGAAGTATAAGGAGGACAAAGTACATGAATGTATCTGTAAGTACTGTCCATACAAAGGAAAAGCTATCTATGCCTGTGCTCTGATCAACAGTCTGTTTAACTAAGCATCCTGAAAATGAAACAGGAAAGATGTACATTTACGCATGGGGGCAAGGCATCCCGGAAAGGGAACAGCATAGATACACATTTGCACATAGAGGCACTGATCCACTGAGGACCCTAAGAAGCTACCACAGTACAATGATAACTATTAAATTTCAAGACAGTTTTATCCAATACTCAGTAGCACAGTTGCTACTTATTCCAAGGATCAATCTCTTATGTTCTAGTATTTCCTCGTTGAGCTAGTCTATGCCTGAGAGAGTGTTAATTAGTAATCTATTTAAAGGTGTCCCAAAAGGGGAGTGAACAGAAAAATAAGAAGGGGAAAACCCTGCCTTAAAACTATTTCTGTCCTTCTGTTCTTTCTTCTTTTGATACTGACTCCTTTGGAGCAGGACCTGTGTTTTTTCTTTGGGTTTTGATCAGTGCCCATTACAATACGTCAAATGAAGCCCTCAAGACATTAACCACACTGCAAGAAGGAGGTTTTGGACATGAAAACAAAGCCGACATAACTCCTAGGTTGCTGTCCTTAATCACAGCGTCTCTGCTTGCGCTTTTTGTTTGTTTACTTCCCTGAACAGCCTTCCAGAGATCACCAGTCACCAAGATTTCAGTTCAACTATTTATATAAGAAATCGGGCAAGATTCAGTGCCTATACTCACACACCAAAAAAATTTGTTTCCATTTCTTTTGTTTCACTTATAATTTCTGCCTCTGTAATAAGTGAGTTCTTAAGCCCAGGCTAAGCCACCTGGAGCAGATCTGTATTCCTGCGCAGGGCCCTCCACAAAAAGTTTCTTTGAAGCCAGAGAGGCATCCGTGTTATTTCCATATCTCCAGCTCTGACTCAGCAAAGCCCTTCAACATGTGCTTCAGTCTTACTGGACTTGGGGACTTAAGTACCTACAGAAGTGCTGGGCTGAATACGATGAAGTGTGGGTCTCCTCTGAAGTGCCCTCCCACTGTACAGCCCAGCGCCGTGGCCTCGGTTGCCCAGTGCTTAAAGGAATCCCGTCATTAATTACATTAATGGAATGATTTTAGAAAGAAAATTTCTTCAGTATTTGTTTCTGTATAGAAAAGGGAATTTATTTCAGAGAATTTCTTTTTCCTGATGTCTCAGAATATATCCTGATTTCTTAAAGAAAAAAAAAGTAACTGTGCCGTAGAACTGATCTGTACTTTGCCAGCTGTCTAAGAGATTATTAAAATCAAGAATAAAATTATTGGTTAGCAAATGCTGGATATGTTACAGAAATAATATAATTTCAAGCATAAACAGCACTGAACTGTAATTTATTTCTACTTTGGTTTGGCTGGTGGTGCCTGGATTGCTTTAAATTATGAGGTCAAATATTGAGGGGGGGTAAATCCAGGAGACAAATCAATATTTAATTTTTTTTAAACCTTTTTATCTGAACCGAGATAAACTTCATTTAAAAAAAATAAAAACCCAAACAATATATGTATAAAAGAACCCTTAGCCAAGTTCTGTACGCCTTGGAATATTCAGTATAAATCAAACCTCAAGCAGAGATTTAAGGCCAGATTCTGCATCACAGAAATTAATCAGAGTTTTGTAACCAACTTTGTTGAACACAGACTCAAAATGTCAGAGCACTATTTGCAAACAGAATGGAAAGATTAATAGCAGGTATTTCTTGTAGGAAGAAGAAAAAAAAAAAAGTAAAGAGAAATAAAAGACCAGCAATAAAATCTACAAACCTTGCAGGGAGAGGAGGATCAGCTTTTCCAGCCACTAACCAGGAAGACCTGTGGTAGGCATATCTATATCTTTTATTGTCCACAGGAACTATATCCATTAACACAATATACTTGGCCTCAGGATCCACTCCCGAGAAGGAAACCCTGATCGTAGGAAACATTCTCCTGAAATAAAGGCAAATCAGAAAATAAATATTTGGACGAAAAACAGAAATAAGAGAGCTTCTGAAAAGCTGCTAAAAGTAAGAATTATATTCAAAGCCCCCTGAAAAAACTTAAAACATCTACTGATTTTGCTTCCACATGATGGAAGTTAAATCTTGTGTCTCTCCAATAAGGAGACAAAAAGCAGCTTGAAATCAAAACAATGTTTGGGCAGCAAAAAGAAAAAAAATGGTAAAAGTGAAAGTGTAACGGAGAAATATACTATTTGCCTGTTAGTTAAAAGTACACAACGATTTTAGAAGACAGTTGTAGCTAAGGTACATAAATCTTTGGAAACTTGGATTTTCTTTTAATACTTTTTTTATGAGATCCATACTATTGTTAGGGAAATATTCCAGAAATTATTTCCGTTATTATTCTTCCGTGTTTTAGATGAGTGTTCTTTTAAGCCTCCTCACGGTATTTTTGAGCGGAATTTTCAAAACTAAAAACTTTCTTTTCTGTACTAAACTTTTGACAAAATGCAATTTTAAGATGTAAGGTTATGCCGTAGACCAGAAATAAAGTTCAACATTTTAAACTGTTAAAAATTATTTAAGTTTAAATTGCATGTTTTATACCTACTTTTCCAAAAAAATATATGCCGATAGAGCTCATCAGTTAGGAAAAAAAAAATCGTCAGGGAATTACATTAATAAAAAGTAACTTCGGGGATTAAAAAACCAGAGACATTTGGCTCCTCCGGACTGCGTTTGACTGACACAAACCCCAAAAGCTTTACTGAAGAAGCGGCATGGTTTGAGGTGACAAGAAAGCCTGGGATTCTTTTGCGCGTTTCTGCAACCGAGAGAAAAAACCACACCAAACCAAGCTCTGACTGAATTACTCCCCAACGACCCCGCGTTTCCCTCGGTCCAACACAGCTCCGCAAAATCACTGCGGGATTTCCGTCACAGACCTAACTGTTGGGCAAACATTTCTACCCTGCCGCCAGGACTCCCCGGCTAGGTTTCAGGCGGCCCCGCCGCACCGCACCCCTCTGCCGCCCCGGGCCGCCTCTCCCTCAGCTCCAGAGCGGCTCGGCGCAGCGCCGGGCTGGGCCCGCCGAGGGGCTGCGGCAAATACAGGGGCTTCACTCTCTTCCTCTTCCCCTTAGCCCAGCCGTACTGTTCTCCCGATACAAAACCCTACGGGGTTTAGGTAACTTCGCCTTTCCCCCCCTCCGTCCAAAGCTACTTTCCGAAAGCTGCCCGTAGGGAAAACCCGGGGCTGCCCAGCCTTACCTCCCGGATTTGGTGATGATCATCTCGGTACCCAGTTCGTGAAACTTGTCCCAGAGCTCTTTGGTCTCCAGGCTGCAGGAGATTTTGGCCATCTCCTCGCTGGGGATGATGGGGGTGGTGGGGATGAGGGGCTCGGTGCACAGGGAAGAAGGGCTGCTGCTAAAATCCCCGTGAGGGTCCAGGCTGGATAAATCACTCAAAGGCTGGGCGCAAGAGGATTTCTCAACGAATTGTTCTGAAGGGTTTGAGGGAAAAGAGAGAGAGAGAGAGAGAGACACACGGAGGGACAGAGAGAGAGGATTTAGCCAGGACGAGGCGACCACCGAGACAAACTACTTAAAAAAATACATATATATATCTAAAAGGCATTTGTCGCTTGGCTGCCCCCGCTCTGCCCCAGCACACCCGCAGACCTTCTTTAGGCGTCAGCTCATCATTTGAGGGCAGCGGTGGTGATTTTCGGAGATGAGCTCCCGGAAGAGCCCGGAGCGGCGCCACTCCCGAGAGGCGCACCGGGAGAAACGCCCGGAGGGCGGCGGGGAGCAGCACGGTCCCGGTCGCGCCGCCGCCCGGTTGTGATCCGCTCCGCGGGGCACAGAGGGGCAGAGCCAGCCCTGCGCGCTGCTCCCCCCCAGAACAGAGGGGTTCCATGGAAAGGTCACTAATTCTCATTAAAACGGGAGCGTTGGGCGCCGAGGGGCTGCTGAGGGCCAGGGTCACGCTGGGGGAGCACGGGAGGCTGCTCCTGGATTGCGCTGCTGGCAGAGAGAGCGCAACGCAGCAGGAGCCCGAGGGCGGCCGCGCAGGCTCCGCGCTTCCTCCGCGGGAAAGCGAACCTCCACTATTAATTCAACGGCGGGCACGGGCTCACCCTCCCGGAAAGCCGGATCTGCCTTGCCTCGCAGCCGGTTTGCTGACACTGAACACGCTCCCTTGGAGAAACAGGCTCCGAGGGAGCTGCGTGCGGCCGCGCAAGCTACGCGAGTGCAGTAGCTGCTGCCGACGCTGGCCGCCCGCCGCGCATGGCTCACGCTGGCCGCCCGCCGCGCATGGCTCCCGCCGGCGCTGCCGCCCAGCCCCGCAAGCCCCGGGAAGCTTCGGGCGCTTCAGCAGCTCCGCTGGGGGTTTCCGCTGGAGGCGAGGCCAGGAGGGAGCAGGGCTGCGAAGGCTGTGCCCCGGCCCCGCGATGCGGCGACGGATCCGCCGCCCGGCCCCAAGAACGGGAGGTGCACGAACGCGCCCTGCCCCTCCAGGGAAAAGTTTTGCTCGAAGCTCCAGTTAATAAAAGCCGAGTTACAGGCAGGCGTTTCCCCTTCGATTTTTAGTTGAATGGCGTGTGGAAAGGAGTTAAAAATTTTGAAAAGTTAACTTAAATAAGCGTTTTCGGGGGGGGGGGGGGGGAACCTAACAAAAAAGCCCCACCAACACTAAATTTACCATAAACCCATGTAAATATGCTGAACGGGGATACTACAACATAATTCCCGGCCTACATTAGCGCCTAGACTGAATCCCTGGACTATGTGAAATCTTTTGAGACAGTGATTAGATGGAGCAGACGCTGAGGGAGCTGCCTTTTCTAAATGCTTTTAAGATTGAGCGTAATCCTGTTCATTGGCGCCCTGAAAGCTTAACACATATTTTGTAGTTTTCTGCGACCTCCTGGATACACGCAAGGACGACAAACCGCAGAAACTTGGAGCGGGGGGAAGAGGGAAAGATGCTAATGTTTCTTAAAAGCTTTCAGGATTCTTAATCGAGGCAACCGAATATAAGCAAAATCGCTTATCCGAAAATCGCAAGCAATTACTAAAAAAATCCTTCCGGTCTATGTAGAGTAAAACAGCCTATATGAGCCTACATCGAGGAACTGTGGAGTGAAGGGATTTTCAGGACTACATACAAGTTTTACTACCCTTGTAAGACTAGGCACCGTAACGGAGTCTCTTATTTGACTTCAAAACAGGGAAGATTTACAATACATATTTAAGAGATTCATTTCATATCAGGGAAGAAAAATGGAACTACCTTAGAGTGTGAGATTGTTCTACGAATGGGAAAGCTGGATAAATAAGCGGCGTAATGAAAGCTAGAGGAATTTAGCAAACTGTTTATGCTATAAACAGCCTCGCCTGAAAACGACGGTGTGTGATGAAGACACTCAATCAGCTTAGGTAGTGCAGCTTTCCCCTCTGCAGGGGAAACCTTCGGGCAGGAGGAACTCGCCGCTGTTCGGCCCGGCTGCCAGAGCACTGAGAAGGGTGAGCCAGGGACAGACGGACGGACGGGAGCTCCGCACCCCACGGACACCGGCGGTCATCCCCGTCCCCACTCACCCAGAGGCTTGATGGTGCTCTCGGGGGACTCCTTGTCCTTGGAGGTACCGCTCGACATGAGGGCGGCGATGGAGAATGCGTTGGCCCGGGAGGAGAGCTGCGGCTTGGGGGGCGGCGTGTACTCCATGGCCACTGTGCGGGGAAGCGGCGCGGTCGGTGCGGCGCTGCCCGGACGGGGCGGGCGGGAGGACCAGCCGGGGATGGCGGAGCCGGGATACCGAGAGCGCTCTGCTCCCGGCGCCGCGCGCTCCCCCGCCTTAACGCGGGGCCGCCGAGATCCTATCGGCCGGCGGCCAATCGGCGCCGGGACACGTCAAGGGCCCCGGCCCGGCCCGGCCCGGCCGCGGGGGAGGGGGCGGAGGCGGGCAGCAGGAGAAGAAGGAGGAGGGACGGATAGGAGGGAGGGAGGGAAGAAGGGAGGGAAGGGGAGGGCTGGGCTCTGCAGGGTGGGCAGGGGGCGGCCGGCCCTCGGGACGGTTCCCCTCAGCCGCTCCCCTTTTGGGCAGCCCAGCCCCGCTCCCCGCCGAGGCCCCGCTGCGGTTCGGGATGCGCCCTCCGCTCCTCTAAGCCCTGGGGGCGGGAAGGGGGGGCAGGCCGCACGGCCGGAGATGCTCCCGAGCGGGTCCCTAGGCTATTCGCTTTGCCGAGGCAAGAAACAGCGGAGAGGCGCTTGAAAGGATGAAATGAAATTGTGGATTTTTCTGGTGCGTGCGTGTAAGTGTCAATTTTCTATTTTAAATTCAAATATTAAAAGACCACAGCTTTCAAAGCAGCCGTTTTCGTCGTTGTGTGCTTTCTGCTGGGACAGAATGTTCCTTAGGGCTTATCGCGCCCTTGGTTTTCCTGCACCCGATCCCAAATATTGTCATCCCGGTCAGAGGTACTCGCCCCCACCGACTCCAGGTGAGACCCTTACTGCGTTCCCTTCTTAGCCAAACCAGTGCGTGGGCCGCTGATCGCAGTTTTCTTCAAATCCGTTTCATCGGCTCCACCGAGCTAGATGGTATTGGTCAAGAACATAAGACAGAGAAAGTCGGGACGGGCTGATGGTGCCAACGAGCAGATTATCCCAAGGCAGTTATTTAAGTAAGTTACTGACCAGTACACTTTCACACATATAATGTAAACATACTCTCATAAATAAGTTAAATAATAAAAAAGAGGATCATTTATTTAAATTCCTTTAAATAAAAATACGACTGAAAATATTTGCTCGCTAAAACGACTCACAAGAGGACATGCAACTTTGTCGTTGAAGTTTCGCCTTTTAAACCTAGAGCAGAATCCAAGGACTCTTAGTATGCAGTCTTGTGCCAAGAGCCATACATACCCGGTGCCAGTGCCATTCCTGACCTACTTAATTAATTCATATGGAGAAACAATTTTTCGGGTCATCCTTCACAGCCAGTGAAGTGGGGAAGACGAAATAGTGCTTTATCGCTTTCAGATCAGCGAGAACCAACTGCAGTTTGTCTTTTTATTACCTGAATTTGCTTATATATAGAATATCTATCGCAAAAGGGACGTGCATATTTGGAAGCGCCTGAAGCGTCTGGCAGAGGATTTCGGCGTGGCCCACAGTGGTCTGGGGGCCCGGTCTCGCCTCAGGCATTAGCGGGAGGAGAGGGGAGAAAGGGAAGAGCCCAGCCAGCCCCGCAGCCGGCGAGCGGGGAGGGTCAGCTCACGAAGCATTGCCTCTTGCTCGACCCAGCGAAACCGAGGCGAACGGTTCTGCCGGCATCCATCTGAGGAAAACAAACAAAAAAGTCCCCAAAACACTTTACCACTTTATCCCGAGGGACTTCCCTCCAACTACGGGTCCGGTTTCCCTGCGGGACAGCCCCGCTTCTGGCATCCCTCCCGGCGTGCGAGGGGCGGCGGGACGGGAGTCCCGAGGTCCTGGCCCTACCTGAAAAGCAGGGTCCGGCCTGCCTGAAAAGAAAGACAAAAGAGGGTACAAATAGCCGGGGAAATTATTCTCTTCACCGTCACTCTGGTGGTGGCGGGGATGCTTAAGTCTCCTTTGGTTTCCTACCTACTGTATGCGCCGCGCAAATAAGGACAGCAAAAAACCCAAGCTACCGTCAAAGTAACAGCGAAGATCCTACCAAAAAAAAAAAAAAAAAAAAAAAAAAAACCCCAAAAAAACCCCAAAAAAAACCACCAAACCAAAAAAAACCTCCCTCTCTTTTCCCCTTGCTCATTTCCGTCCCCCAGCAGGCAGGTCGTAACATACCTGTCTCTAGCAGGGGCTGCCGCGGCCCATCGGGGCTAAGGGGATGGGAGAGGCTGGTACGGGTGGATATTTCGGTGCGTCCGTCTGGGAAATACCGGCCCAGCCCCGGCAGCTGCGGCAGCTCCGAACCCATTTCAGCTCTGCCCCGCGGGATTCCCAGTCCCGAGGGGCGACTGGTCACTGCCTTGAGCCGGAGGAGAAGGACTCGGCCGCCGCGGGGGGAGGCGCTGCGCGGTGAGCGGGGCACGGCGAGCCCGGGTGCGGAGAGGAGCGGAGCGGCGGGCAAGGGGGAAACCGAGGCCGCGGCGCGGCCGTGGAGCTGGGACGGTCACGGGGATGCCCTCCGGGAGAGGAACTAGCCTGGAGGACTTGCGGGTCTCTGCTCGTACCTTGGAGGTAAAAAACTCGGGATGGAAAGAAACCAGGAGCTTCGTTTTATTTTATTTTATTTTGAACCGGTCCGTCCACACGGGATGGCTTTTCTTTTGCTTGGTTAAGCCATGCAATTTTTCGCTCTATCCCACGAGAATCTATATTTTTTTAGGGTTTTTTTCCCTCGCCCCGCCTCCGATAAGGAAATGAGCCTTGTCTAGACGTCCAGAGCACCCCTCCTTCCCCGTGGGCAGGGAATGGGGCTCAACTCCGGCCGCCTAATCCTCGCTACGGCTCCCGCCCCCGCCGGGGCCGAACTGGGGAGACAGGGGGATCAGGGAACCCGTGTAGGGAAAGAGTAAGAGCCCGAGTCCCCTGGGCTGCTTTGCCGTCCCTGCCCATGGCCCTCTCCGGTGACGGGGGGGCTTCCAGAGACGAGGGGGTGGCGGGGGAACATACCACTATCCCACCGCTCTTGGTCCCTCTGCTTTCCTAACCAAGTGGACGTCTTTAATACCGTCCGCGCTCTCTTCCCGGGGGATGCGAACCGGAGCAGCCAGTCCCCGCCGCACCCAGGTACAGAGCGGCCGGCACCACCATACCGACCCCCTCCCGAGAGCAAAGTTACCAACCCTGCTGCTCCCGAATAGGGCAGTTGCCTCGTTTGAACCCGTTTCAATTAAATCCTTCGTTATTGTTTATCCGTATATAAAGAACACGCAATCTACAGTGCATTTTGTTTTCAATCTAGCAAATCCATGTGTTTGCCGCTAATGTCAGCCTGCTGTGCCAAAGCCATTTCACTAGGCTTCATTATTCTTTCAAAGTACTTTTTTTTCCACCTTCATTTGCCTAAAAAGGTTCTTACTCTCTTGTGCACCAGCAAAAAACAGCGCGCGGGTAATCGCTGCACACCTCGTCGCACTCGTTCGGTTCCCAGCTCTAATCAGGATTAGGTCTCTGTTTCACTGTCAGGTTTCAAACAGGGAGCTTGCAGCTCCTCTCCAAAACGTCTTTCTGATCCCTGAAAAGCCAAGGAGAAAACCCGATCCCGTTAAAACGATAAGTACCACTTCTTCCCAGCCCTTTCCTCACCTAGCAAAAGTCGCGACGGGAACGACACACGAGGGACAGAAACCCGCAGAAACCCGCCGGGCAACCTAGGGTCCAGAGGGATGGTTTCAGGTGCGCCTTCGCTTGGATGACAAGAGCTCCGACCCTGCGCGTTCCTGCGCGGCTGCGCAGGCCCGCCGGCGGGCGCGGTGTGCGGAGAGGGGCGCAGACCGGACGCGGAGCCGCGCTCAGGTTTTAAGCAAGTTTTTCGCGCACTGAAGGAGGGGCCGTTGCCCTTTTGCTTTTTTCTTTTCTCTCGCAAAAGCCCCCACTCTGCACACTTCACGCCGCAGAAACAAACCTGTAGGCAGCCCCGCCGTGGGGCTGCGCCCCGAAACCGGACCCGCTACCGAGCGGAACTGATACCTGCTCTTCTTCTGGCTGCCCCTTGGGATAACCTGGCATTTGCATCCCGTCCCTTCTCCTCCGTTATTTCCGCGTTTCCCCTCCGGATCTGTCGCCTGTGCACGGGGCAAGGACCACCCTTCCCTTTAATTAGGAGTCTATGGGTGCGGGGTGCCGCTGCCGAGACCCTCCGTGCCGCCGTGGCACCCTGACCGCTGCTGGCCCGGTGCTGGCCGGAGTCTGTCTCTGACCCTGCAACCCGCACCCCCTCTCCAAGGTAACCTGAAGCACTGCTTGGGGCTTGAGGGCACTCCTGCCTCGGGACGGAAGAGTTAAAATTTTTTGCTCTTTCTTATTTTTCATCCCTGTAGACGAAAAGAGCTTGTCCAGTGTAAAGAACGGTGTTTGTTCGCTCGGGCCGGGTCGCAAGCGCGCCCTTTCGTGCCTTGCGAGCGCACCGCTACTTTACGAAGCGACGGCTACAGCTCTTGCCGGCTCCGGCTCTGGCGCTGCTCCTCTGCAACCTCACGCGATTATCAGCCCTGCTTGCAGGCGCTTTTTTCTCGTCTGCTGCACATAATTATATTGCTCTCTGCTCCGGATTCCTCCTCTCTTTGCGCTCCCCGATTTCGGAGCAGCCCCCCGTCCCAATACTCTTGCTGCGGCAGGGACATTGCCCCCCCGGCCGCCGCTTCACGCTCTCCCCTTGACGAAAAGAGCCGCGCCAGCAAGGCAGAAGCCCAGGTACCCGAGATCCAATTTCACAACAAAAACATCTCAATGTCACCTACAGCGAGAAGGTGGGTTATTGGAGCAAAATGCGAGGCATTTTAAACGCATTAGGCATCTCCCAGATGCAAATCCAATGGTGGAAAGAGAAAAGCTGTATTAAGACCCGAGGGCTGACAATTAGATTATAGTCCAATTGCCAGTGGATAATGTGCTAAAAGCTTTCCCATTTAGTGTAACTCCTCGCTGAAAATTATTCACACTTTGCAGGCTGCCGCGCTCCTGAACGGGAGACGTCTTTGTCCGCGGAGAGCGCGAACAGCCAGGCATAACTCAACACAGACTCAGGGACACACGGACAGATGCGTATGCAGGAGGTCTCGCAGCCAGGAGGATCATTAAACACATCGTTCCCGATCCAGAGCCATGTAGCAAATCTGTTTGCGGTGCAACTTTACGAGCGTACGCACAGCCTCTACAAAGGCGCCAGGATAGGTGCATTCCTAGGCGTACAAGCACCTGTTCCAAAGTGCCATACTGTGTATAGAATGGCTTGGGTTGGAACATCGTCTAGTTCACGAGCACACGTCGGCACGTCACATGGGTACAATTAGAATTTAATGGCCCTTCATGTGCAGAAAATACACTATTATCCGTATAAAACTAAAGTTTACTCTTAATGAAAGCGATGACATTTTTATTAAAAATAAATATCCGAGTTTGGGTACTCCGCAGATTTATTTTTTTTCTGTTTAAAACCATCACTAAAAGCTGACAAAATTTTCACTACTGCCTTATACTCCTAACGCTCTGCAGCTGCGATTTGAAGCACCGCCAAGCAGTACACGACTCACGACTATGGATGCGATCATTTAATTCCAATATTGCAAAATCTTTGCCATGGGGTGACGGGGTTTGCAGCCGCCGATGCCGTGCCTGCCCTGGGGGGCGTGGGGACTGTGAGCCTCCCTCCCCGCGGTGGGGGCAGGCTCTTGCACCCTCGGGAAGACGATGCTCCACGGCGGCCGGCTAGCATCATATCCTGCCCCGGGGGAGTCTGCCCTGGAGCGGAGGGGGGTGGAGGACAAGGTTGGGCTCCTGATGGCGACATGGGGTAGGCAGAGGCAGCAGGGCCTTCCTAACTCTGTTCATTGAGGGAACCTCTGCCCCCTTTCATGTCACAAGTACCAAAAATCATGAGCCTTTTCGGTTTTTCAAACGCATAGATATATAAATAATTAACACACAAGTTTGTCTTGCTGGGCTTTCCCAGCATTACTTAATTGAAAACTAAAGCAAAACGAATCATCCCCCCCCAACACCCAAAACTGCCAAGACTTATGGAATGCACACCAGGGTTGAAGTGACCAAGCACTAGCTTTGGATTTTGGGGTTTAAATCAATAGTCAGAGGTGTTATGAAAAGCCACATCTTTAACGCCTTATTTTTATACAACTGTTTTATGCTCAATTTCAAACCAAAATCTTTAGGATCCCTTCCACCTGTTCTGCAGAGTTAGAGGAAATAACTGGCAGAAAGGCTGTCATGTTAGAGAAATGGATAGGTTCAGAAAAGCTCCTTCACAGGTCTTAAAAAAGACAATAGAGAATACAAACTTTTCTGTCTAACTACTTCGTTGGAGTGAACTACATTTCAACAGCTTGCGAAAGAATATTTGTCTGGTTCTTTTACACAAAAAGCATTTTTAATTTCTTTAGACACAAAGCATTTCAGAACACTTCAAAATTTTATAAATCAAAAAATGAGACGCTTACTTAGCAGATGGGAATATTATTCAAGATGAACAAAATGTTCTTGTGTGTGTACACATATCTATACTCATATATCTGCAGTACCATACACTTAAACTTGCCCAGTGGTGCTTTTCTTAGTTGCCTTCCATGAAACAATACAAGCAACCCACGATCTGACACAGCACAAGATTTACTGTAAGCTGAAACCACTGCTTTGGACCAAAATTTTAGTGGAAAACAGGACTTCTGTATTTCAGTGCTCATTTTAAAGATGTAAAAATTTATGTCAGTGATATGGAAACAGTTTGCTGGAGCATCTGAAAAATCTGTTCTAGTTCATGACTTTTGAAGTCTCACTGAAGTTAAGATATCCTGACAGGCATATGTATGTCTGTCTATTTGTCTGTCCTATAGATAGGACTGACCTGCTTGATTTTCAACTTGATAATAGAAGTCAAGATGCAGTTCCTGGCAGACTGCAAGATCGTGATGGCTCCTTCTCCTTTGATCAGGTACAGCAGTCCACCCAAAACTTCGGGCTTGCAGTTTTCAGGAAAGTTGTCACTCACATTGTTTGTTGGTTGAAGTAAATCTCTGGCTACTCTGTGATGTGATTGTGCATCTGAACTGCTTGGAAAATGTACTCATTGCTCAAGCTCCTGAAGCAATACATATTTCTTCTTTTTTTCTTGTATCTGTGACATATTTTAAGTGAACCTGTTTTATTTTTATTTTCTTTCAGACCTTCTTGACTTTTTCCTCATTTCATATTTAATTTTCATTAAAAAAAAAAAAGCAGCCCTTTTGAGCTTTATTAAGCAAGTGGGATTTTAACAGGTAATTTGTTTGCTGTTTCAAATTTTTTGGAAATTGCTTGTTTAAGAAATACTAATAAACAATAAATTGCCAATTAAAAGTATGTATAAAAATTTCAGCTAAATGAAAAAAGTCTCAAGGAAGGAACATTTTTTGGTTAAAAAAAATCATCAGACTTTACACAGCACTTAAGATGACCACATTTATGAGAAAGGGCAAATTTTTCCCTTGATTTTTGCAGACCTTCGATCAGTAGGAGAATTTCAGAGTTGCCTATAATGGCAATATGAAAATAGGAATAGTGGGAAGTGCTGGGAAGAATAGAAACCTCAAGAACTAAGAAAAAATGTTTTCTGGCAAATGTTAAAACTTTTTTTTTTTTTAAATAGAAGAGTCTGGTTTTGAGTCTCCAGTTTGAGATGTCTTGGGTGTTACTTACTTCATCTAGATTTATAGTTCCTTGCACTTTTTTTGTTGTGTCCAAAGTTCTCTCCCAAAATATCCAAAGCTAAGAACCTAAAATTAGAGACTGCCTTTGAAACTGCTGATCTCTGCATATTTTCCCTCTGTGGATATACAGCAGTAGAATACGCCCAAAGACAACGAGTAAAGATGATGAGTTTTGCTTTGAGGGTCAGCGGTAGCAAGCATTAAAAAAAGGCCATCAGCCATTTTCCAAAAACTTCAGTAGCAGTGCTTTTCTGTTTTTCGCTCAGTGATGTATCTGTCATTTGTGTCCACCTCTCCTGGTAGATGTAAAGCAAAAAAGTAGTTAAGAAAAAAAAAGAAAAAAAAATATAGAGAACAAGGAGGAATAAGGTGAACATAGAACAAAGAAGATTTCATTTCTGGCCTAGTGAGCTCAGAAAGTGAGAAGCAGCACTGTGGTTTACAACTCTCCCAGCTCATGTGGAGCAGCTTGTAACAGAGTGTGTGATACAGTCTGGGAGCAGCACTGCTGTCACTGAGAGCTGCCCTTGCAGCCTTCTGCTGCCCGAAGCCTCACAGCCACGATCCCAGAAACCCAGCGGGTGCAGATAGAATCATGCTGCCGGACCCATCAGGCACTGTGAACGGGGCCTGCCAGATATTTCTGGCTTATTTCCACACTGTAAGGATGAAGGAAGAAGCATTCCCACACCGTGGCATGGTGAAAGGCATTGCTTTTGCTTATTTTAACAGTATAGGGAACAGGACTGAGGGTGTTCTGGCATAAAAAGGATTTTTTTTTTTTTTAAGCCTGCAATTTCGAAAGCATTCGGGATTAGGGCTTGAAAAACATATTTCAGTACCCATAACATACCGCTGATTTATCTGGCAACTTCTAAGCTCTCAGAGGGAAACTAAGCTTATTTGAAATAATGTGGTCATAAATAACACTGGGGGAAAACAGTTCACGAGTTTGTGTAACTCCCAGCACACACTTTGCTGGAAGGCTGACACCAAAAGGGTTTTCATTTCAGCAGTGTGAAGACAACCCTACGAGGTAAGCACTTCCTGGCCTGCCTGCACGGGTTTGCAGGAGAAGCCAGCTTGCTTCCATTAGTTATATCAAAGTGAGGAAACCAATCAACCTGGAATTTGCACCATAAAAAGTGGCTACAAGCCAAGTAGGTTGCCATCAGCTTTCAGGTGATCAGAGGTGAAATTGTGGCTTGTTTAAAGTTAACAGTTCATTTAGCATGGATCAGAGAAGAGCTTGAACCAATACTTCAGGTCAGCTTTACCAGGAACTTTTTGGGCTGGTTTTAGAGCTTAACTTATTGTTGACCATAGTACAGTATCATGGTTGATGTTAAAGCCTTCACCAATAATGATTGTGGTAATGAAAATACAAATCAATGAGGCTTCTGGGTGATATAGAAACTAACATTGCCCTGTGACAGACAAGAAATTATAACAGTTTATATTTAATATGAGTGTATAGTTTTTGCTAATGAAGAACATTTATGGTATTGTAGTGCCCAGATTTGGCAGCTTAAAATATAGCTAAACAAGAGTAAGTAACATGTTAGCCTCAAGCATTCTTGCAGGATACAAAGCTGGGCTGGGTTTTTTGAGATACGAGAGCAGTTTACAAAATTTGACAGAATTGTCACTGGTGTTACCATGGAACACAAATATAACTCAACTGATAGAATAATAGCTTGCTGCTCATTTTGAGTACATAACCAAGAAATACCGTCACAGATATAGTTTATGAATGGATATAAGTCATATACATTGGATATCTTAGGGATAAAAACAATGGGAAGTAAAAAGGTGTGAGAACAGCTCCTTTCCACCAAAAAAGAGAAAACACTTACTACCTATCATGCATCTTATTTTTTTCATAGCAGAGAAATCACCTTTCCTGGGTTTTTATTTAGATGATTCTTTGTTACACAAGGACTGAACTACATTTGCATTCCAGCGTGCTCTTTTGGCCCAGCATGAGGAAGTAAATGGGGAGCTTTTTAAAGAAACATAGAATCACTTGGGTTGGAAAAGACCTCCAAGATCTTCGAGTCCAGCCTTTGACTGATCACCACCTTGTCAACTAAACCATAGCACTAAGTACCACATCCTGTCGTTTCTTGAACACTTTCAGGGACAGTGACTCCACTACCTCTCTGGCAGTCCATTCCAATGCCTGACAACCCCTTCCATGAAAAAAATTTCTCCTGATATCCAAACTGAACCTCCTCTGGTGCAGCTTAAGGCTATGTCCTCTTGTTGTCACTGGTTGCCTGGGAGAAGAGACAGACCCCCACGTGGCTACGACTTCCTTTCAGGGAGTTATAAAGAGTGAGCCTCCTTTTCTCCTCATATTATTTACTCTCTCTCGACTCTTCCCCAGCTTTGTTGCCCTTCTCTGGACATGCTCCAGCACCTCAATTTCTTTCTTGTAATGAGGGGCCCAGAACTGGATGCAGTACTCGAGGTGTGGACTCCCCAATGCTGAGTACAGAGGGACAATCACTTCTCTGGTCCTGATGGTCACACCATTTTTTATACAAGCTGGGATAACTGGGCACACTGCTGGCTCATGTTCAGCCGGTTGTTGACCAGCACCCCCAGTTCCTTTTCTGCTGGACAGCTTTCCAGCCAGTCTTCCCCCAGCCCGTAGCACTGCATGAGATTGTTGTGAACCAAGTGAAGGACCTGGTACTTTGCCTTATTGACCTTCACGCTACTGGCCTCAGTCGATTGATGCAGCCTGTACAGATCCCTCTGCAAAGCCTTCCTACCCTCCCGTGGATCAACACTCCTGCCCAACTTAGCACCATCTGCGAACTTACTGAGGGTGCACTCGATCCCCTTGCCCAGAGCATCATTATACAGGTCTGACCCCAATACTGAACCTTAGGGAACTCCACTAGAGACTGCCAGGCAGAAGAGATTCCTCTTGTATGAGATGACCATCAGTGGAGGAAGACAGCACATGGCTGCTCCCTTCACCACTGCCCCGCCCTGCCTGCTAGGATAGTGCAAAAGCTTCGGAGCAGAATTTGGCCTTTCTGTATGTCCATGGTTACCCAATATCCGAATCCCGCCACAACATAGTTGATAATGCCAGGGCAGTCAACCCTGTGTTACGCTAGTGGTTGATTATCTTCCTTGTCTTCACCCCTAACCACTGCCGAGGTCTGAACTTATGGAAACTTATTTTACCTCCTCTGTAGTTTCTTAAATTTAAGGTTCAACATTTTACCTTTTTCTCTTTATGAGATTTTTTTGATAAAGGAATTGATGAAAATCAGCCTGAAGCCATAGGCTTTAATTCCATTTGTACGTGGAATTCAAAGTAAAAAAAAAAATTCGTCAAATAAAAAAACCTCTTTCATTAACTGAAGCATTTTTCCAATAATGGAAACCATTATTTGAAACAGGTTAAAATAATACATTTCAAGTTAAAAAAAACTATTTGACATTGTCACTTTTTTGCAAATTAAGGATTTGATCAAGACCTTAGGTCTTGCGCAAATTGAAATGAGTGGGTTCTCTTTAAAAGTCCATGGCCCAGCCCCTATTTATATACCTGAGTTCACATTCCTCTTTCTGTTACAGAAACTCTTGAGTAAGTATGGAGTACAGAAACCTGTCATGCATCTTTCAATTTCAAAGACAGCTGCCAAAATACAGTACAATAATTAATGTTTAAATTTTTTTTTTCTTTCTAGCACCAGGAATGCTATGAGTGCCAGCGCCAAGACAAACCTTCTCTCTCAGGTTTGAAACACTTGGATGTAAGTGATCGTGTGGAAAGTGATATTCACCTTTATATAATGTACAAAATACTAAAACTATTAACTGTGATTAGCGGGGATCCCCTCAAAAGGCCTAGAATAAATGAGAATTGAAAAGAAAATTCCCTTCACTCTACTAGAATAAATTATATGGATTTACTAAGCAGACAGTAAAACCAAGGCTGGCACCATAAAAGAAAGATAACGGTGAGCAGTAGGCTGTAGCAGAGGTAAGAGGGAGAAAATTTAGACATAATTTAATGAGTACTTTAAAACAGGTGGTTTACGTCAAAAAGGGAAATCCAAGGTTAATTCTGGAAAAATAAACAGACATATAGACATATCTGATATTTGGTATTGGAAAGAAAATTAAGAAAAAAGGTTTGAGAGAGAGAGAGAAAATTTAGTGCTAAGTCCAGGCATGGAAATACTTGGTTGGAAGAAAGAGTGGCTTAAGCACAGCTAAACATTTACAGCTGTAATGACAGCTCTGCACCTCAGGTGATGCCTCCACCCTTCCTTGGCAATGCCACATTTGCTCTTGATCAGTACAATGTGGTAACTAGAACACAAGGTCAGAATTTCCTGGTCTTAGACTCTAGCCCAGAATTCCAACTGCTCTACGTTCCTGCTTTTCTTTGCCCAAACCCAAGTGCAATGATACCAATCTGCTGCAGAAAAGTCTGCAGGTTTAACGCACCACATAGAGAGGTGGTGTTAGTACTGCCTATAAAACAGGGCATTTGGGAAGGCAGCTTGATTTGTAGACTCTGAGCTTTCGCAAAGAAGATGGAGTCTATTCTTAAGCCTGATGTTACTCCCCTGTAGCAGCTGATGGCACTATCATGTTCAATTAGGTCAGATTTCGGAGAGGCTTTTAAATATTTTTGTTAGCAAAGCAACCAATATTTGAACCCTTCATTTTCTCAGTTCAGTTTCAAAGGGTTGCCTGCCTTTTGCACTGATGTGTTCCTAGGGATTGGGAAGAGCACTTCTATGTTTAACATGCACTCATGTTTTCAGCAGAAGAAAGACTGTATGAAATCTGTCACTTAATATCTGAAACCTGCATGGTATCCTTTTCTTCAGTTTGACAGGGGAGATTATGCCCACAAATAAACATTCCCAATAGTATATTTGGGCTCTTACCACTTGGCATCTGTCAAGCAACTTGCCATCAGCTTTGTAAAATTGACAGTTTCAGTAGATTTCTGCTAAATGTTGAAAAATAGTTTTGCTGACCTCTTCTTTGTTAAAGATTCAGACACCAGCTGAGGCAGCTGTCCAGTCTGCAGCATGATATAAGAGAAGAGGAATTAATCCAACAGCAATTGAATTTGGAAATGTCTTTAGAGAAACTACCGACTGCTGCAGAAAAAGGAGTATTACTTAGTTCTGCTGTCACTGAAATGGATGACATCTGCTAATCTACTGTGACTGATCTTTCTCTAATGTGTGACCTGAGCACTGGAGAACTGAATGGGTAAAGACTAGGCACAAGCACAACACAGTGGTCACCATCACTTTGGTGGTCTTCTCCACTAAAAACTTAGTATATACAGTTTTGAATAATGTTTTAACCTTGTAATTTCTTGTCTATTTCTAGACTGTGCTCTTTTGCCTGAAAATTTGTGTCTGTTGTTCTTTCCATGGTGGTGGTGGTGGTGGAATTACAGGAGCAGAATGCACTTGTCCCACCAACAGTGGTGTAGATGGTAGTGATGGAGATGCAGCCACTGAGCAGAGAGTGGAATTTCTAATGTATCCATGTCACCCTGTTTTGTTCTGTTAACACAAGTGTGCATTCTTAAAGATGCATCATGTTGAAATCTGGAGAACCAGCTGTTGTGGGAATGAGAGGGCTTTCATGGAAAATCAAGAACCAAAAAGAACCGACATTTGAGTGCATCTGAAACACATGAGAGCTGCATGGGCTACCGAGGAAGAGACGCGAGGTTGTACATTCAGAGGAAGAGAGGAAGTGAAAACCATATTTTCTTTTTCCTGTCTGTTTTTCAACAAAAGAATTTTCTGTTTATTCACGCACTGCCTAAGTCATCTGAATCCTATCTCATGTCATCACTGGCAGCCTACAGTCCTTGACATCTGTAACTCACTTTGGTTCTCATTTTACTTTTAGATTTTTTTTTTAATTTTAAAGAAAAGCAGCTTCTGCTGTGAAATGCCAGCTCTCTCTCAGAGCACAGAAACATTGACATGAAGCTGAAACATCGTCACATTCAGCCCAGACCAGAGGAGTTAGTAAACAGTGATCATGCAGCAGTGTTCTTCCTGTGGTGTGTCCCTGTTACAGATTCTTAAGCCACTGTTTAGATGGAGCTTTGCTAACACACAGAGTTACTGCTGAACTTAGTTCAGCTATCGACAGGAAACATGCCATGCACGGTCTAGCAAAGATGGGGCCATTTCATCAGTTAACCATATTCCTGAACTTAGTTCTTGATATCTTAAAATAACTTCCCCTTAAAGCCATAAATCAAGGGGGAAGGATTGTAGCAAAATCTTTTGCAGCCAAACTAAGAGTGAATTATATAATAGGCTGCTCATAACCTGGTCACATCATCTTTGTTGACTCATACAACTGACACCAGAAGCTGTGGTTCCTTGCTAAGCTCTTTACCTTGGGCCTTCAACATGCTCATTGCTTTTATCCTTTGTTTATTAACAGGTAATAGGGATGTGAAACCTACTTATCACCATCTGTCTCTAGCAAAGAAGAGGCAGGCCTGACCAAAGCACTGGTACTTTGAATCTCCTGGGGGGGAAGGAAGGGACATTAGAGACATAACAGAGCTGATGAAACTTTGAGGACACTGGTGCAGGCTTTTCCTGTGAAAGGAAAGACTTCATAGCTGGCTCTGCATATGGAACCCAGATTTTACAAAAGCTGGGTTCCCTTCTTAAGAAGAAAGACAGAAACCAGATTTACTATCTGTTCAGCAGACTTTATATTAATGTGCCACGCTGATACCAAATAGCTTTAGACGTGTAGGTGAGGTCCTTTTTGAAGGCTTACAGTGAAGCTCCTAACAAGCTTGATTAGTCATTCACGTGCCAGGGACTGGAAGAGGTGTGAACTATTATATATGAGATAGTAGCACGTGCAAAACAGCTAAAGTCAATTTTGCCTCCTCTGACATCATTTGAATCTACCAATTTTGTTTGTTTGTTTTGGGTTTGGTTTTGTTTGTTTGTTTTCTTAACAGAAGCTTATGACAAATGAAACCTAGGTAATCAAAGTAAGGAAGAGCACGTCAGAGCTCAAAAAACTTTTTGCATTGGGAAACCAGACCCATTGCTGAGCCTTGAGGAACAAGTCTGCTGGTACATCTACCCCACACTGGGTTTGCTGAGGACCAGGCTGTTCCTCTGTGATGCAGTGGAGCAGGCAGTATGTGCAAATTTAGGTACAGTTTCTCAGCTGTATGTATTGAAGGGTACATGAAGAAATATTTTGATAAAGTAGTAGAACCTATGAAGGCTGGTCACCCATGAATGTATGTCTTGTGATAAAGTTTGCTGTGTCAATAATTTTCTGATAAGAGAACTAAGCCATGCTATAATTCTTCCATGAATGGAAGTATAAAGAGAATTCCTGCCTCCTATATTAGTCTGCCTATAGTCAGAAAACAAGTATACATGGAATATCATTGACATCCAGTTCTTAGTTTCAAATTAAATTGAAATCACCTGAGTAGTTCAGAAGTTTTGTTGGAGAAGGGGTGGGATAGACAGACAGAAATGTTTCAGCCTTGTTTCCTCAAGGAAACCAGTTTTAAGAAACAGGCAACAAGCATAGTTCCCTCATGGCAACATCACAACAACGAAGCATATCTGTTTTATGTTATATAAATGAAGACAGTGCTTTAGGGTCAAAAGCTCTGTGAGAGACATTAAGATGTCTTGCAAACTGCCAGTGTGTTCAGTGTTGAAGACAAAGATCCTGCAGGTGAATTATTAGATTAAACCTCTCTCAATCAAAAGAGATAGTGAAAGTAAATCACACAGCATCCACATCAGGTGAGTATAGGAAGAAACAAAAAAAGCAAAAGACCCATCAAACATGCCAAGGGGAAAAATCCTGACTGTTACTTCCCCATTGTTTCATATCCTACACTTCTGGGGAGCAGACCAGGCAGCGTTAATAAGCTAAACACACAATACTTCAGAAACTTTCCCTGCTTTTGCAGCTTGACCAGCATCTGGTTTTAAAAAAAAAGATAGCAAGAAACGGTATATGTGGGAATGCTTTGCCCTTGGCAGCAGTGAAGAAACCCATATAAATTATCTAATATGTCAGCAGATTGTTAGCAGCAGACGTGACCCCAGTTGGGTGGGTACTGCATTGATGCAGAAGTATGGAGTGGTATGGAGAGGAGCATAACAAGAACCAGGCTGAGCTGCTGCATGGCTTTCATGGAGAAAGCCTTTCTTGGCAGTCACTGTGATGTGTCAAGGAAGTGGAGCCTTTTGTAGAGTCAGCAGCAGCAGCATCGTTAGTGTTCCCTCAGAGGGATGCTGCCGAAATGGCTAACAGACCTGAACCACAGTTGTAAAGGATGAAAAAGACACTATTATATCATCTGAAACCTTCCCATGGGAGCGATGTGAGGGCTTTACTCACTCTCTGGTTTTAAATGGAGCTTTAGAGCATTTGGGAACCAAATCTGCTGTTTCTTTTCCTCCTCGCAAAAGTCTTCAGAGCTTTGCAGGGCAGCAAATGCTGTAATACACTGAGTAAGGAGAGTGAGAAGGTAAGAAAAGACGGTTTTGGAGAACTATCCTGTTAATTAAAGTACTACTTGCAGGGCTGGGGGAACTGCAGATAAAACACCAGGGAACTAGTTACCAGTCCATCATCATATGACAGGCATCTTTGACATATAACACACCACTGTCCCACTGTTCTCTCACCTCCCCCTCAGTTCTTGTCCATGGCTAAATATATAAAACACTTGACAATATGGCCATTTCTCTACATTTGTGCTCCAATGGCAGTAGGTTTTGGCAGTGCTGGTTCAATAGCAGGCCCCATGCCCAGTCCTGCGCAGTCCATTGCATTGCTGAAGTACCAGCTACTAGAAGCAGCACAAAGAAAAGATGATCAGACCTATAAGTTCAAGAGACATTGGGTACTGCCTATACTTTTTCCCATTTCAAGCAATATTTTCACCCAGCACAGTAAGGCAAGACTGCGCCATGTAAATTTGTAAAATTTCAGAGCAACATACACACAATTCTTCTTTTAGTGATTCATTAGTGCATATTCACAGAGAGGTGATACAGTATTAGCCAGCTGACACCACCGAACTCTGCTGGAAGCAAAAGTAAGCTTTATGGTTGAGCAATAGTATTAGGCAAGTATTTGTATAACAGGGCCAGCAGAATGAATATTTGTATGAAGAAAGATCACAAAGCACTTATCTTTCACTACGTGTACAAATACATTTTATTTTTTAATACAGTGAGATTCTTCCTTACGTGTGAGTGTAACAGAAATGTACATCACCAGACTAGCTAAAGCAAAAGTTGTTGGTGTTTTGTTGAGTATATGCAAATACTGTATAGTATTTTACCCTCTAGAAAGCAGTCATGCAGGAGCAGGAAGGGATAAGCTGTCCGTGAGAGCAGGATTTTGTGTATCTGCCACCTGCAGAATACAGCGAAATTCAGCTGAGCTTGAACCACGTAGATGGTCATCAAAACTTGCAGAAAACTGTAGCTGTAAATATTCTTGTCCTTCTGGGAAACTGAAGAAGGATCTGTGGGGAAGACTTTTGTTCACTTGTTGTGAAAAACATCTGCTCATCCTCTCCAGGTAAGCTGCAAAAGCCAGAGGATGAGGCTGGCAGCCTTTATGAACACACCAGGCCAACGACAAGGGAAGATAACAAAAAGGGTCTCTAGCAAAACAGCTATGTATTCCCACAGCACTCTTTAGAGAAAGTGTGCCACCAAGTGTCTATTGAAATACAAGCTGCTAAAAGCAACAAGTATCTGATTTCAGCTAATTAATACATGGCGCATCTGCATGAACGAYGCAGAGAGTGCTCTTCTGTGTACTGGAGAGATGCAGCTTCACTGGCAAGCATGTGGCATTTCTTCTGTATCACTCAGTGTATCAGAGGAATCGATCTTTCTTCACACACAGACCCCCCACACACACCCTGGTACATGAGGAAACAGAATTCAGTTACAGAGTCTCAGGTCCTGGGCATTTCTGCTTAGGCACAGCCGTCCTCGTGAGCCCACGCTTAGCTCGAGCTGTAGTTGCTCATGCTTCTGCATTAATAATAATAACAATAACTAATGATGAAAAGGCCTTCTATTACACTTTTCAGTGGGACAGCTCAAGTTCTTAGCAAATAAGTGTATGGTGATGATAGATGGGAAAGGAAGAACTACACAAATTGTTTCAGTTCTGTGCCCTGAACTACCAGAAGGTAAATGGCATGGTCGGAAGCATATGCATGTCTCCCAAGACTCAGCCCAGTGCTATATGAAATAGAAAACATCTGTGTTCCTTTTTTTGGTATATAAACAAAGGAGCAATCTGAATACAGGTGCTTGGAGTGGTACTGGTGTCCTCCTGCCACGCCAGGAATCCAAACCTGGATATGCAGCTGTCAGTCTCATGTCAGAAACATGCAGCCTGAGGTACTTTGCAGGAGCAAAGCTTCTCTGATGGCTCTTTGGCAGCCCTTACAGAAGGAGCAGAGAGTTTGTCTGAAAGGACAGATCTATTGGTGAAACCAAGGCATAAAGCATTTTGGCTACAGAAAGAAAAAAAGAAAAAAGCTCAGTCTAGGCTATGGTCTATACAGAAACCACTGCTGAGGGACTTGTTGCAACACATCACCATCATAAAGACCCAGCAGATACACTGACTAAATTGTGGCAGTGGTGGGGGTGTGTTTCTTCTTTACTTACTATATGCATGTAGCACCTATGCAGATGTTTCTTTACCTCTATTCAAAAGTTCTGTATGCCCAAGTAGTTTATTCCTTTTTCCTCCCAGATATAAGCCATGGCAGTATAAAACATACCTTATGTTCAAGAACGAAATGAAAATTCAGAATTGCTAGCATGCCACATACACTCTGCAGCCCACATCAGAAAAGTTTCAGGACATGGTAAAGCAGCTTTTATATTTCATCTCATTTGCTTCACTTACAAAGTAAATTCAACAGAATCACAGAATAAGATGAAGGACTTTTAAACTCTGAGTTAGGAGTTTGACTCAAGAATTTAAATGGAGTATAACTAATCATAAAATATACACTTTTAGTTAATTTTGTGCTTGTCTTTGTATAGACAAGCTGTTAGACGGTATGAGGTTTGGTTGTTGTCTTTATCTCAGAGTGAACGCAACAGGATCTTAATTTCAGCATAAGCTGTTAGCCACTACCCAATAATATAGCAATATTAGAAGTAATCAAAGTTTTAAGTTATTTTTTCTTTCAGATTGTAGGGGATCAAGGAACGTTTGGTTTATAAAGAAAAAAAGAGAAGTCAGACACATGGAGTCTCTCAACCAGCACAATTCTCTGAGATTAGGAGACTGTCATTCAGCTTTCATCTCTAATTTTTCCTCTTGCTCATTTTTCCATCTAAACAAGAAGTGTTATTAAATCGAGAAGATTAGCAACAAGATCAACGCTTTTTCTTTTTTCTTTTTTTGCCCCTGTGTTCTGTAAGGAAGGAAACATCCTGCAATCACTTGCAAAGCACATGGTCATAAGCATGCTGCAACTGTGGATACCAGTGTGCAAGCCGATCCTGCAGCTAAGCCTCCTGTTGCTTAAACAAGCAGGGCTACCTGTTCTCAACCTAATTTCAGTATTATGTTAGGGAGAGAAGTCTCTTTGTATCAGACCTGACAGGCATGTGTTCCTGAGGAAGTGGAGGGGAAGCCCTCCGTTCATATGACTAATTAGACAGGCTTCACGCTGGGTTGCTCTTTTTTGATGCTGATCCCTGTACTAATTGTCAGTTTGTTCTTTGGGAAGGCAAGGTTGAGTTCAAATGCTGCAGTGCCTTGTTCCCCGTTAGCTTTCCTGACCTTAAACTGATGCGAATTGACAAGGAACAGACTGGGGGAGAGAGAGCACGGTCCTTTCCACTTGCGGAGAGTGCGCTTTGGAGCCACAGGAGAAAAACAGAAACAGGAGGACAATTAACAGGGAGCACTTAAATAAAGCAGACAGTCATACCCGTGAAGCGGGAGCACCAAGAGTTTGAGGGGGAAAAAGCAGCACGATCTTGATTGATATGCAGTCACTTCTAGTTGAGATTCTCCAGCTCCTTTAGGAAAGTGAAGATGGTTTAATTTTTAACCAGATCTCCAATCGGATTTTTTGCTCTGCTTTTATTCTGGTTAGATCTGCAACAGTTTAAAACCAAGTTACCACAGCTGAGGCAGGCTCACTTCCCAACAGCTGCCTGCCCTTTTTTTTTTCTTTTTTTTTTTTTGCTGAGGCTGTTTTAGCTCTGGTCAGGCTTTCATGGCAGGAGAGGAGGAGGGGGGAAGAAAAGGGGAGCATTTAATCAAATCTGACATTCAGGAGCTCAATCCTGCAAGGTACTGAGCTCATTGACCTCAGTCCAGCAAAACAATATACATAGGACTTCAAAGGGGATACTCACATGCTTAAAGTTAAGCAGATGTCTAAGTGGTGTATTGGATTTGGGCCAGGGAAAGCAGGGCCTTCCAAAAAGCTCAGGCGCTCCAGTGCGCTCAGGTCTGCAAACCACCACCTTTATCGGCTCAGTTCTCCGTGTAACTCCAGAGCAGGTGTTACAATTATAGCAGGGTCTGAGATGAAAGGGGCCCAGGGGCTTGACTGCAAAGGCAGGAGAAAACTGGCAGTTTTCTGGGCAGTAGTCCCTGTTCTTTTCCTCGCAAAATAAATGCTCTATTATGCTGTTTCTTGTTTAGGATGAAATGAGGCAGCCAAATGGTCCATTCCCCTCTAAAGTCCTAAAATTCTAATTTACAATCGAGGCATGACAACTCTGCAAAAGAGGGACGAAAGATTTCAATTTTGTCGGTTGGGCTTTTCCCCTATTCTTTCTGATGCTTTTAATTTTAGTAAAATGGTTCAGGAATACAAAGACACAGCTTTCTGATTTTGGCGGAAGTCTGCTTGGGAGTCACTGTGTGTCTGTGAGCATCCTCAGGGCCTGACTTGAAAAAGTGGGCATTGTGCAACTTTAACAGACTGTCTTCCACACTGCGTATCAGAGGGAAACAGAAGAGTCTTTGGCCAAATGAGGACTCTCTTGGTCTGATTTCAGACACAATGGTCTCAAGGAGGACTTCAACATGTCTTGGAGGTAAATAGTGAACAAGAATTCATTCCATGATGTTAACAACAAGAAGAAAAGAAATCCCAAGCAATGATCTCTACTCAAAATCTCTGTCTGAACTCTATTGGAAAAAGTAGTGATTATCAACTGCTCTGCTCCTTTCATCCAACATACTTCAATTAAATATGTTCTGCATAGGTACATGTGCACACACCTATATATCTTCCAGTTCTTACTTTATTGGTCCATAGAATTTGGACAACCAGAAATCTTATTTCTAGACACAGCACAGATACATGCCTGTCCACCTAAGTGAACGGAAGTGTAAGCAAGTGGGAGGGATAGAGATAGAATGTTCCAACTTCCAAATAAATTAATTCTGCAGAAGTTCAACTGGCTGGACAAGAACTACGCAATTATTGAAGATCTATGAAATTCCAGCCTTTGAAATGTCTTTGAGATATGCTAGGAACATGTATTAATCAGTAAAAAATGTTAAACATCAGCTTTCTCATAAAAGTCACTACTAAATTACAATGGCTTTACACAGCACTCGTAATGTGATTTTCAAATTTTCTTTCAAGATTTGACATTTAAAAAATTTTCTGCTCAGGATATGCTTTCCATTTCAGTGAGATTGTCCAAGAAAAGGAGAGACAGCACTCTACAAACAGGTGGGAGAAGCCAGCAAAAGGAGAGTCCAGAGAAGCAAAGCACTGTTATAGATCCAACCTGATTTAAAATCTGTGACATACGTAGAAGCTAATGTATACTAAAAAAAAAAAAAACAAAACACAAATAACCCTGCTCTCTCACTACACTTTTCTTAATACTTGTCTTAAGTATTTTGCATTTTGCAATACTTGTCAAAGAATTTTGCACTGCTGTTTTAATAGCCTGCCAGTGTGGATAAGACTACTCCAGTCCTCCTTTCTCACGATACCTCAAGAGAAAAATGTCACCTCAGTCTTTCAACTTCTGGGGATTCAAGGTAAAATCAGAGTTTTTCAAACTTGATATAAGTGTATATATTAAGGGCTGCCATGTAACAGACTACACTGTCTTTCTCCTGCTACCATCTCTAGCTCTACTGTGAATGATTGTCTGGTCTGGAATAAAAGGAATAGTGCAAGCAAAAATTCACCTCGGTCATTTGTCACTCGTGACATGGGAAGTAACAAAACACTCTTGCTTTCATACTTTGAAAGCACAGGTTTTCTATTTTAGCACTTGAGCAGCAAAACGTCTTCCTTGTCGCTGTCTGCGGTAGGCCATATTTTCATTTAAATGATGGGTTTTCAACATTCTGTTGTCTAGACTTTGTCTATATAGGCAAAGACTATCTCATCATCACCTTTCTCCACATTTGCATCAGCACAGACTTGCAAGAAGCTTTCCTGCAGAACTTTATCAAAAGGTGTATTAGCAATACAGGTCAGAAAATCCTTAAAAAAAACAAAAAGGCATGTAAAAGAGAAGTCACAAAGTGTCATACCTGGTGTACCTATTCCCTCCGAGCACAAAGACTTTGAAAACCAGAGCAGTGGGCTCTCCTGTTCAGCCATGACATGTGTCCCTACATGTCCTCATGAATTTCTTTCTAACAAAAGGAAGGACTTGAGGAATGCTAGAAGGCACTATGCTACATCAAGTTTGCATTCAGATCAAAGTCTTTATTCCAAATCCTGTCATAGGTAGCCATTACAAAGCCTTCAATCAGATGCTATGTCTTGGCCCTTCAAATTTTTCTTTTAAATAAAAAATAATGGTTTTTCTTAGGTTTCTGAGATGTAGCCAGAAGAATCAGTGGTAATCTCCTACCCATCTCTGAAAGAACTGGTTACTTGCATCCTATTCCCACATTTGGATAATGATTCAACAGCATGGGTTGAGTCATACAGATAACTTGGGCACAGCCACAGTTGTACAGCTGTAAAAGCTCCTGTTGCATCAAGTCATCAGAAGAACACACGCAAAAAGTCAGAGAGGTGGATGCTGCTGTCCTCCTGTCCTAGGGTTCCTACATCTGTAATGAAAACTCTTCATGTACCAGAGTTCCAGATAACAGTCATAACAAAACCATCAGAGTATAGATGGCACAGCGTTCTTTCCCCATCCCTCCCTTCTCTTTCACATACAGAAAACAAAATAAGGCAAATAAACATAAAGCACAATGATAACACAGTAAGTCCCATCATTAGGGTTATGTCAGAACACAACCAACAGTCCAGGTTTCCTAGAGATTGTTGTGGAAGGAATCTATTTCAGCATCATGCCTGTGCCACATAGGCCATCTAAACCACAAAAGAACAGCAGGATATCTTCGCTGCAGTTCAAGGTCATTTGCAAATGTCTATTGAAGTGAGTCTCATGAAAACAGTGCTCTTGATATTGCAGAGGTCATGGGCCCAGTGCTTGGTTTGTCGACATAACAATAATTATTCCACAATAACAAGCTTAGCCACAACAATGGGGACAGAGTATTGGGGTGGTAGAGTTTCCAACCTGCAATTTTCAACCTCAGTCTCCCCATTCAGAGTGGAAACTGCAGTGTGTGTGGTATGCCTTCTGACTGATGTACAAGGTCACTGAAAGCAAAAGTGTAGCACTTGCTGAAATAAAAGTTTAGACTAAACAGCATGTGATATTGTCAGGACTTGACCACGCGAAGGAAGCTTTCATCACCAAATAGCATTTTACCAGATGTTCATGAGTACGCACACCCAAACTCACAATCTCCTGTCTATTAGGGGGAAACTCTCACCATTTTTCTTTGTTCATTACAATAGGGTCCTAATTGGACTAGGTTTATAGGAATATTTCAACATCTAACAGCTCCCATTGTAGACAGCTGGGAGTGAATATTTGAAAACCTGGTCATCAGGCATAACCACTGTGGGAGACAGGGAGAGCCTAGGAGAGCGCACCAAACACAGTACTACCGACAGTAGCCTTATTCAAAGACTGCCACGATATGAAATGGGTAAGGTGAGGAAAGAGGGGATTTTGGGGTAGATGGTGGTGAAAGGTCATAGTGCTGTGAGGGAAGGAACAGAAAACTCTGGGTGGGAACAGCTTGGGAATGGGGAAGGAGCTTGAAGAATGAGAGCGATGTGCTGGAAAAGTGTCAAAGAACTTGGAAGCACTGGGGTACTTGAACTCTAGGATAGTAGGATTGAGAAGTAGAAGATTATGAGTTCCCATCACCCAGCCTCTCATACTAAATCAGAAGATGGGGTTATCTCTAGTTAGAGATAACCAGACCCTCATTAGGAGTCCAGGACATACAGAACTCCATCTAATTTTTTCTTGCACTGAACTATAAGAACACTCCCTTTTGAACAAGCTGGAAGTGTTTCCAACCTCTTTTGGCCATAGGGTAGGTCTGTCAGAATTTCCTAAGCAGTTTTGGATATCTTTCATGTTGTGCTCTGTCTTGTAAAAAAGCTTCTTTCCAATATGCAAGAAATTCTAACATTTCATTATTTACCAGTCTAACCCAGATGATGCATTTGTTCCAGTTGTAGCAAAACACCACTTTGCAAAAAAACCGAAATCAAATAATCACTCCTTAACTAATACTCAAAGAAAACCAACATGTCATGGTGTTCACAGCAAACACCCCTCACTCCTGATAATTGCAAAGTGAAATCTGGGCTGTGAGTGTATTCTTATGTGTAGAWCCTTTCAAAATGTTGTAAAAGCAGTGAATAGACTCTTTGCATATGAATCAAGGATTTTCTACAATGTTTTTTTTAATAAAAGGATCTAAGTGAAAATGTGACTATTTCATATTAAGGAACAATAAATTAATCCTGAAAATAGTGCTGACTATGATTAAAATAATTTATTTTTTGAATAATTTTACGGGTTTCATTTAGCTTGCTCTTGGTTTCTTTTTGTCTCCATCCTCCACTAGCACAAACTGTTGTGGCATTGGAAAAGCTATTCCCCAATTCCCACTACGATACGCTTAAGGCCCTTAAGACCTCCTGAACATCTCTATGTAGGAAACAATGAAATTGTTTATTGAAGTATAAACCCACTTATTTCATAGAACCCTAGAATAACTTAGGTTGGAAAAGACCTCTGAGGTGCCCAAGTCCAACCATTAGCCTAGCCCTGCCAAGTCCACCACTAAACCATGCCCCACATTCCCAGGCCCATCCTGGGTCTCCTTGCTACACATGTGTTGGAAAGAGGTGACAAAAGGGGTTTAGAATGGTCTGTGCTGCCAAACTGCTACGGCTTAACTTTAGCCATGCCTGGCTTTGGAGATGGCACTGGGGCAGCTGGAGGGAGCCCTAGGGCAGAGGTAGCAGAGGGAGCTCAGAGAGGCAGAGCTTGCTCACTGTTCACCTTGAAACCCAACACCACAGGGTTATGTGAGTCTCTGTACCACATGAAAACTGCTCCAAATGAGCTGTTGAAAAACTTCATTTCAGGTACAACTCACTACATACTCCCTGAATGTGTCACTGCCTCACAGAAGAGCCACACTGACAAGAGGTGTTCATCTGATATTATTTATACTGGGGCCCAAGTAAGGGAAAAGTGGAATAATTTACATTGAAGCAGCTACGATACTTCACCTTTCTAAGTGAAAAAACTAAATTTCATTAGTTCTTCCCCCCCTCTACCCCAAAGATGAAGCTCTGGGAGATGGTTTATTTGCTACTATGATCTACAATAGCTTAACCTCCAGTCTTATTGAGTTGGACCTCACAGTTTTAAAGTAGTGTCCTAAGGTAAATGACACAATTGTCTTATTTTTCACAAGTGCGAAACATTAATACAAATACAAATTTCAAAACAGGTGTTAGGTAGAAGAGTACAACATCAACTGAAAAATGAGTAAAATAACAACGTTATTCAGGACAATCCAGACAGAATATAATTGAAGAAGAGTGTAGTTACAATTTGACTTTCAGCACACAAAGACAGGTAAAACTAAATCCTACAAAATAACTCATCAGAGAAGCATCAAGAAATGTTTTCTTCAGTAAAGTAGGAATTTTAAATAATATTCAAGAGTAACTTTGCCCAAAAATAGTGGATGTCACAGCAAAAACTAGTGAGGTGATGGTGTCTGCTTCTCACAAAATAATTGAAGGTGTACCTGATGAAATTACCCTTCAACAATCTTAAAAATAAAGGAAGGGAAGTACTTTTTCATACAAATAGTTAAATTCTGGGACTTATTGCCACAGAAGGCTGTGAAGGCCAGAAGCATAAAAAGAGAGTCAGAAAAAATTAGGCAAACCTGTAGAGGATAAGTGCATATTCAAGAAATAGCGGTCCTTACATCGCTGATGTTTTTAAGCCGGAAAAATATGTCCAAAAAAGGATCCCTTTCTATCTGCTCAGACAGATTATGGCAAAACAACTAACAGAGTATTAACTTGTATAGATCTTTTGGTCTGGTTCACTGTAGCAGCACTTATGGAAATGAAAAATAAAAGTAAAAATATTTTTACCCCTTTTATTCATCAATGTATTTTTTCCATTTCTTTATCCCCACCTGTTTCAACATGATGCTATTTTCAACATAAAAGCCTGTTAGAAGTGTCCTACTGCCTATATTAATAATTTTATACCTGTTTGAAAAACAGGTATAAAAGAGATTGCAAGAAGAAACAACATCATCCTTAAAACTATGGACGTAGTATAATTCTATGGTATATCAATTCAGTATTCTAGAGTTTGTGTTTGTTACTGTCTCTTTCAATATTCTAGTTTAAAAGTAATTTAATCCTAATAGTTTTTATATGTTTTAAAATTTTTATACTAAGACTTAGCAACTAGGAAAATTAGATCAAACCCCAAGTGTAATCTATTTTTAAGACTATCCTCAGAAGCGTTTCTTTTACCCAAAAACATACCTTAAAAATGTACAAAGAAGGAACATGGAAGATGAGTAGGTTGAACAAGACCAACACTTTGAGTAGAAAGCAGAGATACCTCAAATGGTGCATGATTTTATCACTGTAATACAATTAAAATTCTAACTCCAAGATCCAGGAAATTTATTATTTTTCTACTTGACGACAATTCTTTCCTAAACCTCCGTGCTACACTCAGTTCTGTTTAATTAATGGGAGACTACATTAAAACATACAGCATCAAGTTGAGTTTTAACAAACATTTCTCAGGAGCACCAGACAGCCTTTTAACCACAGCTCTAAAAGCTGTAACATCACTGCTTGCAAGCACCTCATGTAATAACAGGACACTTTTAGTAAGGTAGAACCAACATAGCACATTCAACCTGAAAGAAATGGCATAGCAAGGAAGGGTTACCTGCACACGGCTGTCCCTGGAGATGCTCTGTGCATACAAGTTGCATACCAGAAGCATGAATGTAGATGACTGCTCACAGAAAAGTTAGATATTTCACAGAATTTTTAGTGCTACACTGCCACCCCCTTCCCTGTTATTTCAGGAATCTCCTCTCCATTCACCACTGACAGCTCCAACAAGCAGGTGGTGGTTTTCCATGGCCCTTCCCTCTTTGGCATCACTAACCCCACAGATCACACAGATGTTTCTCAGCCCCAGGACTTCCAGATAGACAGGAGCAAAGCAGTCTGCTCCTTACTACTCAGGAAATAGGCACATCACTCAACTTCTCTACTTTTCACAGTAGGTTGTAGCAAGGTCAACACCTACCTAAGAGTACCTAGAATGAAACCAGGAGCACCTGCAAACCCTTAACACCTTCCTCACCCCAAAAGACAGGCATGCCTTTGTGTACAGGTGTTGTAACTCCACACCCGGTAGAAGGATGCTAGGTACTGATTTTAAGTGCCATGTAGATGTTATTTGTGAGCGCTGATAGAGAGCTTCACCGTGTTCGCTCATCCAGAGGAGCTGAAGCAGCGCTACAGCTCTTCTTCAGTATCTTCGTTGGTGATCGAGAAAATAGCCTCAGTGACACCTAGACCTGGACTACTCAAATAGCAAGCTGTGGTCTGGATTGACATCACCCCGTGGTCTCAATTTTGCCTGCTGGAACCCTTACCAGTAGTCCCCACATCTTGGTAAAAATGGAGGCTCTGCTCCTCACAGCTTTCCTGGTGTCTTGGGGGGCTGTTGTGAAGCCACCACATGCAATAACCATCTCAGGGCCTGGGTGTTTCTTCTGGCTGACCACGGTTCAGTAAAACTGCCTGGGAGGCTTTAACAAACAATAATTTAGTAGCTGTGCTCTCAAACCTTATGTTTCAGGAGTTAAACAACTCCAGAGATAAGAAGTTATTTTGTAATCACCACAAACAATGAGTTTATATGACCCAATATGCTACATGACACCTTCTTAGCAACCAGTTCAGCATCAGCTGTTCTCACTTCATTAAATTCAAACTTTCTGTAGGACTGTCTAGAGCCTAATAAGAGAGGTATTTCTCATTCGTGTCCCCCTATGCTTCCTCAGGTTGATTTTTTTCCTGGTGTTTTAAGAAAAAGTCTCTACCAATAAGATCAGTGATTTTTTGAAGACAAAAAATATGTTTGGGCAATGAAAAGACCACAAAACCAAGCTGAGCAAAGCACTGCACATCTATATCTGTTACTTTGAAAAGATACTTTCAAAACATTGCAGTTTGGTTTCATTACTCTACCAGCTCCAGACCAGCACATAAAACAGCACATTGCTTTATTACAATTTGAGCAGCATCTGGGGTGGGATCACTGTGTTAGAAGATTAGCCACAACCCTCTTAGTAAGGGACAATAGGCACTCCTCTCCATCATAGCATGGCTTGCTGCCTGTTTTCTTTAAGAGAGACAGTTACTTTTAGAGAGGGAAATAAGAGATTTTAGAGAAAAACAAAATCAAGGCCTTAATGAACTGATAATGATTTATTTCTGTATGGTAAACAAGTTCTTCTGTTCTCTCAGAGTGGGACCCAAAACCTGCTGAAGGTTATGGAGCCTCCCTATTGATTTAAATGGGCTTTGGATCTTCTCTAATTTCCTCCTCACAGTTTTATCTTATTTCTAAGAGGCCAGATGCTGGGTCCATATCTGCTTAAATCTATATTTTGCTAATGGAGCTCAGGTTACTGTAGAAAGAAATGTAACCAAGTTCCCTTAATCCCCATTGCTGGGTGGCTCTAAAAGAGAGACTTAGTCCACCCTGCGGTGGCGAGATAAGAATCATATTTTAAACCAACCTACTTTAAATGAAATTAAATAGCTGTCAGTGTTAATTGAGGACACTTGCCCCTGCAACAAAAACAACAAAAAAATCTGATTTTGTTTCTTCCTTCTAAAAGAGCTGCACTTATTTCATGTCTTCAAATGGTGAAATAGGTATGACCTCCCAGAAAACTGAGGACATATAGACATTTGTGCAAACTGCATTTAGGGAGAGGGAATATTCCTTAAGTTTCTGTATAATATATGTTGAACTCACCCTTAGATAAAATCATAAATAACGTATACTTGGACATTTAATAATAACTTCCGGCTGTTTATGAGCGACGAAGTACCTTACCTGTGTGATATTATACTCAAATTAGAAAAAAAAATTCTAGATAGCATACACAAAAAAACCTGCTGCAGCTGAGGTTGTGTGCCACAAATGATCTCATGCATGTGACATGGCATTTCACATGCTGGAAAACAGTCTGGGCTGAAGCAGGGTCACAGAGCAGCAAAAGGGCTGTTCTGTGGTTTTATCTATAGGTGGTATTCTAGACCACTGTATTCATCGATGTCCTTTCTTTAAAATGTCATGCAGATTAATAAATAAATAAATCAAAATTAAGCAAATACAGAAACCTCCCCCAGCTTCATTTTGCTGATAATTCAAAATATTCTTCAAAACACCTGTTCTTTAAAAAAAACCATCTTACAACCTGTTGTGTTGTTGCCTTTATTTCTGGAAGGTTATCTCTCTCAGTTAACACAAAGTCCTTTGCCAAGGTTTGATATTCAGTGTCTGAACTGTACTAATCTGACAGTTTTCATAGGAGGAGATATTATCCTTTAACAGACCAACAAATATAAATGGAAGAAATTAAAAGGTTTTAGGTTAATTTGTTCAGACAAGCCACACAGTACCACCTCTGCTTATTAAAACAATGAACATGCAACCATCTCTAGCATTTCATAAAGAGATTTTCCTTTTAGTCATGTTGAAGTCATTCCTGAATTGCCTCCTTTGAATATACATACCACTAAAGCTCCATCCCTCAAACCTTTGCAAGAAGCTATCCAGAAGGAGGCCTAACAGGGCAGGAGAGAATTCACTCAAAGAAACACACACAAGTGTGAAATGTCTTTTGGGACTCATTCTCTTTGTCTGATCAAAGCTGCAGACCCTAGCTGCAGAGGTACTACATGCAAATTGTCTCGTCTGCTGTCCTTAGGATTGTAAAAGTCATTCCCAGCATGATGATTTCCTCTTAGTTTGGAGCTTATCTCTTTCTGCTTAGCTAGCTGGTGAAATGCATCCTGCTGGATGTGTTGCACCCTGGCTGGTGGAACTAACCAGAAAGCAGTGGTCCAAATCCTGCAATTCTTGTGCCAGGAGAGTTCAAAACTTTTTATATAGCTGTTAATTAAACTAAAACCTTCTCTAGCTGCTAGACCATACCCCTTTACACATACCAACATAGATGAAGGGTCAATGATTTATAAAATGAACAAAACTGAATGGACAAATTGTCTACAACTAAATAGAGGCATAAATTAATCTGCGTACAAATAAAGTGGAAAATTCATTGCAATAGAAAAAACCTCAATCCTGAATGATCTCATTCCATTATATTTAAAGGAGTCAAACCCATTTTGTCCACTGGTACTTTGGGGAACAGGAGAACCGCATTTTGTTTTCACACATGGAATGAAACGCAGAATGAGCTCTGTAAGGGATGAATACTCAGAGGGATTTTTCTTTTTTCCACATGGTCTCTGCTTTTTTCTGTCTGCTTTTCCCACCTCTTCTTGCCTACCCCCAGCGCTTTTATTCAGAAAAACACAGCATGAATAAACAAGACCACCAGTAAGAATGTGAACTATTAGCAGAGGAATCTTGTAATATTTCTTTACTGTGGCCACGTATAGAACCCGATTAAAAACTAATACACAGCACATTACACATTAGACTTTACTAACACCCTCCTCCCACTCTTAGTTTTTCCATTTGATTTTCTCAATTCTGGGCTTTTATCACCATAGTGATTTGTTAAAAGTCCATCATAGTCGTGTGACACTGCAAAAAGCATTGTACTCTCAAGAACATTCTCACCATTTCTGAAATATCCAATTTTTGTCTCACTTGTACTGAAGAATACTTAACCCTTGGGGTGTTTTCAACTCTACTTGAATGCTGTGGTGTTTACATTTATACATTTATTCCAACTATGTCATTAAGTTAATATTTAATGAACGGCATTTCCTCCCACCTGACTGGGGTTAAGGTTAGATGAAGTCCTGATGCCTGAGCACCAGCAACAAACATTGAAGTTGTTCATATTGATGCCTCTCACTGAGGAACAGTAATACCTGAATGATTTATAGTACTGAGAGAACTCTCTGGGGTTTAGGACTGCAAACACCTGTCCACAACTTTAACGGGTGAGTGTATCCCTGTCAAGGCCCTGGATGGATTGCTCCATCCTGGGAGTCTGGCCATGAGAAGCCTCTACAGGTCTCCCCTTCCCTCCTGATCTACAGTGAGGCTCAGGCTTCTATCCCTGGTCTCAGCCTGAGCTACATCTCCAGTGCTCAATCTCATACATCCCCATCCCTGACCCCTGGACTAGAGGCTTGGCTGTGGACCTGCCTTATCACCATGGGCTCATCTAAGTGACCTGGGCTCTCATCTCAGCCTGGTGACCCTCCCCAGACTTGCTCTGCTTGCTGCTCTCAAGCACCATGGGACAGATCCCAAAAGATTCATTATTTAAGGTTTTAGAAGCACTTTTATAATAAGAAATGAACTACAGAACTCAGCCTGTGCTTTGTGGAGATGACTTCTGAAAGTCCCAGTCTCCAGCCCATCTGGAGATCCAAATTCTGCAGAGAGCATGGAAATATTTGTTTAATGGTGAACATGGTGGGGAATGCTATGTTCATAGCTGGACTTGATGATCTTAAAGGTCTTTTCCAACCTCATCAATTCTATGATTCTATGATTTCAAGACCTAGCTGCGTTATAAGATCTTCAGTTTGACTTCACATAGAACCTTCAACCTGGAAAATTTGAGAAGTGAAACCTTCTGTTCTCCCCAGAATATCTGGAGCTTACAAATTTCTATCAGCTCAGAAACAAATGCTGAGCAAGACACTGGTGGGAAGAAGCTTTTGCCAAGAAAAATGCTTGTGCCACAAAAACCAATGTTTTAATGAAAAAGCAGATATTTATTGAAAACACATGATTTATTTGTGGCAAATCCATACCAGTTTCAAAACCTACAAGTGGGATTGCCTTAAACTTTCCTATTCTTTGTTTTTCTTGTAATTTCTCTGTTGCTGGTAGGTAAACTACAGCTGTTTACAGATGTTTACAATTTCCACACAGTCTGCAGTTGGGAAGATGAGAAGGGCCCGTTTAGATTCAAGAGGACCATTTTTATAACAGCTCAGAAACACCAGAGCTGGTGACTGCAATGGCAGCAGGAAAAGGCTGGCAGGGAGAAGGCCACCATTTTGCTTCTTTCATGAAGACATCATAGAGCCTTGGTAAACAGATTGCCAGTGGGGTGTCCCTTTTCCCATCTTTTTCCTGCCTGCTTCCTTCTGTCTTCTTCTCTATTGCAGCATGATAAGACTCTGACCAGGGCATCTCCATGGCACAGCTGCTGTCCTTGCTGGGTGTGGGGAGAAGCCAAAAGGCAGTAGGGGAGCAAAAGGGCCATGCTAAGACACAGGCCAAGTTTGCTTGGGTGGTTGCCCGCTGGTGGCTCCAGCACAAAGCCCAGAGCCAGTCTCAGAGAAAGAAGAGGGAGAGCAACACAGAAAACCCAGGAGACAGAGACATGAGCAACCTGTGTTTCCCACCAGCACTGAATTTTTTGAACCTGAAGTGCTTTACAGCTCTGCTCCATTAAGAGTGGCAGGATGAGGAGACTCCAATTCATCAAAGCCACAAAACAAATCCTGCCTTAAGCCATCGGGTTTCACATGAAAAAAACCAAAAGGAGAAAACAGAAGCCAAAAATGTTCAATAAAACCACAGAGACAATAAATCTGCCCAGTTTCATGCAGAAAAGTTACCTTTGAAACATCCTCTGGCAAACCTGATGAGAGCTTCAGGTCCCTAATGAAACCTGAAACCTCTGGGCTTGTGTTTTGGCTGTTAATTCAGCACAAAGGGAAAGAACTACCCTCCCAACTAAGGAGAAAAAAGACCTTAAAACACCTCTGCTGCTTTCTTCTTCCCAAGGCATTCCTGCTTTCTGATGCTTCCAGTAGCAGACAAACAGTGCAGATTCAGCAGGAACTGGTGGGAGAGAGATGCTGCCCACATTTCTGAGAGATTTTGGGTCAGGCTTGGGGCTTGCCATGTGCCCAGAAGATAGCACCCAGCCCTAGGAATGAGAAGAGTGGTACTCCCTGTCACCCAGTCTTTAACTCTGAGGATGCATGGGCAAAGCACACAGAGTGTTTTCCCACAGCTGCTCAGTGAGCGGTACAGGGATTTCCTCTTCAACCCCAGTTTTACTTCTTTTCCAGCTAGTTAATATTATTGCCATGGCAGAGAGTTTAGCAAGCCAAGAGAAAGTGCCAAAATCGCTGCTTTCCTAGGGACAGTGGGTAAAGGGCAAGACTGCTCTGAAATTAGCAGATAAGAGCAGACCTTAACTGAAGCTTTTATCGGTTGTTTGTGTTCACCGAGGCCAGATGATTTTCAAGGAGCCGCTTAGAGATTTAAAGCGCTGATGTGACAGGAACTCTTTGATTGTAATGTTCCTGCCCTCTTCTTGCAGCCAGTGTTTATGTAAACTTGAGAAAAACTGCCACTACTGTTCATCTCCCTCATTTTTCAGCCTTAATGGTAATTACATTCCACGCATGACAGGAGACTCAGCATTGCATTCAAGACGGGGGCTGTAACTTTGCTTTTGACATGCCATTACTTTGCATTAAGTCACGGTTTCATAGAGGGGAAAAAAAATAACATGTTGCAAAAGTGTGGGCGTAATGAGCACTGCAAAAACATACTGTTGATGTGCATAAGTGGTTTCAATAAAACACTGCAGCCTGAGATTTCCAGGGGCATCCAACTGATGGAGGCATGACTACGCTACTGGGTTTTATTTGAAGCCAGGATTCCAGTTTCATGTCATATCTTCTTTTTTTTTAGGGGCAAAATTTCTATTCGTCTGTGCAAGATTGCTACCTTCCCCTTCTTTGCTCTCGGCTTTTCTCTCTTATCTGCTAAGCAATCTCTTTTCTCTGTGCCTTGGAGAAATCCCATGCTACCAAATATTGGTTACATCTGCCCAGTCCTGCTTGAACTACACACCTTAACAGAGGTTTCCTTTTGTTTACTGTAATGAAAAAAGATGGTTATCTTAATGAGACATTTACTTAGCAAATAATTTACTCCTTTGTTTCATCTGCTTGAAGTTTGCTGTTCAGATACAATCTGGTCAGTTGCTGGTGTGAAGGAGGAAAAATAAGTAACAGTTCCTAGTTTTTTCCTCCAGAAGGATGCTGTCTGCATGGACACCTGACTGATGGCCATGTATGTCATGTTTTTTGAGAATAATAGCAAGCTGCATCATTAACAAGCTTCCACAAGATACAGCTTACAACTGCTTTTTGTGTGACACTCAGAACATCACAATGTATGCACGCATCATCTGAGGAATCTCACAGCCATGAGCAACAGGCAGCAGAGCACAGACAAGACATTTTGATTTGGAAGTAAAATTCGTCCTCAAGCTCCCAAATATCATTACCCATGTGAACTGCATCCCTAGCAGCCACAGACTAAAATAAATGGACCACAGTGAGAGATCTCAAGCAAGTCTTGACATAAAAACATCTTTGACTCACAGTTTCAACCCTGAAACAAAGCCAACTCCTCTGGGCAAGGATTATTTCTTTAGCACTTCAGTTTCAGCCTTGGCTCCAAGCTTCTGGTGAGGAAAGAGGTGGTTTTACCTTGAGCAGAAGCCAAGCTATTCCCCCACCGCATCTCATGCCGACTCCCCTGCCAGCAGCCCCTCCAGGATAACCCCTGTCTGCTTCCATGGCCTCAGGCATCACACGGCACCTCTTCCCTCCGCAGTCCCCACCTCACCTTGCTAGCACAGACTCCAGCTGAGGCCAGGCTGATTTATCTGTTTGCAAGGGTCAGTTGTGGCAGGTGCTGGCAAAGGAGTGTGGTGGGGCATCGGTGGGATCATACCATCCCGCTGTGCCAGGGGGCTACCTGGTGCTGCAGTCCACATCTCTTGGGAGCAGCAAGGTGCCAACACTTCTCAAGCATTTAGGCAGCTTTGAGATTATGGTAGTCTTAAAACTACCTCTGTTGAACCAGCTACTTTTTCTCTCCTTCCTGGAGAGCAAAATACATATGTGTGTATAACAGGTCAAAAGCTGCATCTGTTACTCTTGCAAGTGCAGATGCCCTAGAGAGGGGAACTACAAAAAAGAAAATAATTCACCTGTATGTTTAATCCAGCCTATGTTGAGAGGAAAGGACGTCCTGCTCCTAATGGAAACGGACTGTACACCTATTATATTAGTTTTCATTCTTTAAATTACAGATTAGATTTTAAAATTCCACACTGCTCCCAAAGACCTTTTTAAAGGCCTTTTTCAGGGTTTTATCTCATGGCCCTTACAGAACTTGCTTTAGATGACAAACAAAAAAAAAAGCAGAAAAAACCTTAAGCTCCAATCGATTGCTCTGGTAATGGAAATGGAAACCCTGCTTGTCCTTATTATCATGAGCCTTATTACCCTTGTCATCACCACCACCATTATGCCATGAGGCTTTTATTCTCCAGGCATTGTGAGGAGGTTCAGCGGCAGAAGGGGCAAGCACCCAAGCCTCTCCCTGCTCGGAGCTGCAGAGCCACACTCCCATCTGTCAGTGGTTCCCTTAAGTGGTGCTTTATCTTCTCTGCCTAATGACTTACACTTTATTGTATCCGTCTCACAGTAATGCTCCGAGTTCTCTGCTAAAATCAGGGATCCCCTCCAACAGCAGCCTGGGCAGGCTTATATAAAAAAAATTAGTCCCTGCCTCATGGAGCTTGCCCTTTAAACCATCAGGGCTTTCTAGGCTGGATCCCCACCCTCTTATGATGCACTGATTTGTTCCTGCTCAAATCAGTGGTTTTTGCTTGGAATACCCACCGTCAAATTCAGGAGACATGGTTCTCCTGCAGCAGCACATGGAAAAGCACATTTCCTACAGATGCAGAGGGTCAAATTTCATTTTTCAGCCTAGATGCAAGTCCAGGTCGGCTCTAGTGACTTTAACAGAAATTACCAGATTTTTAGGAGGATTAGTGAGAGCAGGGTATAGCCCACAGCAAATGTTTTTTAAAAATGTCATGTTAGTGACTTTTTTGCAGGCACACATAATAGACTTCAGGTAAGGAAATGTTGGTAGCCTCATAGTTTCAGTAGGATTATACTACTGTGATTGGGTATTTTTGTAGGCACAATTAAGCTGGAATAAGTATACATTTTTCTCGTGAGTGACATGCTACTGGAATCGGAGTGACTGTGCAGGAAGTATAAGACCTGAATGTGGCAATAGGATTAGATGAAAATATTTCCCCTCATGTAGAAATCTTGGCAGTATATGAAGAATTCCCTCAGGTTCTCCAAATGATGCTTTGCTCTTCTACAAATCCTATACTTACTAGAGAAAAGCACCTCAAAAACTGTATTTCAGAAAGAAGGTTTTCTCAATCTGATGAATATCAGCGCTGCTGAAACTAAAACTCTGTGGGCACAAAGTCCCCAAGCGAACTCTGGCACTTAGGGACATGGTTTAATGGTGGTCTTGGTGGTGCTAGGATAGCAGTTGCCCTCATTGATCTTAAAGGATTCTGTGATCTCTCAAACGTGCTAGAATGGGCTCCCACAAAACAAGCCACTTTTATGTCCCTAAAACACCTGAGGTCCATATCTCCCTGTGGCCCTTAGGTTCCACCACTGCTCAGGGAAAAAGGAACTAGTGTGAGAACACTGGGTTGCTGCTGGCTAGGGACCACTGCCTTCTTCAGGAATGAAGCAGTGGGGTCAGGAATGGCACTGCAATCACCCGTCCATCGTCATTTCAGGACCAGAGCTGGCACCTGTGTGTCACACTCTGCTGTGCTACAAGGACGGTGCCTATCTGACCAGAGCTGCCAGGGTGCTGTGTTACAAGGCATAAATGTGCTCAAAGGGCTTGGAAGAGAAGGCTGTAGAAGCAGAGGGAGTTGAAGCTTGATCTGAGCCTTACACTTATGTCCTGGGCTCCAGATCCTTACTTCATCTTCAGCTGGCAGCCAGACCATCTAGAAACTCTCACGTCTCTCTTCCTCCCTTCTTTGCCTTGTGCACCACTCACAGTCTAATTAGCTGTTCCTATTATTGCTACCTTTCTCCCATGATTGCCTTGTTCACTCCTAACAACGAGGAATGCGACTGGCTGGCAGTTATCAGTTAATTGGGGCTGAATAAGGTCACTGGGTAGGCATTATCCTGACCAAACCAAAATGCACATTGACATTCAGTGCAAACATTATCCTCTGCGTGAAATATCCCAGCTTTAACCAGATGCATGCCTTCCAAATTTGGGTGAAGCAGCTCCGCAAAAGCTCCACCGTGGTTCTGTCAGATCCAAGGGTATAAGCTGCAAGAAAGAGTCCACAGTGGCACATGCTGTGTGCGCACTGTGTAAGCAAGTTTTCTGGCACCCTTATTCACCAAGGCACTGGTGAACTGACTGTGGTTCAAAGTAGGATCATCACTAGGGAGTGATCACAGAGACGAGCTTCTGCATTCAGTGAATCTCACACATCTGCGTATCACAAGAATGGTCTCAGAGGGCCTTGCTGCGTGCTGAGAGTTGATGCTTCTTTTCCACTGCCTGTTTGGCCAGGTTGGAAAACCTTGCTTTCAAACATTCATTTGATTTCTGAGCAGTTGCCCTCTTTAACCTTTTTAGCATCCTGCTTTTATTTGCTAATGGTCTGTTTACACCACCTAAGTTTTGTTGATATGAGTAGTTGAGACATGTCTATTAATCATCCTAATGTCCATATTCATTTGCCTGTTCATGCATCACCATGTCTTTTTTTTTGTTATTCTTGATTCATTTGGTAAACCTTTCAGTGATTCAATTAGAAAACTGAAATAATATCCTGTGACTAAGGATCATGCTTAAGTCACAAAGGGGCTGGCTAAGAGATTTGATGGACGAGGCATGAAGTCTGATATAAGCAGAAAACATCTTTGTAATTCATTGGATATCACTTCCTCTGCTGTTAGGAAGCAAGACCCACAACATGGGCATGTGTCTGCTACAGTTGTGTCCTCCGGGAGGCAACCTGGATGCCCTGCATGGATTGCCTTGAGGATGGGTGAAGTGTTAGCCAGTGCAAGGCAGGGAGGGGTCTTTCACTCACAGTTCGACTCTCAGGATGGCTGCAGCTGTGACTCCACAGTCTAGGGAGGATATCTCTTAAAGGTAAGGGTGGCCATTAACCTAGGAGCCCAAACCAGGTGCTGTTCACGAAAGACCTTTGGTGAAATGGTAAATTCTGCCAACGACTTACAAATAGAAGCTGGAATTGCACTTAACCTTTTGCAATTAAAGATTGATTTCTCCTCCTAGCAGTGTTCTCATCTAACGAGGATGTCAGATTCTCAGAGGTGATACATTCAAATACACAAGAGTAGTTTCCCCAGCCACTATTACTTTATATAGGTGAATAATGAGTACACGAGTAAAAAGCCTCATTGGGTTTGGGGTGAGTATTAGAAGGATATACCTGCCGCTCAGGCTGGCTGTACAGTCAGCAAACAGTGGAGTACAAGTAACAGAGAGGATACTCTCTGCCTTCAGCAGCAAGGGAAAAGGGGCGGAAAAGGGAGGGCACTGCCGGAAAATCTTTATGTGCTGATCATTGACACTCAGATTTCAGATTTTCTGACAGAAAGCAAAGACTTAACCAATCAAGAAGATTAACAGCCATGAGGTTGAGGTTCAGCTCTGATATAAAGTGATTTAACACTTGGCTGTGCAAAACACTGAGCAAGAGAGTTTCCTTGCACCTTCAGCCAAGCAGAAACCCTCTGTGAAATTATCTAAAATAATGGCATCCTTTATGAGCTTTCATCCCCGCACCATCTGGTTGCAGTTGGCCGAGGCTGTTTCCATGCAGCACCCTGCACTTGGAGCACACGTGCACAGGCAGCTGTGTGTCAGGAATGGGGCTGCCCACCTTCCCTAAGCAGGAGCCACTGCTCGGGCACTCACACATTTCGGCGCACCCAAATCTCCCGGGTCACATTTCTATTTCAGGATGATTTTATAACTTTCATTTAAAGTAGGAAGCCTGCTTCAACTGAGACCCAATTTCATTGAAGGGGAGTTTACATCTTCGGTGTACTTTAAGCTGGGCTTTCAGCAAATAAAAGTGACTTTAGGTTTTATTCAACGTCATTTACAATTCTTATTTATTCAAAAATGAAGAGGATGTTGATACCTATCCGTCAGTTATCCTTTCACTAGCTCACCTGCTTTCTCCTTTCCCTTTGCCTTCACAAAATGAAATATGCTTGCTTTTGTATCTAAAAGAAGCTGATTAAACATACATTGTATTTCAGTAAAATGCAGGAAGGGATATTTTGTCTTTCCACCCTTCCCCTTTAATTCCACAGACCAGGCAATGCTTATTTTTTGATTGCATGTGTTACCTGATAGCTGACAGAAGCAGACTGACCTGGGCAATAAGGCACCACGCCATGTCCTGGTAGAACCAAACAGCAAAGTTTTCAGCTGTTAAAAAGGATTGGGCAGGACATTTAAAAATGTGTCAGTTAAATTAGCTAATCAATACTACACACAATTTGGCACTTAATACATTCTTACTGTATTTCCTTTTTGGAATCCAGTATTTTATTATCTCAGATTTAGGCTACATGGATACTTACTGCTTTTATTCCTCAGGAAAAAAATTTGGCTTTATGAATTTCCTCTGGTAGTGCAGATGAGCTGTCTCATGCAGCTGTCATCTCCCTCCTGCCCAGTCTCAGGACAAAGTGACCCATTTCTTGCAGGACTGTTATGAGCTCTGGCCAATCAAATCTTATCAAGAAAGCTTTAAGGGTTACACATTACACTATGCAAGAAGCCAGGAAGTGGGCTGGGTCTCCCTATACTACAAATATTTTGGGGAATGAAAATGACAAAACAATATCAAAGCTATCTAGCTTTTAACGACTGTGACACAACTTACATTGTTCATTTCCCTCAACACACAGTTTTAACCAAAACGGCTGTCTCCTGTATTTTCAGCAAGGCCATGTGGGCCTCTCAATTAAAAAAAAAGTAAAGATAAAAGGAATTACAATAAGTATGTATTGTTTTGTAAGGCAATGGGCAGAACAGATATGTGAATCCAGCAGAGATACACATTACATACCCTGCTACTGTCAGCAAATGCTTTTACAAAAAGAGTAACAGATCAAAACCAGTCTAGTTCCTTCTTTCTCACCTGTTCTCAAGGGATGTCAATTTGCTACAGAAAGTTGTTCCATTTCCATTTATTTCCATTTTGGCTGCACCGAGTTGCTCCCCATCCACTGACACCATACTTGCCGCACCCTATGGTGCCTTGATAAGTTGAGATGGGTTTTTGGCAGGGGGTCAGGATCCCCTGCTCAACTCTGCCAGCAGCAGGCTCTGGACATTGCTCTGGGTGCGATGTGACATTGCCCCATAGCTACTGCAGGAATGTGGTAGCCACGATTTGGCACTCACAGCATTAGGAGGTGGTGCATGAATTTCGGGATGGCTCATGTCCCTTTGATGACTCTGATCAGAGCCACAACTTGGCGTCGATGTCTTCTCCCTCCCCAAAATGTGGTTGGGCTGCTAAGTGATACCACTGCCCCTCACCCCTGCTCCCATCCTCCAGCAGCCAGTGGAGATGGGAGATACTTGCCCCCTTTGGGTTCCTCCTGGTGAGCAGTGACCCCAGTAAATATCTGCTTTGCAGTGTCGAGGCTGTAGTTTGGCTCGCGGTGCCAGAACACAGTTGTTGGCTACAGTCCCCAGATGTCTTTATCTGTTTATGTTCCCCCTATCAAGGCTTTTTTCTAACACCCACAGTATCAGGGCTTGGGGGAGGCAGGGCAATGTCCTGGGACTACCTCAGACATCCATTTTCCAGCAGAAGGGCTGAGACCTTTTGATGGCAGACAGCCCTGTAGGATGCAGAGGTGAATTTGCTCACCCCATGTCTCCAGTTCGATATCCCAAACTCAGCACCAAAACTCTTTTCCTGATAACTGTAACTAATGGCTTTCAGGATGCAGAGGGAAGTTTTAGGAAGGACAGAGCCTGGTATCTTTGCAGTCAGGGACCACAGAGAGTTTTAGTAATGCAGGGTTGGGTCTCCCCATGGCTGCATCCCACCATGTGCTGTTGACACCCCGATTCATCTCCTGGGCCTGAGAACACTGTCTTTCCTGAAGAAGGCCATGAGATAGGGGTGAAGAAAAGTGGGGGAAGAGGACACTCAAAAGGTAGTGGGTGGGAGAAGAGATGGAAGGAGATAATGCCATTGCTCAGATGTGAGGAGCTCCTGTGATTCCTTCTTCCTTTCTTGTAGTCCAAGAATTTCTTCTGATATAGTCAGTGAGAACCCCTGTATTCCAATGGGAGCTCCCAAGAGAATTATTGGAAAACTACCTACTGACCCTTAGGACCCAAATGAGTTGATGTGTCTGCACTGCGGCATCAGATTGCGGGTGGTAGGGATGACTGGAAATCATATAGGCACTTATGAATTTACAGCCCCTTTCCAAAAGAGACACAGGTTCTTAGAAAAAGAGCTCTTCAAGGAAAAAAGTACCAGAAGAAAAGTATCTGGGTAAATTACAACAGTTCTGAGGTCGATATGAATTTCTACGTGCTTTAGAAAAAAGAGCACTAAAAGTATGCATGTTGTTCTGAAATTTTGGACTACCTTTTCTTTGTTTAAGTTTAAATAATACATCAGAAAACGAAATGTAACTTTGTTTCAGGTAAACCGAAAAACACTCTCTTCAGTAGTAAAATCCAAAGCATCTTTTCTTAGGTGTTCATTAGACACGAAACAAAGTAATTCTGTGCTGGTAGAGATTAATTTCAGTTTAAATCATGAGCCCAAAAAACCCACCCCAAAATAATCATACATTCTTGCTGCTTAGAGCTGTCACAGAAGGTCAATGAACTTGGACTTCCCCATCATGGCTGTATTCTTGAACATTTATCGCACATGAAAATATTTCCTTACAGTTCCTGGGTTCCCAAATCCAGTTATATTCAGTTACATTTTCAAATAAACTAGCTTCATCTGCAGAAGGTGTTTAACCCTTAAGCAGATGAAACTCCTAACATGCCAAAACTGCTGGGTTATAATACCCTGGCATCTTTGGATAAAAAAGTCAACTGTATTTAGGTTAAATAGATGGTTTCTGAGATGTCTTTAAAGACTGTCTTTAGGGCACTAAATTTCAAACTTTGATCCAAATCTAATATATTTGCTTACTTGCTCTGTGTTCTGAAATAGATTGCTGGAAAGGCGTTGAAAGAAGGTTGGTTCAAAGCAAGTTGCTATATTATGTTATCTCCCCTCATCCACTAGGTCAGAACAAGGGTTTCAGCTTATAACAAAGTGCCCCTGTTTTGATCAGCCAAAGATTTTCCACAGCCAGAAGCTGCCTTCATAATTTACTGTATAAACTGTGGATTGAGTTTGAAATTGAAACTCTTTGGCTAAAACCTGTTACAGATCACACTCAGTGCACTGGGTGAACACTGTGGGCAGCTCTAAAGAGATTGATACCCTGTATTACCAGTAGAGTTATTCTAATGTCGTGTATTAAATTTGTCAGGAAGATTCTTCTAGTATTTCAAACTGCAAAGGTTTTGCAGGAAGTGTAGAACATCAATACCTCTAATTACAGTGTGGATATTTCCAAATTGTCCTAATAAGATCTTGTGCATCCTCAAATTTTTCAACCCAGCAGCAAGAATTAAACATATTTGCACCTTGAGAAACATATGGGCCTTTTACAATTTGAAATATTTTCCTTGCCTTCCAGTATGACTGAAAAGATCATAATAGCAGATTTGATTTTTTCTTTAATCCTTTTGAGAAATTGAATCAGCTCTGACATTGCAGGGTTTTTTTCAAAAATTGAAATCTTTGCATCAATTTTTAATAAGATTGTAATTGACAAATCCACTGGAACATTAGTGAACATTTAAATACTAATTAGCTAAGCCACTGCTAATCTCTCCTCAGCAGAGCTCACAGACACAAACGTCAATTAAACCTGAGTTTGTCCCCAAGGAAAGAAAGGTCAGAGGGTAGTGTTCAGTCAGCTGTGAGATTATGTTAAGGCACTGTTAGGAGTAATAATCTCTCAAAAAAAAACTTAAAAAAAAAAGAATGGAAAACAAAGCTACACTTTCTTTTACTTTTTTTTTCTTTTTAAATAATTGCATTAAGTATGGGGTTGAGAGGGGAGAAACAAGGGAAGAATTACAAGAATTAAATCAACAACTGTTGCCTCTTTAGCAACAAACCAAACAGCCATCAATCCACTGCCTAAGGAGTTAGGAGGCAGCTCATTCTCCACTTATGGTTAAATCATTGAGTATCTCAGGCAAACTCCTTTTTGTTTCCACCAGGTTAAGATTTAGGATTTTATTTGATCCTGAATTGCTCTAAAGTGTCTAAATTTGAGTTGGTTTTCTTTTTTTTTTCATTTCCTCCTCTAACAAGCCCTGCACTCTTCCCTAGAGAAAAGCACACCTGAAGGCCTCACACCCCTCCATCCTTCCCAAGGCCTGTGGATCTATTTGCTGCGACTAACAAAGACTAGAAAACTTAGTGGTGTGCACTCACCATGCTCTCCCAGTTTGCTTCCTTTTGCTTTTCAGAGCACTTCATTCCAGTTCTGCACTTGGGAGGCAAATGGCTTTGAATGCACAAACCATCCCAATAAAGTCAATGGACTTCTGCACTTCGGATTACGCAGCTCCTCAAGTGGTTCCGTAGGCCAAAGCCGTAACTCATTAGAACTGGCAGCACAGGGCTATCTTTAAGTATTTGCTGCAATGTTTCCACAGATCATTTATTTATTTTGCATTGATGGACTTCAGCACCTGTTTAAAGTTAAGCATTTGTGTCCTCAACAAGCGACTCAAATACCTTCTTTTTAAGTTATATCCAGCATCACTTTTTCCCCACAGAATCTTCCAAGGAGAGGCTGCTTAAAGAGTCACTCTTGAGACACAATCTCTGAAGTGCAGCTCTACTGATAATGCAAAATTATTCCTTCAAATGAGGAGTAAAGCACACGATAGATGATTCCTGACCCTGGTTCCCGTTGTGAAAAGTGTGTAGATTAACAACTCCCTCTTATGAGAATAGTGTTCTTGTATCAGCCTGCTTTGTCAAAACCTTATATTTTATATAAATTTTGTGATAGGGGATGAGCAGCCTACAGTGTGGTAGAGTTGAAGTTAAAGCTGATATTGGGGCATGTGGAAAGTGCAAACTGTCACGAGAAATGTTTTAAAAAGCCAAACAAAATGAAGTTACACAGCTTGGTGAGACCTCAGGTACAACATATGTATTCTCCTTGTTCTTGCAAAGGTTTAGCATTAAAGCCTCCTATCTGTACTTAAAAAGGAAAAAAAAAAAAAAAAAGAAAAGAAAATAAATCTTACAAACCATTCTTCCAAAGGCAAGAATAAAAAATCCCCAACACAGCTTAAAAAAACAAATCTGTTCATGTACCATGCTGGTTAGAAAGCTATGTATATATTGATTTATTTAGGAGCTTTGGAGAAATCTCAGCAGAGAAAAATATTACAGCTTGCTGTCATAATTTCCTAAAGTTTAAGTGTTCATAGATTTGTAATGCTCCAAGCTAGGAGGGGCCACTCTGTTATCCAGTCTGACCTGCTATATATCACAGGTCATTACATTTCACCAAGTTACCTTTGCATGGAGTCCAATAAATTGTGTTTTGCTAAAGACTATCTCCAGAAAGGCATTCGACTGGATGTAAAGACTTTAGGAGCCAGAGAATCCACCCTCCCCCCACTAGTGTATTCCAGTGATTAGACTCACTCTAATAAAAACTTGTGTTATTTTCAGCTTAATTTGTCCAGCCTCAGTTTCCAGCCACAGATTCAGGTTATGTTTCACTTCACTGGACTGTAAAGCTCTTTGGTGTTCAGCCTTCTCTTCCGATGAAGATGCCTCTCTGGAGGACCTTTATGGAGGGTGAATATGCATAAGAAGCTCCATCTAACTGATTTCTCTCCAACCCTTGATTTTATTTTACAGCCGTTTCTGTGCTCTCTGGGTATACACCTCACAAGCAGAACTTGCTGAAACTGCAATATTTCAGTATCATTCTCACCAGTTCAAACCACAGACAACCTCAGGCCTCAATAACCTATTTATTCATGAAGAGTTACTGCAAAGAGAACTGGAGTATTGTGCTGAAATCCCCTGCTTTTCTTCTGGTCCAATATAACCAGTAGAGGCTTTTGGTTTTAAGGGTACAGCCTCCCTTCTGGTAGATGAGGGCTGTATTTTTTATGCTAAGGTATACAAACTGGTATTTTAACCGTACCACTTTGTTTCACAGGGCTATGCTTACCGAGTCATTCAGACCAGTTTATATCACTGCTTAGTCATCCTGACTTTTACCATTCAGGCAGTCTTTGCCTTATCTCCAAATTATGATTTTATTTCAACTCACAGATAAAGATGTCGAACTGCCAGGTCAAATACAAATTGCCACTGAATCAAATGAAAAATATCCACATTCAATTAAAATTCCTCATTTACTTACAACTCCTTCAAGGTCTATTTCACCCAATATATACTTTGCTAACAATACGTAGTGCTGGCATGCATAAGGCAGTGTGATAAATACCTTCCAAAACTTATTTTAGCAATAAACTTTTTAATTACAGCAGAGGAGGGCATCAGCTCTGATCTAAGAACTGATATTTATTCTGTTCCCGTCCTTGAATACTTCACTAATGGAGTCTTGTAGAAATTAATTCTTTATTTTGACTGAGCCTGATGTTTGGCTCACTGGTTTAAGTTATCCCACTTACTCTTTGTGGCTACTGACTGTCTATTTAATATGTAAATATTGGTAGTTTTACAGAGTGTTCTAGGTCTTGTGTGGTCTAAAATTCAGACAAGATGAGCCTAAACTCAAATATTTATGGTCTGAAGATGCCTAGTTTGCAACCGCTTTAACATGCAAAGAACCAAACTCATGTGACCTTGCTTAAGTAATTTATAGGTCTTTAGCAAGAAAGATCTCAAAATGTGCTCTTTTTAAGCCAAAGGAACCAAAACCAGAGGACTTTGAAAGAAGTAACACGGTGCTGCATGCCTAGTACCAGCCACTTGCCCCCACCCGAGAACACTTACATCCTTCTGTCGTTTTACATGAGAGATGGCTACTGAGTAAATGCAACCACGATTAAACCTGAAGATCTTATTTGTGCTCCAGATTCTGTATATCTAAAAAAACTGTAACAACTTCACTCCAAATGAAGTAAATCCCCTGTGGGCTTTTTCCAAGCCAGGGAGACACATGCACATGCCAAAATGTTTATTTTGCCGTTCATCCTGACGCTGGCAGCCCTGAGTGGTGGAACTGCAGCCAACTTATCAACTCTTCTTCCTTTCAAATGGAGCATGCTGGCAGGGAGTGTGTCCATGTCCCCATCCCTCCCCATCCCTCCCCATCCCATATGGCTGCCTGTCACCCCTGCCTGTGTTTGTTGGGTTCCAGGCCTTTTCCTTATAATTATCATGTTCCACTTCCAGTCACCGCCGGTCAGAGTCATGCTCGCCAAAACTGATAGAGCTGTAATTTTGACATGTTACGAGCAGAAATCTCCTTGTCCCCAATGGCTTCCCCTCCAGCATGGACAACATTGTCCAATAAAGCCTACATTTGCTCCAAACCTAAAATGATGCAGATGCACTTAATACTGTGCGAGAAACAAGACAGCTGTAAGAGTTGCACAAAAATCCTGACTTCAGCTGTAATCTTCAGATAACTCCAGCTATGTAATATGCTCAGCACCAGGGGAAATATCAAAGGACATTTCCAAATAATACTTTCACATAAAAACTTGCTAAACTGCAGACCAAATCCTCAGCTGGCCTGCATCACGGAAACCACGGGGGTTTATCTCACCAGGAATCTGGTTCAGCATCATGTACATAGAATTAATGTGGCTTTGCTTGCCACTAACAAGTAAGGAAATAAAATTAAAGTCCATAGGGTTTCAGCAAAGAGGCTGGGGATTTACCTGAAACATGCATTGATCTTTTAGCTTGTAAAAAAACAGGGCCTGAGATGATGGCCTCAGCGTGGAAACATAGATTGATTAGATACCTAATCTGCAACATGTCTTTCATCCCGGAGTGTTTTCCAAACATTATTGTCACAGCTTGCTTTCCCTGATAGCTTCCTGGGTACGTGCTCACCCTGTATCTCAGAGGCCTGGGCTACACTTCGGCATGGCTGGTTACAAATGCACATGGGGCCTTCAGCTGGGCATCAGGGCTGCAGCTGGGACTCCTTTTCCTAGGTGGATACATTTCTGGATCCACTAACTTTCAGGGCTTTGTAGGACAAGAAGACAGAGCACTTAAACTTCAGGCACCAAGAATTACCAGTTTGGAGGGCAAACTTCTGTGAGAAGCTTGGGGTAGGAGGAAGCCCAAGAAAGTGGAAGCGTAAGTACTAGCAGTCCATGCTGAACATATCCATGGGCAGTGGGAATGGATGAGCTAGACCACAGTCCCTGGCATCAGGGCCTGGACTACTCCAGAAAGGGAGCCTTTGCTTTATCAGTAAAACCTGGCACATCAGACATAAGAGACCTTAGTGCAGACACCACCAGACTGGCCTCTCTCCTCTGCAGCATCACTCTCATCATCAGCCATGCTCTCCTGGCAGTGCAGTCAGTGTGTATTTCATGGCACAAGAGGGACTAGATGCCCCAAAGAGGGCATGGGTTTTGCTTAGCTGGGCAGCACCCATTTGTCTTCAAAAACATAAAACAAGGTCCCTTGTAGACCCCCAAACTTTTCATCACTGACACTCAGTATTCCAAGAGAGCATAGACAGCACCACTATATTTTGAATATTTGCACAATATACTAAGAACACAACAGTCTGGGGGTCTGTGTGAATGCAGCTGATTTTGTAGTTGGAATTTGGACAACTGATACCACTCTTTTCCTCCTGCTGTCTCACCTTCCCCCTCACTCCTGTTTGACCTTTGCTACTGCCCTCATTGACTCTTTCAGCAATGAACTCAGTGAGTCCAGTGCATCAGCCCCACAGTTTCCAACTAAAGCCAGAGGAGCCCTCCTCCTCGATGGGGCAGCTGCCAAGCATGGGCAGCTCCAGACCTTCCATCAGCCCCTGATGATGCCAGGGCCATGTGTTGCCTTTCCTCTGCAGAGGGGGCAAAGCACCACTGCTGTGGGACCCACAGAAATCTCCTTTGGCACATTATTGCTGCATTGGTAAGACTGCAGTCTGCAGCGATTCCCACATCCTGGATAAAACTCCCTCCCCCTTCTGATTACTGCTAACTCATACTTTCCAGAGCTGATTTATCCCAGGCCTCATAAAAATACTTCAGAGCAGCCAAAGCATGTTGCCTTCAGAGCACACCACATTCCTTCTAGCACCAGGTATTTTAAAAGGATGTAAACTTAGGGAGGATGCCTCTCCCAGTCCAACTCCTACATACAAAGGTTTCACACTTACTTTAAATCACATAGGGTGTCAGCTGGGCTGAACTACCATTTCTGTTATTGTTAGCACTGCTAAGGTCAAGACTTGCTTATTCTGGTCCCTGCATTCTGCTCTGGGCAAAAAGAAAGAGAGGAAGGATGGAAAGAGGGAGGAAACAGTTGAGCTTCTCACAAGACCGTGGCAGGAGGGTGGCAGCAGCTGGAGTAGAATATTCGACTTTCCTAAATCTCTGCTGAGCATCCTGTGCATTTGGTCCCTTACCCTGTGCATGCCGACACTGACTTGCTCTGCATCTCCACAGGCGTCCTGTTCCTACCCTGTGTCTTCTTTCCAGGAGCCATAGGTACTTAAGTGAGGTGTAAGTCACTGTAGGTGACTACAGTGCAGGTAGGCTACAGGTAGCCCAACCCACCTTTGATGAATAAGATGAATAGATACCTTCAGCCCCCTAGGGCTGGACAAGTAAGAGGAGGTCATCTGGCCATGCTCAGCCAGGACTACGATGCAGTACTTGTAAGATCATGTCCTCCAGCCTGGTGAACACATGAACTTCTTGAAAGCAATGATGCCAAAAAACTTGGTCCACCACTCACCTTGACCAACTACTTTCACTCTGTCCATTACCAGACGGGTCTTGTCTGGATTCTGTTTATAGTAAAACACTAAAAAATGGGCCATTGTCTTTCACTGGCATTACTCTACATAAGAAAAGCATACAAAGCATGCTAAAGCAGAGCCAAGCAGCAGGAAAATCCTGCAATGACCAGTTTCGTCCCAGAGAAAGGATCTACCAAGAGGCAGCAAGCTGAGGATCACCTGGCTTCTCTGAGTCCCTCCAACACTTTGTCCTGTTCTTTCAAGGATTCCACAGTTTGTCTGGAGAAATGAACCAGACGCCAAACAACCTTAAACACTCCCACATGTAATCACACTCCCATAACAATGAAAATGAAATATACTTGGAAATCAAAGCCCTTGAGTTCCTCCTGACATAGTTGGTTGGAAAACAGAGAAGCAATGAAAGAAGAGTAGAATACAGACCACCCTTGGTTCTTGTTTCTTGGAGTCCTGACACCCCTGGCAGAGCACTGTCACATATGCCTGCACATTGGGGATGACATCCATCATGAAGGGCTGTGTAGACACATAGGAAAGGATAGATCCTGCTCCTAGTACAGTTTAGATATTAGAGTTACTTATTCCTGTTACTGCATCTGCTTTTGAGGGGTAATGGAGATCTGCGTGCCCTTTTGCTTCACTTTGTATCATATAGGCCTGTGTAAGTCTCACACAAATACAATCATGCATAAATTAATTTACATAGGAAGAGCCATCTGCTTCAAAGGATGTTAGATAAAGTCCTCTGAGTATGACTAAAACCAGTGAGACTACTCAGTGGACTCTGGTTAAAGCCTGGCATTACGGCATTTATATGCTGACAGATCCGTCCGGTTTCAGCAATGCTTTTCTCTCCAAAACAGCAGATCCCCATCATTCCTGACACCAGACAGGACACCACAGCAACCAGCCACATATCTGCAGTATACAACATCTCCCTAGCCAAAAAAACATCCCACAGGCTTAACATAATAAGTTATTGTCTTCTTAAAAAGCAGCAGACACACTGATCACTCTCATTAAGGAAGCAGGACAGTTTTCTTCCATAAAACTTCAGCCTTCATAGATGTTGTAACCGGTCCAAAGGGAGAAGTGGAGTAGTTTGGTAGCCTGAGGACAAATTCACAGCTTCCCCACACGCTGTTTCCCAACTGGGGGAAAAATTAATGGGAAGGGAGGAATATGCAATGCTGCTTTTTCCTCCTTTTTTCTTGTTTTAGTTTAGAGAGCACTATTCTCTCTGTGGGGCAGTGGATCACTAGAGGGACAGCTTTCCTGCCAGCAGCTGTACCAAACACATCAGTTCAGCTTGCTTTCCAGGCTCATGGCAAAACATCCATAGCCAAGGCCTTTGGCCCTTAAAATTCACTGCCCCTAAAAATCTACCAAGGCCCCCACTTGGCAAGTTGCAGCCTGTATTACAAGGCTTTAAGGCTTAATCTACTTTTTAATTATGTTTTATTTTCATTTTGTTGCCATGAGGGCAGGCAAGTACTTCATAGGAATGGATTTGATGGGGCTGTCTCTGAGAGTGAGTTGGATACGTCTGTTTATATTGAGTAGCAATATACTTCCCTACATCTGCAAGAAGCTCTAAATAGATCCATTAATAAATGATGTCAAAGCTGCGTGGAAGCTGAAGAATTGCCTAGAGGCACCTCCTAGAAGGAGGGACATTACATCTGTGGCAGTCAGGATCCAAACGCCTTTTCCTGGCTGTGTTGCCCCACAGCATGACCACGTGCCAATGTATGTATGGTGTGCATTGTGGGGTGAGCAGTTCCCTCACTCAGGAGGGGCTGAGACCATGGGAGGTTTGTCAGGAGAGATTTTCCCCCATCCCAAGAGGATGGAGAGACCACACAGTTTTAGGAAACGGTGCTTGCCAGTGAGCATCCACCAAGACTGCATTACAGAGCACTCCAACAGCAAGCCAGCTGTACAGCCCTCAAACACAGACTGTGTCTTTCTCCCAGTGTTTTCCCAGAGGTTCCTGGTGAAACTCCTACTAAATGTAAATACGAAGGGGCTGAACCCAAGTTCCCACCACCAGGTAATTACAACGGGTAGCAGATCCTGTCAGGTAGTTTTTGTGGTGACCAAGAAAAACAAACACACCACTGAAATCATGGAGACAAGGACCAACTTTTGATCCTTTGGCAGCTAGAAAATTTATGTATGGTGATTATTTGACATGGGATTAAAAGGGATTTCTTGTTCTACCCTCATTCAATTTATATTTTTTTCATCACTGATTCCCCTGTATGACTAATTTTGTCATCAGAAGGAATGAATGCATGCTAGGATGCCAAGCCTAATTCTGAATTAAACCTGTAAAGTCCCAGGTAAAATAAAGATGTTCAGTGTGACATTATTTTACATTAATGTGATACAGGAGCACCCGTACACCCTGAGAGTTAGAGAAATCTTGAGTTATGTGAGAAAGACCTCAAAATATAAAAGAGCCAACATGCCCACACAGCTGTTATTCTACTTCTTTATACAGCCAAAACAGCCAAACTGTTTCCTAAAGTCTGAAAAGATCACCTGTTAAGTATAACCTAATTTGTAATATAAATACAGTATATTCTTTTGTGTGTAGTATGGGACACATCCATTCACTTCAGCTTAGCCTTCCTGTTCCTTCTTAAATCTCCTTATTTCTCATGATTGCATTCCATTTATGTATGTGTATATATAGAAACACGTGCTAGCTTCTGTTAGAGTGGAAGCATGGAAACTTTTTACTAAAATGTCACCATCTTTCTAACAGCAAGGGTTTCTTGGCGAGTAACTTCAGTTTTGCCCTAATGGTACAGCTTCAGATCCATTTTATCCAGTGATTACAGTGTGTTTCCGCCAGCTTCTTTTGGACATGTCCTGTTGGAGAAATACATTGCCATTTACATTTTAACCCCTTTCGCTGGTGGATTTAAAAAAAAACCAAAAACCAGGAAAGGATCAACACATGCTTTACTTACCAGAGAAATACAAGAAGTGTGTGCATTGCAATACCAGCCCTAACCGGCACTTCTGTGTCCTTTGCCTTTACAGTGTTGCTCTTGGTGCACAAAAACTGTTGTTTTTGAAACTAAACTTTGCCCAAGAGGGTTTCCATCTCACCTAATGATCTTCTCTCTTTTCATGTTTTTGTTCTGTTCATTAACAACTAATCATATCCAGTGTTTCCAGTCTCTTAAGCACAGAAATATTCCTGTTTTGGCACAAAGTCGTGTACCTGGTTATTCCAGCTAGGATTTTTTGGATCTGAATGCATCAAACTTCCGAGGTCTGATGTTTTGCAGTTGCAATGACGATTTAACATTGAAAATGCCCTAAGGGAAACTGATGTGTTTTACTGTGGCTTTGTTTACTTGTTTATTGAACAGAGTTGGTTTGATTGTTAGCTATTCAGATTTATAAGTTACATTGATCTAAACAATTCCCTAGCCAAATGGCAGAGAGCAACCCTGAGGCTCTGGGCTTTGGTGAGATTAGATCCTTTGTGTTTTAACTATGTGTTACAGTACTTGGTCAAAGTGCATTCAGCAGACTCCCCCAAAGACATCCAGCCCTCTTGCCCACCTTGCTCCAGTCTGCTGCAGTTTTCTATGAGAGCAGGGGTCACGTGTATCAACCGTGACTTAAAGTTGTCTGCTCAGTATCCCCGTTTGTGTAAGCCTTTAGCATGAAGACAGCCTTGGTTTGAAAGTGGTAACTCCAAAGATTGGAAATATAAAGTGCAGTCAAAGCAATATAGGGCTGCTTTTTACCTCACTTTAAGATTCAGTATGACCAAATCCAGCCTTGTCTTACAGAATTAGTCTTCAAAATATAAAGCAGAACTTCAGCATGTGGATCCCTTTTTACTGTCTCCTTGCACCCCTCTGCTCCTTTCATGTAACAGCACATTTTAATTGTTTTTAGCCATCAGGCTGTATAACTACTTTCCCCCAAACAGGCAGGCTTATTCCACAGAAGAGCAGCACTTTTTAGTGCTACTTCTCTGCTTTTACTAAAACCACAGCAGAAAATGAAACTTGAACAATAGCTTGTCACACTTTCCCTGGCCCCGTTTAAAATGAGCTTGACCTTTTGAACAACTTCCAGGCATCAGTTTTTTTGCGGACATTTTTCTTCCCAAAAACACAGTGTGCACTCCCTCAATTCTTCTATTCATACTACTATTTTAGTGGCAAGAAGAATTTTCACAGTTTTGTACTAAGACCAGGGAACTAGGAGGAGAATTATCTTTAAGTGCCTCTATCCAACTTTATAAAACATGCTACATAGGCCTATTGTGTTTATATCCAAACAATACAGGAGCAGCATCCCTGAAACAGCAAAAAGAGCAAGGGAGAACCAGATGCACAGTGTTAAATGTCAACTGCACTGATGTACATATGCATGTGTACAAATCTGCCCAGCTAGAGCTTCTGTGGTATTTGAAAGGACAGTAAACCCTGAAGAGCCTGAATGTTCACAGGGGAGCTTATCAGTTGTTGATGAGGCCCTGTCCAGCCTTACAGACAGGCAGTTTCCTTCTGCACCGGGGCACTAGTTTGCTGTGGAGCCAGCAGAAAGGTGATAAGCTGCGGAGAAGATTTTTTAGGAGTCTTGCCTATCTTTCACACCAAGTGGCCAGAGCACATTTTCCACAGTTGCCACTTAGAGATAGGCTGGCTGTTCTCGGATAAGGTCAAGAAAGAAATAGGAAAATGGGTTCCAGTTTGCTTCCTCTCACAGTCCCATAGGACTCTGAGGTTAGGCCAGACTTTTTTCTTCCCACCCCCCACCTCTTTTTAAATATATAAATCTCCCAGAGCTTATAGCTGCACCAGACAAGGTAGCTCTGGAGTCAACTCAGAGCAAGAGACAGATTTCAGACAGCCTATCAGCAATTCCCTGTCTGCAACTGCCAGGCAGGAAAAGGCTGCAAGTTCTGCCAGCTGATAGCAAAAGCCTCGGTTAAACCTAGCAGTAAAACTTTTTCAGCTCTCTCAAAGGAAAGGGGTTCTTGCAGAATTCACCTTTTGCCACACTGCAAGTTACTCTTTTTGGGTCAGGCACCAAAATCAGTGTGCGACAGAGAAGAATGGCATCACTTCTTTACTGGGAAGCAGCTCCAGGACAGAGCAGTCTCATCCCTCACTCCCCAGCCTGCTTCTCCAGATACAGTGGGAAATCTAAATATGCGGTGTCTGAGGTCAGCATTCAGGGCAGATAACATTAGGATACTCCATGGGGGGGCTTAGCTGATGTCTGAGGTTCCTGTATCTTCATCTTTGAATCTTTCTCTGAATGTTTGACCTCTTTACAATTGCTAGAAACATACCCAAGCATTATCCTGGTCACTGCTTTCCAGGGTTGCAAACTTACATGTGCAGGTTAAAATGTTTTACCCTCAACTTCTGATGATGACAAGAGTCATCTCAAGTTACTTGCATGTATTTTTGTTTAACACTCCCCTGGGGATAAGGCTATTAGCACATAATAACACATAACATGTAAATCTGGTGTTCTCTAGGACTGTGGTGATGCACCAAGTGGGCAGTTTTACAGCAGAGAGAAACCCTGACAACTGTAACATTGCATCAGCCCTTCTAGACGTCCAAGTGAGCCTTTTCTGTTATTGCCTCCCACCAAAGAGACTCCCAGCAGAAGAAAGAGATTTGAGAAAAAGGCTACGTGATGCTTCAAAAGCTTAGCTGAATCTTTGCTGCTCTAAGGCATAAATTTGAAATAATAGAGAGTCTTGTGTTTGAGCACTTATGTGCCAACACTTTTGAGCACTGCCAGTATTTTGGGGTCAACATGTTAAAGAGGAAATGGCTGAAGGGGAAAAAAGCATTTCAAAAGTTTCATTCCCAGCTCAAACTATCTCTGGAGTCTGAGGCCTGCATTGTGAAGATGTCTGAGTGCTGCCATCTTTTCTGTTTCATGAAGGCATTGATCTCTCCCACGTCTTGCTTGCTAGCACAAATCAAAAGACTCAGCAAAGATCCTCCTCCCACAAGCTACTGTGGCAATTTTGTTGTACTCATGCACAGAGGTCGTCCCCAAAAGGTGTTCACGCTTGGTTCATGCAGGACCAGGAACAAGGAAGCCACAGCTCACCTCCTCTAGCCCACGAAGGGAGTGGCAAAGGGGCTTATTTGGAATTTCATGTGGTTTCCACATGGCATTGCAGCCCCAAATAGGTCTTCTCCCATCCATGCAGGCACGTCAGGGAGCTGCCAGCATCCTCCATGGCTGGCACTCGCCAGGGCCCTGGCAGCTTCACCCTGCACCATGCCAAATGCCTCGCAGTCCCTTGCTGCTCCTTTGCAAAGTGATAACGCTTCCAGTTAGTGCCAAGGCCTCCCAAATAGTGGGGAGAGGCGTAATGGGATGACACAGAGGTGGCTCAGCTGGGGCAGCCGTGGTGCTGAGGCTCGAACGAGGAGAAGCTAGGAGATAAGAGAGGGCAAGAGGGGAATATTTTGCTGACAGAAAATAAATATGCTTGGGACTAATGTCTAGTGCCAGCGATATTTTAATCTCTATGGCAGGGAGCTGCTCTTCCAGGCAAGCAGAAATAATTTCGGGGTTTTTTGGTGTCTTCCTCTGGATGGACAATCAGAGTCTCCGTTCGTCATGTACCACTCCAGCACTGGGGGGTGAAAAATATTCCCTGATCTAACAATCAAGAATTCACTAAAAAAAATAAACTCAAGGCTTGGTTTTCCCTCAGGGTGACTGTTATGTTGGTATCACCAAAAACTGCAGTGTAGTGGTTTCTGACCACTCAGGTGGCAAAGAAGGGAAGAGCAAAGCATGCAAACTCCTGGGCCTCCAATCCTATTTAGCAGTGGCAGTTAATGAGGCACCACTATGGCTGAGTTGCTCACTGCAAGACCACCTCCATGACCCCTATGTCTGTCAGCAGCCACAGGAGCACTAGCCAAAACATCCTTGGTGTTACCAAGAAAGCTCAGCACGGGAGTATAAATTAACCATTCAGAAGGGTCCAACACCAGAAGATGGTATTCCTGTTTTACTGTTTGCAACCAAAAAATACCATGTGCAGGACCTAAGAGGGTTTTTTTGCCCGTTCACTCCTCCAGATACGCAATGGAGCCACACGCACGCACGAGGACTTCCCTTGTAGAGCCACCCATGTCACACAAACACATGTACTGTCACAGCCACAGCAGTGTTTTCCTACACTCCCATTTGCAAAACACTTGTTCCTTGCAATACCTAGACGTCCTTTTGCAGCATTTCCCAATGACACAGAGAGAAGAGATCAGCACCTTCTTCTCCTACAACAGGCCTGCAAACCCCTTCCCCAGAAAAAACCCATATTTTTATACAGGCTAATTTTTCACCACGGAGATTTTATTAATTCCTGAATTATACCTGATAATGAAATAGCTCAAAATATAGGGTGTAGGAAAGAGGAAGCTTTTGACTGAATTCATACCTCATTCTACAGTTCCTAATTAGATGATTGTCTATCAATTAAAAAAGTAGATGTATAAGTTATTTGGGCAGGTTACGTGTGATAGCTGCCTGAGTTAGGCCTGGGACTGTTAAAGCATCTCAGTTTACCTAGGGTGATAAGAGCCATTCAGAGCACTCTTCTACATGGGTGAATCAGTGAATGAGTCTCAGTGCCTGCTGCTGGCACCAAGCTCAATCTTTATGCGTATCTGCAGCATTCACCCAGAGTATTCACCTAGCACAGTTAGAGGAATTCTCATTGACAATGGACAAGGAATGAAAAATATGATTTTCCTGTAATTTCTGGAATGTCAAAGGGTGACGCAAAGTAAGAAAAAAAAATGTTCAATTTACTCTTTGCAAGGTAGGAGACTAGGAAACTAGACCTGGAGACTTACTACTTTAATTTGTCAGTGTATTGCATGCTACTCCTGAGAGCTTTCACTGTAAAGAGCCTCCAGTGTGGTCCAAAACAATAACAGGGTGTATGTCAGGCAGGAAGAAAAATTCACAAAATTTCATTATGCCAAGGGACACCAAAAACTGGAGAGCAGACAGTGGAAAAAACACATTAGTGCAGCTTGGGAGCCGAGGTTTGCCAAATCCAGAGAGTGAAAAACAAAAAGGCTGTAATCCATACTGGATAATATCAGATACGACAGTAAAAAGGTTAAAAGAAATCATCCCTTTCTACCACATGTTTATTGCCTGCCTTTGTTTAGGCTTACAAGCCTGAAGGCTCATTTTTCCCTCTTAATCATTAGTCTTGGGGATTTTTGTGTCATCATTTTGTACAAGATGTTGCTTTTCTTCAGAGAGCTCACATAGACTACAGTACAGAGTCAGGATATTGGTCTCTCCAGAAGAGGAAACACCAAACAAGCATACAAACAGGGGGAGAGAAAAAACACATCCCAAAAGAGACCAGTCCAGCAACAGAGACATACGCAAACATCCTTGTAAAATGTGACAATCATTATAACAAGGGAATTAAATTCCTGCCAGTCCTCTGAGAGACATTGTGCATGATGAGCCTAGATATTTCCTCCTCTTCCTCCTTGTTTTAAGAGAAGGCATTAGTTGAGCCAAACATGAAGCTAAGCCTGTCAATAAAGATTTATTGGCTTGCTGACAAAGTCTGCCAGTTGCCAGCAGCATTGTCACAGAGACTCAGTGAAGGCAGGAGTACAAGAGTTGCTCAAGAAAGCATCACTCAGTCCGATGGGGGCTAACCACTGCCCGTGTTTGCCTAAACTGCCAGCTAATTGAGGTGGGAAATAACTTCCCGAGGAGACGGACACTCCTCCTGATCTTGATTAACTCCCTTTGTATTGTGGTTTACAGAAGTATGTCAGCGTTCTCCATCAATCTGCCAGCAAGTCTTTTCTCTAACATATTTCAGCTTGCCACTTGGCCTTTCACTGCGGATAGGTGCTGCCACAGCTGATATAGCTCCCACATGACATCAGGGAGCCGCACTACCTCTTCCTGCTGCACTGACCTTCCTCCTTTGCAGCTAAAATGAAACAAGTCGGGAACTTCAAAGAAAAATGGTGTCCTGGAGTAGTTGTAGTTGTGTATTTGTAAGTGAATACTTCTCAGGTGTATTTTTAAATCCTCTTTGTGACTGAGAATAGTTTTAAAAAGTAAGATTTGGGGGCAATGCCATTGAAGAGCAATGGTGCCGCTTCGAGCACTTATCTATTGGCTTCAGAGAAAATGTGGCTTTGAAGGAAAGGTCCAAAAAATCAAAATACCTGCTGAATTAGTTGAAAGAGATGTGGGGAAGTGATATTCAATTTGCTCATTGCCTATCAGAAATGTTGCAATATATAAGAAAAAAAAAAGGAGCAGGGTAACTAAGTCCATACATCACTCAGATTCCTAATAACCTTGAGATTACAACATAGATCAAGTTCAGTTTGGGTTGTTAGATGAATAGCTCCTTGTGGATGTTCTGTATTGCTTCTTTGGGAAAGACCTTCTTTTGTTGTGTCTCCATACAGCATTTAATTCAGTGAGGCCGTGAGGCTCTGCTCCAAAATGAAAGTCTACAGGCAGCAAAACAGAAGCCCACTTAAGAAACAATTACCCAGTTTTAAATAGCTGGAATAATTGGCAGGAAATATTCTACTTGCTTAATCTGTCATTTGGTTATCACTAAGTCTTGCATAATATTCCAGATCCAAAAGAAAAGTAGACTCAAAATTCACATTTGTTTTTTTCCATTACCCTGGAATGTAGGTGGTTGGCATTTGAACTTCATACATATATGTATATATGCTAGATCATTAGAAAAGTTAAAGACCAAGAAAGCTTCTTTGTTAATTTCTAGAGTGCTAGGAAGCTAAAACTTCTGCAAAGTTTATTTCCTATTTTAAGTTCATCGAAAGACAAATCTTTCTCATTCCTGTATGTAGCTATACAGCCAAATCTTCATCTTTTATCATCTTCACCACTGCAGAGTCCGTGTGTCTTCCAGCTGTGCCATAAAAGGATGTGCATGAAAATGGAGCCTGTATGAAAGACACCTGATGCAGTGCTCCACATGCCAACATCAGTGTGAGGGAGGAGTGTACAGAGAAAGGCAAGCACAGACACGATATGTGAAAACCAAATGGAAAGCTCTCTAAGCTGGACATTTTGTAAAACACCTTTCTGGTGTGTAAACTAACAGGCTAGTTGCTCTCAACTTCTCAGATTAACGTTGTTCCTTCATACTTTAGGTAGGATTTATTTTTTTAATAAATGCCAGTGTTTCTGAATTGTTTGCTTTCTTATAGGTGACAAAGGTACATAAATAATCATCTTCAAACATCTCACAACCTTGTTGATCTGCACCAACAGACACAGAGAGAAATTCTTATTTAGGAGGAGTAAGAAATCAACTGGAAGCAATTGTGAACCAGCCTATGAATGCCGCCTTCTTTTCATTTCCTTATAGTTTTGTGGGTTTTTTTTTTTTTAGGATAGGATGGGTTAATTTCTCAGTTCTACACAATTTATCTGTGCTGAGCTGGAAGAGTGTTGAGTGGGAAAGGGTTTCATTGTCCACTAGGGCCTTATGGCTCTTCAACACCCACCACTTCTGCCTCATGTCAAAGAAAAGCAAATAGGTTTATTAAATAGCTGTCAGGCCAAATGAGGCTGTACAGAGAACAAACAGAAGGGAAATTGGATTAGAGGCAGAGTACATGCCACACTAAACAAGGGTACAGATTTACAGCTTTCTTGGTCTAACTGGACAAAGGACTTTGAAGATGAGCTTTGGGGAGGGGCAAGCCAAAGCCTGGGGGAAAAGGGGCAGGTGCCCACACAGCCCCAACAGAGTGGCAGTCATCCTCCTCAACAGCTGGGAGCACAGAGATGAAGGTACCCCTCCTCCCTCAAACGCCTAGCTGTATTTCTCCAGCACATTCTCTCAGTCTGTAAATAGAAAGAATACCCAGGCTGTCCCTTGCCCACCTCCCTCAGGGAAGATGCCTTCACCCTGACCTTCCAAGGTGTCAGTCCTAAATCACACCATCTAACCCAGCAGAGGCAACAAGAGAGAAAAGGAGTCATGGCAGAGCTACAGAGAAACTTTCCCTGATAAAAGCTTTGGCTCACAGGCAGGCTCAGAGAGGCTGGGCTCTTTTGCAAGTGGCTGATAGTTATTCCCAGAGAGAGCCCAGCCAAATTCTCACCACAGAGGAGCAAGTGCCAAAATATTTTAAAGTCATTTCTAGACAAAAGAAAAGGGAAGGAAAATACAGACACACTCACCAAAGGGACTGCAGGGGCTGGTAGAGTTGGAAGGATCGTAATGTGCCAAGCAATGGAAGGAGCTTTGTGTTTTGGGCTGGAAAGCTGCAGACCTCAGCTAGTTGCAAGTGCAGTAACTGGTACTATTACCTGTGTTGCTATAGCAGCCTGAACTTTTCTTATGCTAGGTGAGGAGACAGTACCACATCACCCAGAGCACTGTAACTGACTTCACTGTGAGTAGAAGCAGGTTGTGACCTGTTGATCCTTGCACTCCCCTTCAAAACCTGTGTTTTTGTCTCCTACAGCCAAGCCGGATAGCAAAGTGCCAGATCCCAGGTGTTCCTCCACACTCATGTCCAAGATCAAGCACTTCTCTGGTCCTTCGCCTCCAACCACATCAGGCAGGTTGGGTTTTATTTGGGCCTCCATGATCTCAAGAGTACAGGCTTTCAGGAGAGCAGATCCCCTTTGATGTCCTCACCGAGGTTACAGCTTAGCTCCCATCTCTGTACAGTGCAGGTAAGTGTTCTGCTTGACTGGGCATTGACCTGCAATTTGTATCCCCAAAGTCCACATAATCAGCATTTCCTGAAGTTTAAACTGACTGATGCTAGGCTTTCTCCCAATTTGCTAGCATGTTAGCGGAGTTTGTCCAATCCTCGGGAAAGCTAAGAAAACATGGGAGAGTGGATACATAGAGTTTTTCTGTAACAGATGGTCAGATTTTAGTTTTATGTTTGAACTCACCCCTACTCTGCAAAAAGAACATTTCTACCTCTTTCTATTGGAAACATGCAATACGTGTGTGACCAGGGACAACCTGCACTGTCCTACAAATTTCCAAGTTACCATTCTCCTAGAGACAACATAACTTTCCATTGTCTTCCCTCACTTAGCTTGAATTTGCTTATCATCCTCCGAGTTATTTAAGCACATGGTGGCCATTGGCTTTTCTTCAGCTCTTGACTGTATCACATGCTCTGATCACTTCTTGATCACAGCTGTTTCAAAGATAATTTGTCCTCATACCAGTGTGGTTTTGGAGTTATTTCTGATTATTTAAATTGCAAGAATTTGAAGAGCAGTTGTCAAGATTGACACAAGGCATTAAAATGGTGCAAAGGCACCTTGACCTGATGCTGCAAAACCAAGGGTCTTCATTCCATGCATGGTCCATGTACCGTGTTCTCCAATCCAAGTTCATTTAACAAAGTCTCAAAGGTTTAATGTAGCATAAAAAGACATCAGCCTATTTTCAGTCACACTCAGCATCCGAGGCAAACTTTGGGTTTTCTGTACTCCACCAAAAAGTTCTTAATTTTAACAAATGAACCAGAGAAATTCTTTGAGTAACTACTGTATTAGCATCTGTAAGATGACAGTGGAGACCATGAAGAACCATTTAGATATTCTGGTAAACAGAACAACAGAGAGCAAATTTAAGAGTTTGGTGGTTTTTTGAAGAGGGAAAGTGCAATGAGGATAGCTTGCATCACTCTGCTACTAAAATCATACTTTTCAAGGTCTTAGCCTGAAAACATCAATATTCCTTTAAGTGTTAGGGGCTGGGTAAAGACTTGTATTCCAGTTGATCGAGACATGAACTAGCTGAGGTCCTTAGGCAAGCACAATGTATTGTGTGACCAATCAGGGTCATTGTAAAGATAACAAGGTCAGCTGAGGATCCTGACAGTAAGAGCAACCGTTTCGGTATGAATGGGACTACCCAAACAAGTCGGCCTGGAAGGAGCAGGGAAATGCCCCAGCCATCCGATCTCACAGTGGGGCTTGGCAGCCTCACCACATGGCCATGCCAGAGCAGACAGGGCTGAGAGACACCATACACCCGGCCTCCAGGGGGCTGCTGGCTCTGAAGGGGGACAGAGCTGTCATCCCCAGCATGTTATCTGCTGTGCATTCGAGTGACGGGTGCCTGTCAGCAGCAGCCGAGCAGAAAGGCCACAAGCGCTGATCCTCCTGCTCCAGGGACAGCTTGTCCAAGGCACCCATTGGCTTTGGCTCACTGTGAGGGCCAAGAAATTTGCTGCTGTGCTTCAGGCACAAGTTGCTGCCTCTCTCTGAGCTTAGTAGGTGCTACCATAAACCACAAAATTAAGTGTCATGGTGGAAAGTGCTTTGCACAGCAGTCACATGGTGGTGTGCGGTAAGGATGGTGTGCTATGTCGGCAAGAGAATCCAGGCAAAATCCACCTCAAGATGCTCAGAGCTAATTTCACTTACAAGAAGTCATGTTTCTTTTGTCTCAGCACTGAAAATGCAAAGGCTTCCTTTCCTCCTTCCCACCAGTTTGTCAGGAGCCAAGGCTATTGTTACCAGAGAGCAGCTGAAAGTTTCCCTGATGTACTGCAAGAATTGGAAGCGAAAGCCTGGTTTTGAATGCATTTTTGCAATGATTCAGCCAGTCTGGTTTGGGATACTGTGGCTGTGCTTAATTTTATGGTCATATTACATGCTGATAGATCTTACTTTTTTTTTTATTTCACTAACAGAAAGCATCAGTATCTTGCTCGTGAATTATCTAAACAGTTTCAGCTCTCTCGATAATGAAACATAAATCAGAGGGCAAGTTGATTAGTAGCATGCTTGTAAAATATTGCACATAAGCCAGCACTGGTATAAGAGCTTTCAAGCCGAATGTTATAGGCTTTAGCTTGTGGGCTTGAAATAAAACAGCTAGAACTACATACATGTGAAGTGTTAATTATTTGTATCACAGCAGCACACACAGGTAGTAGCTATGCAGTAAGTCAGTACAGGGATAGAAGGCTGGCACTACTTTACTTGGGGCTGAGAACAGGGTGAATCTATATTTATAAGAAGAACGATTTTGAGGAAGTGATGACTGTTGGTAAGACTCTTTCCTCGTCATCAGTAGTGAGACTCATCCACTTTATTAAGAGCAGATTTAAGACTGCACAGGCTTCTACAGGAAAAGGCTTAGAGTAATAGCAGTCCCTGCTGAAAATCCCACCCGTTATCCATACAGAGATGCTGAATTAGAGAGCAACATGGTAGAATCACAATAATTCAAATAATGATGCAAACACAGCAACAAATATGGTGTTACACATCATTTTAAGCAGAAAAGGTTTTTAATTGAGACCACAGTACAGCTTTCTTCAGAAGCCACAAAGTGGGTAGTATTAGTGTTACAAAACCAGGCTCTTCATAAGAGCCACCAGGCCTTGTTTTTTCTATATGGAATAAAAAAACCCCAGCAGATAATGTACCATTAAGTTGCTTTGTGGCTTTTTCTGACCAGAGATTTTGCCTTGAGCAAGTTTCCTGCACAGCTGGGCACGTGATAGGCCTGCAGACAAAAGTGTCATGCTAGATATGGAGACCAGACTTGACTGATTAACGCGTACTACAATATAGAAACAACTATTAAGGTGTTTGGAACATGGCAAAAGCAGCAGATTGATCAGCTTCCAAAACAAGCTGTAGATGATGTCCAGTTTCTGGTAAAAGTACGATAAAGAAAAAACAGCCAAACCTCAGAAGCCACTGAAAGCTTCAACCAACCAACAAAAAACAACCCAAGGATTGAGGTAGTCAAGTTGCAATAATCCATGAAATTACTGAAGCAATAAAATGGAATCAAGTGAAAAGAACATGTGCCAAAAGTTAAGATGTTAGAAAAAATGAAGGGCAGGTATGCACTACCAAGCAGTAACACTGTAGTAGGAGGGGTTCTGCAGAGCAAAGCAAATGGTGGAGAGAACCTAGTTTCACATTGCACTCAACCTAAGGGGTGCCCCAGCCTGGCTCCTGCCCAGTTCCCCCAGACTTAGAACCCATTAGTTGGAGCACATTGGTCACACATCTTCTGCTTTCAGTCCACCCAGAAGAAACAAGGTTTGCAACCTCCAGGACTGCCTCACAACACAAACCAAAGCATGTTAAGAGGGGATGTGTGGGAGATATACATCAAAAGCACTCCTACCCTACAGTGATACACTAACATAGGGTGGAGCCTTGCTTATCTAAAAGTATACCTGCATTGCAGAAATTTTCTATTCAGTAACACAATATTTTTCATCCTGTAATGGAACTTCTCTTAGGGAGTGTATTGATTGCAGTATTTTACAGCAACTGCCACAAAAAAAAAATTTAGCATGATGTTAAACATCATGTCACGTGCTTTAACTTTTGGTCAGCTGTGAAGTGATCAGGCACTTGGACTACATCTACAGATCATTGTAGATCCCTTTCAATGGAAAATATTCTATCCTAGAATTCATGACCATGCCCGAGTGTAACCAGGTGGAGACAGCAGATTCGTATCATTATGTCTTTCTCAGAAAAATCCTCCACTAAATCTTTTGACTTCAGCATGTATGGGAGATGGACTGGTGTCCTGCAAGGCAGGACAAAGCAGGTTGCTGTAGCACTGTGCTGAATATAACAGCATGGATGCACAAGTCCAAGGTTCATCACCCAGAGATGTTAGAGCATTCTTCCCACCGACATGCACAGCAAAGATTGCTCAACATGCTAACCAGGCTGCTCTTGCTAGTTTACCATTTTCTTGGCATCTTTGAACCACCACATAAGGAAATAATATAGGACCAGCGGCAGGAAACATCTGTGATCACCTCCTAGTAGGCAAAGTTATTCCACTTTCCACCAGCAGTCCCCCTCCACATCTTTTTCTGAGGACAGATTGTTCCTTCTGAGTAAGAAGTAGATACCAAGATGCACCAAGTAAAATTTAGCCTTGCAGCCCATCAGTTCATGCAATGGGTTTGTAGACAACCATACAGCCTGCTGTTTTATACCAGCTTCTATGGTTCAGGTAGATGCTACCAAAAAGGTATATAGTCAAATCATTTTCTCTAAGCATCCAGACTGTGACCACACCACAAAGTCCAAATTCACAGCCATGAATTTCTGAAAATGAGACCATGCAAGCTACACGTAGTTCTCTTGCAAGTTTAAGAACAATTTGCTTGTCCAGTGGCATAGAAAAGATGTAATGCTGAACTAAACTGCCTGAATGCTTCAGGTAAGTGTATTGGTGGTATTCTTGCAGACATGCAAGACATGCAGACAGATGCAATTTGTCTGTCATCCTTGGGGGGTGGCCTATGGGTCACAGAGAATGGGTAGGTATTGATACTGGACTGCTTTTAAACCTCTTTCATAACACAGTAATGAAGGACAGTTGGTTAATGACAAAGGAAGACTTTCCTTTGTATTATGGTTCCTTTTTGGCAAGGAGCTCACTTCAATAAACACATTTTAAAATAATCACCACTGGTCAAGGACAAAGTGAATCTCTCAAGTCAATTTGACATAATTCTGTTTGATTTGAAGTTTATCTACTATTTGATAAATCGTGGCCTGTCATCCTTCAGGGGCAGTTACAAGAAAAACAGGTCCTGGGTGACAGACAATGTCCCCTGTCCTTCACCCTCTCACCTTCTGGGCTCTCTGGACTTGAAATTTTGATTTGAGTCCTTTTCCAGATCGTATCAAAAAAGACAAAAGGCTTTTTTCTCATTCTTGATAGGCAAGGTCCCAGAAAAGGAATACATTAAACATTAACCTGTAGCTCCAGAAAAAAACAGGACTAGTAGTTGTTTGCCAAAGCCTGAATTAGAGACCAGCGACTTGAGATAAGATAGGCAATCAGCTCTGACTCTGCCACTGCAGACTTCTGGTCTACTTGCAAGAGAAGACATGTCATCGTTTCTCTTGACAGTCCCCAGGATTTCAGGGAGATTGCCTAACAGTCACAGGAGAAAGAGGGAAATGAAAACAGGATGCTTAAGGAAGAATGAAGGACTTTAGGAAAGGTCTCAGCTTTATTTCTAACAGAGCGTCTACATCAGCTCTGAGTAAGGTTATATATGGTTGTGTATGTCATGTCCAGATCCTTGGGAAGGGAGACTGCAGCATATTCATGTAACATAGATTTTGTCATTGCATCAATCCCTTACATAAGAATCTCACTGTCAGAAGAAGTCTAAATAAAAAGTCAGTTTACTCCTTGCACTGTTCAGTAGTTATTTGAATAACATCCTTTTTTTAAATTAGAATTTCTGCCTAATCTGCCTATTTCTCGTAAGTAAATAAATGGGGCATCTTACCACTGAAAACCCATTTTCCTAGATACTTTTTATAGGAAAAGGTCACGTACTACATTAAATTCACAGCTTCTCTCAAGAAGAAAATGGATCACAGCTATACATTCAACTTAGTGCTCAAACACTGAAGCAGTCAGACTGAGGAGGTCAGTCTGTGGGACCGGTTTCCTAGGCACATTTCTGAGGCTCACATTAACCTCTCCAACAGACTGGCAGCATGGCAGAACCCTGGACAGCAAGAACCAAATGTGAGCACTGCAGACATGCAGCAGCTGCTTTAGCTGCCTGTGATGCCAGGCTCTATTGCTGATGGCTAGCTGGGGAGGAGGAGAGGAGAAGTGCTAATCCATGAACAGTTATATGCTGGGGAAAAACTCACTTTATATTATTTCTTTTCTGCAGCATAAATTCATACACAGGCATGTATCATTAAAGAAATAATTGTTCTGCTGCAGTTTCTCGGGAGGCTACAAAAATACTTTGCACCCACATCTAGTTATTAGAGATGGTATCTTATTCTTTCATGGAGGAAAAAATGTTTTAGTAGAGAAGCAGAGATGCTTCACTTGCCCAGTTGTTCTTGACCGGTTGAGAGGGTTGCTGTTCTCAAAAATGTTCATCTACTGTCGGGGGTACCCAGAGAAATACAATACTGCTCATCCATAGCCAGATTACTCCCTGGATTCGTACCAAAAACAGCAGATGAAAGTGGTTACGAATCATGGTTTGGTGGAGAAGGGAAAATGCAGAAGGGCTGTTGAAGGACTGTGCCCTGTTACGATGCACAGTCCCTGTCACACAGAGCATATGGGTCTTTACCTGGCTGTGTGGCCCCCTCACTTTCCAGACTGATACCCTCCCTAGTCCAAGTCTGGTCTGCTTCTTTTACCTCTACTTATGTGATAGCTCTGGCTGAGCCATTCAACACCAAACCCACCGCATGTGTACCCTGATTTCTTAGTACCTACCTCAGCCAACACTAATCAAATTGGAAATTCTTCACGGGAGGGTTCTCCCTTCCTCCTCCAAATGAAACATCTCCTCCTGCTGTACACACGCTCTTTAATTCTGACACTATTCAGAATAGAAACATAGGAAGATGGTTATTGCAGGAGGGCCTCTTCCTTCTTTTCGGAGACAAATAAAATGAGAAGTTCAAAAGACTCTTGATTTTGGTCACAACCTTTGGCCAGTTTACCAGGAGGCGTACGTATGTACATTTGTATTTTATACAGCCTTTCTTCTTCCTTCCCTCAAAGTAGTCCTCCAAAGACCACACAGTACGCAGCATTTGGAATTTTCTTTCTTTTTTTTTTCCCCCTCTGGAGCTCATTCTAAAGTACTTCCACAGATATTTTTCTTGCTTTGTGTTGCGTTTCCTCTGTAAGCTTTAAAAGACTTGGCAACACAACTTCCTTGGCTGGTATAAATACAGCCATAGATATTTTTAAATCACAAAAGCAAACCTTCCTACTCCCCCTCCCTCCTCCCCAAAAGCCATATCATGCAAGAATCTCTCTTCTCCTTCTGATGGAAGTAATTTCATTATTTTAAAAGCACTTATGCAACCAACAGAGGCGACACCATGTGTGTGTGCATACACAAGCCTCCTCAGGAGTCAATATGATTGTGCCCTCTCCCTACTTTCTCCTTTCTCTATCCTTTATCAATACGAATAATTTTCTTTTACATTTTAACCAGGTGCAGGTTCATATCCACTGTATCCATCTTAAACATGAGTTTCCAATGTGCAGTGTTAATCCCAAGCAAGTTTTTACCTTTGGTGGAGAAGGCACAGAAAGCCCTTTTGACGACTTACATAAATTCAGTTTAATCATGGAAGTCACTTCCTTTTAAGAGACCACTGGTCCCCTGACCAGTAGGGGATTCTAAACACCTCCAGTTTCTGTATGTGCTTGGAGATCTGCATTTATTGCAGTGGTTTCCCCTTCTGTACAGCAAACTAACTGCTGTGTCACTTCTTCCCAGTGTTTGGAAAACATGTTTGTCAATTTTTGGTTTGAATTTAGAATCCATCACATAACATTGCTTCCTACCAAAGGTATCTGTATTCTTGTCCATGTCCTTAATTTCCTTTTTCTCTGAAATCTGCTTCTACTAATATATTTCCAACTAAAAAAAAGCATTTACCCACATCATATATGCCCTCAAAGCAAGCATAATAAGCAGCTAAGGACAATATTGACATAAACAAAGTGAAACACCCCGTAAATCACTGAATGAGGGCAGCCTACCAGAGAGGCTGGACTGAGACAGTCGTTCCAGTTACAGTACTCCCATTTCAATACTTGGTTATCTCAGACAATCCATTTTCCTCTCATCCCCTGAGAAGTTAAGCAGCCCAAGCCAGGAGAGGCTCTGGGGGTTTTTGACCCTTTCTCAGTCACGTTTGTCAAGCAACAAACAATCCCAATTTGAGGAAGGAAATTATTTGTACAGCCTTTATTCTATTATAAAAAATTGCACTTAAATGTAGAGCTTAACAGGAATAGTCTGACAGGTGGAAAGGGGAACTGTGGTAGTCAACAATCCCACCTTCGTCTCTTGGGCTATGGGGAGGAAGAACTCTGCTGTCTTTCTCTCTCCATATGTGAGTATCTCCTAATCAAAACTCCTTCTCTCCCTGCAGAGCAGAAAGATCTTGGCCCATGGTGACAATGATGGCAAATAAAGGGCTGCGCAATGTGTCTTAGCATCCACCAATACTTGAGCTTTTTCAGCCTAAGAAACTAAAAAGATCTGAAAATGCCAGAGATGCAAAATTAGCATTATATTGGGGTGTTAGAGAGGAAAAAAATGTTTATTTAAGTATACTGATTCCTCATGCAATTCGTGTTCTCAGGTCTGTTTAGAAACGAGTTGCTTGAAGGGCTCTATAGAAGCTCCTGAAACCAAATTTCTCCTCCCTGCTTTGTAGCCCTGCACAGCCTGGAGTGTGTGATCCTCACCAAGGGAGCTGAGTGATGTTTCTCCAAGAGCAAGGGCCTTGGGCTAGTTGGTAATTGCAGTAACCTTAAAAGTGAGAGATGAGCCCATTACACAGAGGTCATTCAGCACACCCTAGCACATACACTCCCCTCTCCATCTCATTATGCACTTTAATGTCCATTAAGTGCTAGGAAGTCCTGTTGCACTCTGCTTTGCTGGCCTTAGAGTTTCTACTTTAGCCAGATCTTCCCAGTACTGGTGCTAATTGCCTATTTGTATCCCCGAGCATCTGAACTCCCTCTCTTCCCTCAGACGGTTCTCCTACACCCATCATCTGTGTTCCGTATTTCCAGACACATCCTCTGAGCTGCCTTGAAACACATCTGAGCCTCCCAAGCTCCAGACCACTGGAGGAGGCTCGGTCCAGCAAGGGGCACGGTTCTCCCGGCATTAGGCTTGTGTGGAAGGGTCAGCCTTAGGAGACGAAAACTCAAGTTTGACTATAAGCAGAGCCAGCACAGAGCTGTGGCGATGAATCACACATACTCGAGTGTGCTTTTCCCCAAAATGCACATGGCTTGTCTGTTGAAGAAAGAGCCACGTCTGAAGAGGACAAAAGAGGCTGTCAGCAGTTTAAAAGTCTTGCCACGCATCTGCTAACTTTTATTAGTCAGCATGATTTCAAACAAGAATATTCTATTTTCACGGGAAACTATGGATTTTTTTTTATTTTGTAAGACAGACAGAAGAAAGTCTCTGTACACCTCTCCCTGTTCTCAGTGAAAGAAGTCGGTGAGCACTTTTTACCCTGTCAAGGAACAAATAAAAGATACCTCAGAACAGTGATGTCACTGCAGACTTTAAGTAGAATTTACTCAGTTCCTTTGCTTCTACTTATTTTTACCTAACTCAAACAATGCTTTCCATTCTTAGAGGAGTGAATTTAGTATTCAGGTTGCCTTACAAATATTAAAGAAGGCACCTACAGATTGTAGAGTAACATCCTATTTTTCTTAACTCTTGCAGTCTCCAGCAATATTTCTTTGTTTATACACTTGGTCAACTGCACAACACTGAAAAAACAAAAACAAATAGATGAGCAAATATTACAGGAAGCAATTGTCAGCATGAGATACACTCCATTTGGAGAAATACCAACAGAAGATCTGTGATGGACCTGCAGAGAAACAAACCTGTAGTAGATTTCAAATATCACAAACCTTTACCAGGACTCCCATAAAGGCAGCRTGAATACAGTAGGGGCAAATTCCTTTAAGGAAAATGAGCAATACTGTGCCATTAGCTAATAGCACAATATTGCTCATTTTCCAAAGGCATACTTGGCAAGGGAAGATGAACTGCGGAATAAATGTCAAGAAGAGTAAGAACTGGGGAAGCAATGGCAAAACAAACATAAAGAACTGCCTCCAGATGTTCAGGCAGATCCCCTTTTCCTCTGATCAGAGTGGTGAAGCAAAACTGCAGCTGCTCTTGTGTCTGTTCAAGATTTATATTAAAAATGAAAGCATCAGCATTTGCCTGTCCTGCTTCAGGGTGTGCTAGAGTCACCCAGGCTCCAGCAGAATATAATCTGCACACGGAGGTTAACATGGTTGAATCAATCTGATCATGGATGAAAATTCAGCTGCTATCGATTCCCCGCTTACACTGATTGCCCTTCCCGGGTCAGAATGGAAACCCATCCCATTGTTCAGTGAATACAGTATTCTGTTCACTACATCAATTACCCTGACCCCAGGGGGTCCAAAAGCCTCCCTGCTCACCCATTTACAGTGACAGCTGTCATGCTAATGAATCCACATTGACATTATAATTAAACCATTACACAAAGTGAGGCCTCACTCTCAGCTGTACAGCCAAAACACATAAGGCCACTTTGGAGAGGTTGCCTATTAGAAATGTAGCATAGTAAGAGGAGGTAGCCTTCAAGTTTCAGAAGATGAAAAATGCAGGCAGAAGATACAGACTTAAAGAGGGGTTAGAAAACAAGGACAACCCTTGAAGTGACTTTTCTTTTCCTCTCTAGGGTGGCTTTTGCTGAAGACAAAGTTTCATGACAGATTCCTGACAAGACTCCCTTTGGAGTACATCTTATAGAAGAAGGAGCACTTCAGGACAATAACAAGCTTCACGAGCAGAGTCAGAAGCACAAAGATCCCCACACCCTCTGCATTCACCTCACCTGAGCTAGAGATCTCAYGCATCACAACCAGACCAAGGATAAAAAGCAATCCAAATACACACCAGTTGATCTATACATACGACAATTGTCCAAGAGGAAGTGGGAGTTGCTACGTACCACATTCCAGTTCTGCTTAGCTGAAGCCGTAGGGGTACTGCAACTGCACTCAAGCCATAATCCTCCCTGAGTTCCTTTACATACGGTCACCCTTTTCAAGTTTGGCCACTGCTGACCAACAGTTTCACCTTTTAAAGGTTTTTTTGTTGTAATGGATTGGGTGGATAGAGAGAGTTTCCTATCATACAAAGGGCCTTTGCTCTTTGCAGACTGAAATGTAGGTAGATGGAGAAGGTTGGAAGGGAAAAATATTGATGCTTAAGAAAAAAAATAAAATGCTCTTTTGCCCTATCCTGTGAGTACTGATCTTCCCAAGTAATACTTTACATTTAAATAGCAGCCTATTATATAAAACCTAGTAGTCACTGAAATATTTTGTTCTAAGGAAGTATGAATTATATGTGCTCATCTAGATGTAGAGTAAAACCCACTGAAGGCAGTGTTATCAGGAGCATGGAGGTCATTAATTTGATAGTCTGAAGTCACACAGCCTGGCCTGGATAATACAAAAGGGTCCTCTACCCACATTTAGCTTATCAGGAGTCTCTCATTGGAGTTTGAGTACCAGAGGATTTAAAAGCTGTATTTTGGGTTTTTTAAATACAATGATCCAAATACAGGGATAAACTCTAGGATGTTATTCTACATTGCTATTTGGGAGAAAATTCTCGTATTTGAGTACTGAAAAGCACTCAGTACAATGCTTTCTCTCAGGCTTGGTAAATTTAAGGACATGGCCATCCTTCAGCGGAAGAGATTATCTGAACTTACTTTGAAGCCTTTGTGATCATCCTGAAGTGATTTCAGATCTATCAGAATGAAGAGGAATCAATGAGTTTCTGGGTGTATCTAAAGGCTTCTGCACATATACTGAAAATCTTTAGCAGAATTCAGTTTCCATGTAACGCCGCGATTCTTGGTGGCAGATGATTAAGCTATGAAGACTTGACTTCTCTGCCCTTTCAGGTCACTAAAAGCTGCCCAAAATGTACCTTGTTGGTTCCTAGTACCTATCAAGGTCACATGGCTTCTGCATATACCATGTTAAATATGTTCCCCCCAAAAGCAAGACTGATGGCAAAGAGTCAGTTTTCCACACCATCCCTAAAAAAAAAAAAAAAAAAAGCTGGACTTTAATATTTTTAATTACTCTGACATAATTAATTCAATTTTTAAAATAGAAAAAAAAAATCTAACCAGAAAACTTTTCCTTTACCTAAAAAATTCAGGTGCCTTATATTAGATGGAGATGTTCCTGTCATTTTCCCTATTGAAAGAAAGCACACTTCAGCACTTCTAATTGTTTTTAGAGTTGCCTTCTCCAACTGATAGCAAGCATGTTTCTTTCCTCCCATCAGCCACTCTCTACAGAAGCTTACCCCAAATCCTAAAGTGAAAAATAGAAAAGAACAGACAAGTTTGGAGTTAAGAACTCACAAATTGGGAAGTGCCAGAACCATGGCTACCCTGTGACCCTTAAATCAGCCCATGGGTGGTGAACATATAGTGTGTTTAACTCTGTTACCATGCACAGAGCCCATTCAGTACACAAGGTACATGCCCAGCTATGCAGCAGCCATCAGTAGAAGAATAATGCCAAAGTCTTATAAATCACAGGAAGAGCTGAGGAAGCACACACTGGGAATATCATGTGGCATCATGTGGTCTTCCACAGAAATGATCAGAAGAACTAAAAGTCTTAAATCCCCCATTATCATATTAAGCCAATCCAAAGCAAACATTTAGCACTGGAAGGAGATATAACCTGGTGAAGTTATGGGGAGTTGGACCTTGGTCAACAATTTCAGCAGCAGGTTACAGTTCTGGCCCTATTTATAATACTGCATGAACAGAACAAGATCTTAGAAATTTATTTTTTGCTTTTAAATCAGCATAGTTCCTTTGCCTTCCCTAGGGCTACGCAAGTCTACAGAAGCTGAAGACTGCCTGTAATGTATGTGGTGTTATTCTGGTTTCCTAAACTGTACTTTGCATGATGGATGGGAGGCTGAAGCAGCTGATAACAATGCTAAATGGTGAGAGACCAAAAATGCACCAGCAGCTCAGCTAAAATTGTGTAGCTGGCATAGAGCTGGGCTTGGGCTGAGAAACAGATGAAGTGTCCTGAGACTGTGTCAGCCCTGGAGTCCTAGAAATCTGGTTTTCTTTTGCAAAACATCTTTCTCTTGGGGGGTGGTGTGCAGGGAAGAGTGTGACTTTTAAAAGCCATGAACATGAAGACTTCTAATCAAGGATGCAATCAATATACCAATTTGTGTCATACCAAACAGATCAAGGGTACAGGCTTCTGGGATCAGCCTGCTCCTCCTTGAAAGGAAGGTGAAGATACACAGATAGGGAGGGTATTTGCTTTCACATTTTGTGCAACTTTCTTGTGCCCAGGAAGGCCCATCTATATGCCTCAGCAGGAGTTTAAATCTTTTTAAAAGACCTGACATTTTTACATTGGGATTCTTCTCTTCCATGGTCTGCATACTGCACCTCAGGATGCCCAGTTAGGTCCAGTTTTACTCTTTTGAAGTCGGTCTTGCTCTGGTCTATCTATGGGATCTGTGGTGCCTGTCCTCTGGTATAACAATTTGCTAAAGTCATCCCAAATCCACAAGTATTGACAGACCAGAATATTAATGTTTTCCCCATCAGAACCTTTTTACATGTGGAAAAATCCAAAACATTTTTGCCAAGATAAGTATTTACAAGTGCTGGAACACTGGCTAAAAAGAGTTTCCCCTCTGCCTTGGTATATTTAGCAAATTGTGATGGTAGGAGAGACACCAGTGACCAAGACAACACAGAGTTCTGCTGTGAAATCCCAGAGTTCAGCTGGTCTCATCTGAAGCAAGACAACTTGAACCGAAAGACAAAGTTATATGGAGGGAAGACTTAATAGGCCTCCAGGATAAGATACTCCAGGAAATTAATCTAAGCATGAGTTTGTAGGCTTGCTTTTTGGTTCTTAATATTTTACGAACTAATATTATTCAAACAACACAGCATTTACTAATTTAGCATGTTTACAGAACAGCCGAGGCCACCGGACATTTCTGAACTACGACCAATCAATGATGTTTGGATTTGGGCATTCAGTCAAGACAGAGGCAGAGAAAGGGGCAAAGAAGACAGTAAGTCAAAAACCTCATTTTTGCATTTCAATATTTTTACTCTATTCCTCTCTGTCAGTCTTAACAATGAAGAGAGCTGCTTTTCAGTGCTCTGTCCCTTTTTACTGATGGGTCCCGAAGATCCCCCCAGTGTAATCCCTACTGCCTGAAATTTTACAAGATCCCCACAGCTCTTCAATTACCTTCGTTGGCCTGTCAAGACTCCAGCATCTCAAATTCAGTTAGCTGGTGTTTGGACCTCCGCCAAGGGCCAGCCTTTGCTCCTAATGACAGCCAGCTGAGGGGACACTGAGAGGGGCTGAATTCAATTTGCAGGGCCTCTAATCTGATTAGGGGAGCAGGGTTTTTATTTTCTCCAAAGTTTGCAGTAGCCAGGATGAATGATGGCCAAAGGATGAGCTGTCAACATCAACAAAGACTTGGAGACAAAAGAAAAAAAATGAGGGGGTATAAAAAAATTTTTTTAGAAGAGAAATGAGTCTGCTGTGATTGACAGCACAGCGAGCTGTTGAGTGAATTGTTCAGGTGACAATGTTGTGTTTGCAGTGTGTCACTCTGTGTGGGCTGTTAAAGCAGGAATGGATCCAGCTACCAGGCAGATGTCAAACAAATACCAAGGAGAGCTTTTCTTTTTTTTCTAAATAGATCCAGTGTCCAGCCCTAATAAATATTGCACTGTTCTCCCATCTGGGTTTAAAATATGTAATACTTTCTCTGTTTCTACTTCATGATACTCTATTACAACTACTCAGCTGCAACAAAAACTTATTCTATGGCCCCGCACACATCAAATTTTTCATTCTTCCACATCTAAACTTTTTGTCTTGAATGGACTTGAGAATCGCTCTCCTAAGGGCAGGTGTCTCTTCACATTAAAGCACTCTCCTCAAGCATGCAGGTTTTATTTGATTCACTTCACAATACAATTATGACAGTGTAACACCACTTTCTCACTATGGTTTTCTTTCTCATGGTTTGAACACCTCTCTTTTCATAGTTGCCCACTCAGTTAGTCTTTATTTTTTGTTTCACTGGAACATGAGACTTCAGGAAGACAGTGGAGCTATGGCATTCTGCAGGCTCTGCTCTTCCTCTCACAACACCATTTGTACTAACTCTACACATGTTTATTTCTACTCATGTAAGTTCAGATCCTGAGGACAATTAAAGAAAAAGCATTCTCTGATGAACAGGTACACAGCAGGCTTAGATACCAATCCAGTAAAAGAGGCCCATAACACAACACAGGACATATTCACACACTCAGGATTTCCATTTAGAAAGTTTTTGTAGTCTAGAATCCACCCCATGAACCATGAGCTAAGTAAGCACATTTGAAGAAAGAGATGTTAGGGGAGAACCCCGATTCCAGATCTGACCCTGCAGCATCACAGCATCCTTGACTTGGATAGTGGAGTGACACCAGTATGTTTCACGGAGACCCCACAAAGACCGGGATGACTTTAGCTATTCACGGGAATCCCTGAGAAGGCTACGTTTTTCAGAGACAGGGCTTCTGAAACTTCCATGTGGAAAACTCCCTATAGTATCTCCAAGGCAACATACTGATTAGCAAAAAAATCCAACTCTGGTGACACATAACACCACCTTTTCTCATTACCCTTTAATATCCACCACAAAAATTCACTCTCATCCTATAAGCACATCAACTGGCAGAGCAGCATGAGGAGACAATTTCAGGTATCAGACTTGAGAAGAGAGTCTGAAGAACCAGCAAGGCAGGAATCAAGACACTGCCACCACAGCTTCACCTAAGAGTAGGAAGACAGGCACCGTCTCCAGGCAGGATCTGGTCATGTCCAAGAGCTATGCACCAGTCACAGGAGAAAGGGAACCCAACTGCCCTCAGGCAAGAGACACCATAGTCTCGTGAGGGGGCACAAAGCAGCTGCATCATTGCCTTAGTGTCTGAAACAGGGGGACTGGTTTTGAGATACCTTACAGGTGCTTCAAAAAGAGAAACATGCAGAAGAGCCAAGGAGTGGATATGACAAAGAAGGGGTTGTAGCTGAAACCACAAAGAGGCAGAGAGAATTAAAAAAAAATGGTAATAATTCTCCTCCTATTCTCCTGTATCAGGATGTGCGCACAGCCTGCCTTTCTAGGAAGAAGCTCCTTTTGCTAGCAGTCTTGACTCACTTGCCATCCTGAAATATTTCAGTGCACTCACCTCAGGTAAGACTTCCCTTAGCTTCTTAATTTGGTGATGGAGTGCTGGTGAAGCCAGCCATGTGCAGAGCTCTGAGGTCTCCTGTGCTTGAGAGTGGAGGCTTAGCATTTGGGAAGTAGCTTGTCATCTCGTCAAGAATGTGCTTTCTGCCTCTGCCCATATTCAAAGCCTCTGCAAAAATAAATTAATGCTCACAAATGTTCAGCTGGAACCTATTAGCTTGTCTCCAAAGATCCCTGATGGTCCCTTACTCTAACCTCCCTCAGTTCTTGCTTTCAACCGGATTAGGCTGTCTCCACAGAACATCCCAGGGCTACAGGGCCAAGTGAAATGCTTGTTGCAATTATTCTTTTCTCCTGTCTATCTGGGGTCTCCGTGGAGCCAGACAGGAGAGCTGACAGCAGCTGCCTGTGTTGTGCCCTCTGCTTCCCTTGATAATGCTCTGGCAGAGAAGAATGAGAGCAGCCTGACAAAGCTGAAAAGGGGTATATAAGCAGAGAGGAGGAAGGGAAGATGAAGCTCAGATGAATGAGGGAAGTGCATAGGAAAGGAGATACAGAAGCAGATGTGGACACATAGGCAGGAAGAGCAGCAGCTGGGAAGAGCAATTTTGAAACAGGAGGTGTAAAGAGAAGCCACACTGGCCTTCTGGAGTCTGGAGTCAGCGCAGAGGGTGCCCTTTGCAGTCTAACAGCAATAACAGAGCTCTGACCTCTTATAAGTCACATCTTGAGCTTAGCTAGTGCAAGAACCACGATCCCATTTTATTATTCTCAATATGTTGTAAATGTTATGTGGATAGGAAATTACAACTCAAATGTCACAGTAGTGGAAAGGAAAGGCTGCAAAACCAAATATCCCAGTGTCAGAAAGTGGCAGAATTAGTCACTGATGTCTTTTAATGTAAGCTTGTACAATGAAACTGTCACCTGTGCTTGTTATTTGCTTTACATCTTTATTGAGAATAAACTGACCAGTATGGATGCCTTGCCTTTTTATTGGCATCCATCCATTCAAAAACATTAAATTACAGAACATATCATCCTATCAGTGACCCTACAAGCTAGAAGCTAAGTGTACATTCCATATTCTAGATCTATCTTTATAGTCTAATAAGACTTCAAAAAGCCAAGCCAGAAAACAAATGCAGCTGGAAAAAGCAAAAGCACTGAACATCCTAAAAAGCCTATGGATGACAAAACTTCAAATGATGGTGCATATGTTTACATCTTATTTGAGATCATTAATGCAGTTACACCATGGGAATATTTGGCCCATTATTCATAATATCCAGAAGATGAAGAAGAGTAACACACTTAATTGAAACCCTTGTCAAATGGAAAATTAATTATCCCTCAAAAATTCTCTGTCAAACTGTCTCCTTCTATTTGCTACACAAGAGCAATACGAGCAAAACAGCTCTGCAAGTCCACGCTACCAAGAAGCATATTATATTATGTACAAGTAACAAAGGCAGTAGGAGCCAAATCAGGAATTCTGCTATGAAGAACACTTTCCTCAGAAAACGCCTTCTCCAAAACCAGACCTGTTTCAGGAGGGTATTGGATTAGCATCAGGCATTGCATGGCTGTCTCAGCTCGAGAGAAGAGTTTCTGAGAGGCAGAAAGGATCATCACAAAACTACAGGATGGTCCAGCATCCTGGAAACTGCCAGATAGGGAAAGTCGGGGCTCTGCTTTGAATAAAAGCAACAAAAATCTGTTCCGAAAGAAAGGACTGAGAGGTCTTTGCCTGGTTTGGGTTCCTACTGCCTCAGCGAACAGTCCAGAGACCCTCCGGGGCATCAGAAACCAAGGACAGGGATTTCCACATCTGAAAAACTACTGAGGGATGGTACAATCATTTCATGTCCATCCCTCTTCTTAACCAGGAAAACAACAGCAGCTCAGGCAGGACTCACACATCTCCAACTCTGTGACCCCTTTTCCAAAAGGATGGACAGGGAAAACTAAACAGAGCACTTTGATAGAAGGCACAGATGACAGGACAGTGGCCATCTGCCCAGACCCAACCAGAAACATTCATTCAGTTTCTAAGTCCTACTTGAGCAAAGGCCTACAGTTTCCATTTGCCCAGACATTTGCTTTCTCCCCTGCCAAGCACTAACCCTGAGACAGAAAGAGCAAAGTCCCAAGTGCCTGTTAAAGGCCCCAGTCTACCAAGCCTAGAGCAGAGAAAGACCCCTGGCTTTTTTCACTTGCGCCACATTATCACAGAAAGGTGGATTAGAAGTTATCTCAGCTCTGCTTTCTTTCAGAGCTCCTTGGCAACACAGCCACCAAGATATAAATATGCACACACAAAAATTTGCAGCAGGCATATGTGCACGCACACACACAAGCCAATAGGCAAAATCATTTAAGGCATGGGGCAGATATGGCCAGGAAGGCAAAAGCCTTCATGAAATTCTCTAAAGAGGGGAATACATTATTTTCTTCCTGAAATTTAGCTTTTTTTAAGGGTTAAAAAAACCCCAAACCCTACCTTAGAAAATAAATAACTTGTCCTGCCTACCACCAGCAAGCTTCAAACAGATTGCAAGGGGCCAGCAGAAGTTTCAGGCCTCCATCATATAACTTAAATGAAGAAGACCTAATTCTGACTGAAGTAAGGTTGACAAAGGCCCAACTTAACCTGAGTATTCAATAGCACACTAATTAAAGGGCTGTAGGCAAGAGAGCTTCCCATCCCTGAGGGTAGCAGGCAAGTAGCATTTCACAGACTGTTTATTACTTTTCTACACTTTTAGGTGGACATTATCACTTGCTCCACATCAGGGCCAAGGAGAACACACTGGTATTATCATTTACCATCAGCTATGGTAACAGCACCAGAACAACATACACCAGGCATATACCATAGATGTCCTGTGGAGCAGGAGCCCAGCAAACATACTGCTGTCACTCATGGTGCTCACACCCAAAAGTGGCAACCCACCACACCAAATTCCTGTGCACAGCAAGTGACAGTTTTCACCTCAGGCTCCAGCTCCCCAGAGTCCCAAAATCTGTTCTTAGCAAAGGCCAAGACAAAGGCTGGTCACCACAAGCTTCTTAGAGTCTTGTTTTCTTCATGGTCAGCTCTTGCACAGGGAGCTCCTCTTTGGGTGGGAGTTTTCCTACAGGTGATGGGTGTTGATGCAGACACCCGGAGCAGATACTCCTTCTCCTGGGTCAGGTGGGACAGGGATTTGGCATGGTATTTTGGTATATTCTAGCTCACAGTTCTTCCCTCAAGACACAGAGGAATCTCTATTTGCTTCCTAATAAGCAGCACCAGGTTGGGAGAAGGAGCAATCATGTCAAGAAAGCCATGATGGGAAGGTCTTTGGGCTTGGGCTTCTCTCCCTTGCAGCAGAGAGAAAGAGATTGTTAATCAGCTGCTTCTATACAATTTTCTTTCTTTCTGTGCAGGCAAACTGTTTGCATATCGAATGTTGTGAAATATGATGAAGAAATATTTATCCTGAGATGTCTGTATTAACTGTTCTTAAGCCCAGAGCACAGCCAGTTGTGATCCAGGCTCTGGAAACCTTTCTGTGACTCAGCTTATAATTGTGAGTAGTATTCCTGAAGTCCACATAGCTCTTACAGTCTTCAAGATCAAATAGAAGAGTTTGCAGTGGAACATGAGAGTACTGCAAGTGAAAGACATTCTTCAGGAAAACTAGGTTCCAGGAGGGCAGAGATAGGGAAAATATCACTGCTTCTGGCCTACTGATGGAGTTTTTAGAGAAGAAAGTTTCAAACACAACCAAACTTATTGTGAAGCACAGGGACTCTTGGTCCATCACTTGAAAAAAATTTACAAATCTCCAAATGTCTCTGCTTTATGACTTCTTTTCTCTCTGCAACTTTAGAAACCTTCATCACTTTCATTCATTCCGAATTTTGAACGTAGTATTTGAATCCAGGTATTAATACTGATTTTTAATTTGATAGGAAAGAGGAACATTCTTTGGGGAAAAAAATTGTTACAGTTTTCACCTTGACACATTCCTTTCCCTGCCCATGCAGCCATGCCAGCGGTATATGTATCTACTCCTGGATGGTTTTCAGGCAGCCTTTTAAACCATCATCCATCTTTTCTGAGCTATCTCCTGAACTGCCATTCCCAAATGTTATTCCTTCCCTCTAACATGTCTCTTTCCAGTCCTCCTGGTCCCCGGGGTCTCACTCAACATCTGGCTGGGTGAGCTGCTCTGCGGACCCTTTTGGTTTGTTTTCTGGGAGCTGATATCCCGCAAGAGTTGATACTTCATCATGAAGGAAGACCAGACTCTTCCCCTAATATGATTCTTCATTAGTGAATTGCTGTATCATGGTCCTTTTATGTTTAATCTCCTCAATTAGTTCGAATAATGAATTTACTGCCAGGAAAGTTTACAAAAGAATATCATTTTAAATAAATAGGCACTAAGTAAGTAGTGACTAAGTGCACTCCAAACTAGCATGTGCTCACCCCAGCAGGCTGCAGCCAAAGAGCTATGAAGGGGTGTGACTACAGCCACTGCCACTATTTCTGTGCTACACAAGGGAAAGGAGGGCTCCGGGCCTTCGAAAATCCCTGATTGTTAATTGGGGTGGTCCACAATAGTCCCAGATATCTTCTGGTATTAATATCCAGGCATTAGTAAAGAGCTATTAATAGTTCATTTCTAAGAAAGCTGCAGGTTATATATTTAAATCTCATCTTCCTTTAAACTCTCACAAAAAGCAGGATACAATTACATGATCATCTACAAAGGAGGAATGATTCGTATAAACTAGGTACTACTGTTTTTTCTTAAAATAGCAAGTACTGACAAAGTGGTGCATTTTATTTCTGTGTTTTGTACACAAACCCTGGAGTTAAGCCATTTTCAATAGCATGCTTTCCTTACAAATCTGGCTTAAGTGACAATGAATTCTTTCAGGAAATATTCATTGTTCAGTTAAATAGTTCATCTTCCAAAAGCTCCAAAATTACTTGATATTTTGGAAGATGTTCATTCCATGGTATTAATTAAAGGCACACTTGCCTTTCTGGAGGTTTTTTCTTAGATTATTTTTTTTAATCTAGAAAAGCAGATAATTACATAAAATATTGACATAAGGTTTCAACAATGAAACTCACATTTCCTGTTTTAACGTCTTCTTTGGACAGTTAAAACGTTTTCTCTTCAGGGAATCAGAATTAATACCCTGAGATTTCTTTCAAGGAAAAAAAAGAACAAAAAATAAAAAAGGGAAAAAATTGTTTTCATACTTCCTTACTCTTGTCTCCTAGACTAATGCTGGAAAACCACAAGAAGGTAAGGGAAAGAAGAACTTACCACAGTCTAAATTGTCTTCATTTTCCTGTGGGGCCAAAGAGAAAACCACCAAATGTTCCATATGGGGATTCTTCTACTGAAAACTCCTGTAAAGCTCTACTATGTCTAGTTCAGGGTAGGGTCTCTGTATCTCATTATTACCATTTTGAATATTGAAAGTCTCCAAAAGTGACACAGTGGGTAGTTCTCTATGCATGGCAAGACCTCACTAATCACTGAAGAAAGTCTGAATGCCTTCACATTCTGTAGACCTGGATTCACTTATAGGTTTGCCCTGTTTTTTTAAAACAGCAGTCTCTTTTTTTCTTAGAAATTTTTAGAAATATATTTTAGTTATCATGGTGCAACATAGAGCATTGAGGCCCTGACCCTACAAAACACTCCATGGGAGAGGATGTAGAGACCCCCAATATCTTGGTGGGACATATATGTCCTTCAGAAAGGCCCTGCTCAGGTGTCCACACAAAAGAGCAAGAATCAGGACACAGCTCTTATATCTTGCGTTTAAATTATAGAAAGATGAGCATGGATTCAGAAGCAACAAAAAACCTATCTCAGTAATACCACGGATTTTAAAGGTAGCCCTTATCCTGTGGATTTAGTTGATTTTTATTCAAATTCTAATGCTTAAAACATTAGGAATCCTACTTGCTGTCTCCTAAGCACTCCTGCCAGGCTTGGAGAAAAGGTCAAGGTTCTTATTCCTTGTAATCCATCATGAGAAATTTTCAGGTATCGGCAATGATGTTTTGGTCATTTTTTGCGACACCTGAAGTCCTGCGACTGTGTGTTGTTTTCCAGGCAAGGGTAGCAACTAAACCCCTTGTTAGAGTACCTGCCACCTGGGTCAGGGAAGGCACTTCCTCCTATATAGAAACACACACATATATATATGCATACATAAGAGAGAAGGGGCAAGACAATTTCTCAGCAGCTCTCAGAAGAAAGCTCTTTCGTGATGAAATTTTTACTTAAGAGAAGCTCCTAAATCAATTGCTCCCCGGCGAGAAGGAGAGGAGGGAGGACGAGGAGGGCTGCATTTTCCCTGATCAGCAGTTTTCCGTTGCCCTCCCCTCCTTCCTTCCCTCTCCATCAGCAGGTTGCAGGCAGTGTCTGGGGTCAATAAAAAAGCAGACCCCATGGCAGGGCATCTCGGAGTGCTTGAGTGGGGAGCAAGGGCCTTGGCTGGAGATGCCAAAAGATGTAGCCCTGGTCCCTTTCCACCACGTTGCCGTCCAGCAGAGTGAGAGCAGGGCTCCCATATCAGTTTAGCATACCAGAGACTTAGAGGGGCTTACCAGGCTGCTCTGTTTAGGGGATAAAAGATGGGAGCTTGGCAGGAAGAAACATGTCACTCGGGGAGCCTGCTCCACGGGGCCTGATTTCCCTCTCGCGTCAGCTCCCTGCTGGCGCAGCTCCCCAGATGCCGCAGCACTAATCCTGATTTATGCTGAATTTTGGAGGGCACAGGACCAGCCCCCATGTAGCCCCCAGGCATGCTGCTCCCCCTCGTCTGGGTGCTCACTGGCACTCAGGAGGAGGGAAAACGTGTTTTCCTTGTGCTGGCAGGAACAAAATGTGTAACTGAAGCAATTTTTTGTCTTCTTGGGTGGGGGCATGTTGCTTTGCACATTTGGGAAGCATTGTTTAACACTGCTGGGACTCAATGCATATGGCAGAGAGCCTGGCAATCCCAGTGCTCGCTGGGATCAGGAACCATGGGGGTGAGCTCTGCTCCTCTGCTGCTTCCCCTAAGGTTAGGTTAGAAAAATCAGCTGTGATTTTGAAGCTAGAAATGTCTACAGGGCACACTCTTCAGTAAGTGGACATCTGGCACTTTCTGTCGATGGGGCAGCTCATGGTGACTGCACCATCCCAGAGATGTGCGTCATCTTGTGAGTGAGTGGAGGATTGCTTAGAGGCCTTCCTGATGGGAGTATTGGGAGAACTAGGTCATTTATTTATGGTGGCGCTGAGATATCAGAATGTCGAGCTGGACCTTAGCAAGCAGTCTGCTTTAAAATCACTGGCTTTCCATTTTAAAAGGGAAGGCTGGTACCACTGTTTCCATGTTGTTTCTCACACATCTCTTGGCTTTTTGGTCTTTCTGAAAAGATAAAAGTGGGAGAAAAATATCACCAAGACTTTACAAAGGGTCTTAGTGGGCTTTCCACAGATGCCTGCTCAACAGGGCTATGTGCACCAGGCTAGGAAAGCTGAGCACACATAAACACTTCATCCCACCATCTCCATCGCATAGTGCACAGATCAGCATCTCCCCAGACCTCGCTGGGAAGTCCATCAAGGGCAAAGCCCTCCTGGAGTTTGTTTTGGAGGTAAGTTATCACTCTTCCCCTTCCCCGCCCCTTCCCTCTGCTCGATCGCGGCAGCAGGATTCGGCTTGAGCCCGCGCTGCCCGAGAAACTGCAGGGTCGCTCGCAGATGTTTGGTAACACATCAGCGGCACGGCCCAACACAATGTAATGAAATTCCCCCCCAATCTCCCCCAGACGTTACCTAATTGATAAAGTGGCCGCCCCGCGCCACAGCAGCTCCCTCCCCAGCTCGTGCGACACAGCCGGGCTCTGTTCCCCCTCGCCATGACCTCATGCCGGCACTCGCCGCCCATGCATCATGCTGCCTGCAAGCTTCCTCTTCCACGCCAGATAAACACGGCTGACACAAACTCCCTCAGCAGTACAAGGCGGGGGGAAAAAAAAAAAGAATTAAAAAACGCCTAAATTTTCTGCAGCTACTGCCCCAGACCCTCGTTCCTGGTGAGAGCTGCTGGCTGGGGGATTCCATGCGGACCCATCTGCAGTGGCCTCTAGCCTACTGCTGTTTGCTGGCAAAATCCAAAGAAGGAAAAGACTCAAAAATGCAACGGAGAGAGAAGACTAAGAAATGCAAAGGTTTCTGCTATAACCTCCAGCCATGAATACCAGAGTTACTCTCAGTTATACAAGTGTGCATGCATAGGTGGAGTTTCCATGGGGTCAAGTAGGAGACCAAATGAGAAAATCAGGGTCAAACTGGCAAAAATCTGGCATAACTTGGTTGGTGGGGCTGTACATAAGTTTGCACTGGGTTTGGTTTACTGTGTAGTGCACATAATGCAGAACTGGAAAACAAAGTTGTGCATGGGGGAAATCTGTGCAAGCAGGTTTAGCAGCAAAAGAACCATTTTCTCATTTTTTTCTTAGTAGCTTCTAATTTGAGTTTGCCTCACAACATTGCTCCCCTCAATATATAGTCTATAATGTCCTTTTGCAGTGTGATTTCCCCTGTGACCTAAAAGCTGAATTCAGTTATCCTTCACTGCCTGCTCTATAGATCTGTCATGGAAAAGACAGCTGTTAATTCTTCATCATCATTATCATCCTTATCCATGATGGGTCTTAACCAAGTTTTCACACAAGTGTAATTACTGAAACTTGCAATTATACATTGACCAAAATTATCTATCAAACCCTGTGGAATTTAGCAAATAAGATCAGAAAAACTGGATCCAAATATCTGAAAAGTTTTCTAAATTATATATTTTACTAAAGAAATTTTAGGGGTTTTAAAAAAAAATTTGTTTCAGTTCAAAATACAATTTTGTTTCAAAATCACTTTTTCAATTATAAAAGAATGCCCCCCAGAATCCTGCAATATAACCAAAAGAACCGGTATTTGTGCAGGTGTGCACACACACACATATAAGCATGAAGAGAGAGACACAGAGAAAATTAGAACCCACGAAGAACGTTATCTACATTTAATTTAAGTGAAAGCTAATCCTGAAAAATTTTTCATTTTGGATTCTTAGTTCAGATATCAAACGAAAAATATAGAGATCTTCTAGTAACTTCTGATGCTTACATACAATATCCTCTACTTCCTGCCACGGTGAAAACCCCACAACGAACATCCAGGCTCTGACATATAAATCAGTATTTAGGAAAGACAGGACATTGTAAATTTTTGAGATTAAAAGCAAAAAAAAAGAGCAACAGAGGTTCTTTTCTGTTAATGCTGATCATGTAATTAACATGCATTAACTACAGGCATTAATTGTCACACACTTAATACAGGACACTGTGGGTTTTTGTGAGATGTTTAAAGAAGTGGTTGTTCAGTTGCCATAACATTCCTCATCCTGCCATTTCTCTGGCTGCAGGGAACGAAGGGCTGTGAAGCCCCCTAATATGGAAGCGCCACCAGGAAGTGCACCACGTCTGCTTGCATCCTAAATCCCTTGTCATTGTCCTCTCCCACTGCAAGAACTTAGGACAGGTCAGATAGATACAGACAAGATTTTATTTTCCTCCTCTCTCTCTCACTCATGGAGAACATGTCCATAACTCCACCAAGGATAAACAACCCCACAGCTAATCTTCCCACTCCTTGGGACAGTTTGTTGAAATTAGTGAAAGGATGTAGACACTGCGCAGACTGCTCGATAAGAGTTATAAGCACTGTTTTGTTATTACTAAAGAGAGGGAGCATAACTTTGCTGTCTCCAACGATTTTAAAACACAGTATTCTCCCTCACATCTATCTCCCCACCTACTCTATTTACATTAAATATAAGCATAAGTAAGTATGGGGATGTGCATATGGAAGGAAAATAAATGGCTTCCAAGGGAAGGGTGTTTGTTTTGCTTATTGTATACATTTTTTGAGGATGTGGCAATATAAACCACAAAATCAAAAATGTTAACACAGAAAGCACCACCAGAACCCAAAAAACCCTCAAACAAACAGCAGAGTTTGCAGTTATGGGCCATTTATTAGCTTTGAAATACCAACATGGATACCAGTAAGGAAATACAGGTATCCGTTAACAACATGCATCTAGGATTAGACGTAATAAATGATATGGGTAATTTTACCTCGATGCTTCTCAGGTGCGTCTGATGCTAAAATCAGCCTACTAGCTGATTTGGTAGTTTAACTCAAATACTAGCCTGAAGCCAACACCAGCAGCAGAGTATCACCAGTGCTGCTTTAAGACTGAGAAATCAATGTCTGTTGGGCAGGTGCCCCATTTCACCCCATTGCACCCCAGCGCCGAGGGCGCTACCGGTGCCGATGGTGGGTGCTGAGTGTGCGAGCGCTGGCGTGATCCATTTTCTGCAGCTGCCTGGGGAGTGAGATACGTGACACGTATTTAGGCTGCAGCTGCTCCGAGGCAAGACCAAGAGACTGTCTCTACAGTTCGTATCAACCCAAGCGCCGCAGGATCCCTGGCTGAGGCTCCTTGGAGCTGCAGCAACAGATAACGGGCTGTCGTCATCCCTGTCGGCTAGAATAGATGTAAGTGGAAAAATCCTTTGCCTAATGTTGATCTGGCACTTGCTGAATGTGCAGGGAAGGTAGAAAGATGGAGAGCAGTGACTAACAAAGCGGGGAGATAAAAGTAGGATTTTCCATATCTGATTTCACAGACTCTTGATGGCTTTTTTCTTTCCCATTGGCCTGTGATTTTGCTACATTTATTTATGCTCTAAAGAGGCAACTCTACCGATGCCTTTTGTTCTTTGACCAAACAGCACCCAAAAAGGAACTTCTTGCTGTTGTTAAAATTAGTCTTTAATTAAGCACCAATTCATTAAAATGGCTTTATTAACTATGTTATGTTTTTGGAGATAACTTTGGGCATAGGTGATTCTGATTTAGTTTTAGGCTAATTCAGTGCCAACTCTAACTCCAGTACAGTTGAACTTAAAAATATCACTCTGTAACATAAAAGTGAAAATGACATAACAATGCTAAGGTTTAAGAAAAGTCTGTCTGAATGGCAAAGTATTTGGGGTGAAAATCAAGCAGTAACTTACCCGCCCTCTAAATCCAAAATTTATAATTAATGGAGTGTGTGCAAATCTGTAGTGGCTGTTATTCCTTAAGACATATAAAATTACTGAAAAATACATATCATTCTGTCCAGCAGAGCAGTTGCAAAAATATTGCAGTGCAGTCTTTATAACCACACACTTCTCTGTGGTTTTTGCTGGTATGGCAGTGTGGGAGCTGGACAGCAGGCACTGTGTACCTCATTGCACACCTTGATGCAACACAAACCACTAACACAGTATTTCTTATTGTGTCCAACAGCAAATTACTATTTTATTGTTATTATATGCTTCCTTTCTGAAAGGTATACATGAAAACAATTGTAATCTGAATTGTATGGGGTTTGACTTCATATATTAAAAAGTTATGGCTAGGTAACAAATATTAATTCTGAACATTCTGAAAAGCAATGCAGGTTACCTAGCACTGAAATGCATGCATCCTATTATAGTTGCTGGAATTTCACTTAATTGGCTGCTTGCCTCTTTTCTTTATTTCTTTGATATATTCTAAGCTGTTTCTTTCACACAGGCAGAACAGTTTTGGCCAAGTCCTGTACACTGTTTAGAGAGCATGACTATCCTTCTGTATGTACTGATACCATAGAAATATATGCAGGTGCATGCATGTGCATATGCACATATATCTGTATTTATTTACACATATGCTGTGTGCACATACACACAGACTCCCATGCACCATCTATTTTAGTTTGCAATATTAGAACAATTCAGGAAACGGAGGAAGAACGTGATGTGCTATTTCCTTCTGTGCAAAATAAGCTGCAAAGACCGTCTTTTTAAGTTTTGTTGTAGTGCTAGTTACTTGCAAGGGTTTTCATCTCACAGAACTGTACAACCGGTGATATACCTTCAGCATAGCAGACCCTGTCACTTTTGTATGTCATGCAGTCATGTGTTTGTAATCAGAGGTCCATGGAGCTGGCAAGAAAATCACTCTCTTTCCAGCTGTTCTGTCCTTTTACCAGCATCACATTTGGAGAGCAAACTGCAAATAATAAGGAGTTGATGAAGCTTCCACAGCTAGCAAATTTCCGACTTCAAAAGATTTTTCTGCTTCTGAAGTTAATGGTTGACTTCCCTCTGGGTTCACTTTTCATGTTTTTACTATATGCCATTCTATACCATTAATAACTATTGGTGTTTGTGGCTATTGTACAAGGACTCAGAAACATATGACCATTTTTCATGGTTCAGAGTTGCAGACCACAACTGTGTTCATAGTAAAGGGCTAAATGAGTGCTTCATAGCACAGCTTTTTATGTTACAAAAACACTCTTGGGTTTAGAAGGTGCAACGAACCTTCTTTTTCCAGAGTTGCTGGAGATTTCTGGGTGTTTCTGGACATTTAATATGAGACAAATACATCCAGAATCTGTGATAATCAAGCTCTTGCAAAATCTGAACCACTCAGGTCTGGCCCTGCAGCTGAAGCAGGGTCACCTAGAGCAAGTTGTCCAGGATTGCATCCAGCTGTGTTTTGAGTATGTCCAAGGATGGAGACTCTACCTGGTCAATCTATGTCAGTGCTTCGTCACCCTCACTGTGAAAAAGTCTTTCCTGATGTTCAGACAGAGCCTCCTGTGTTTCAGTGTGGGCCCATTGCCTCTGGTCTTGTCACTGGGCACAACTGGAAAGAACCTGTCTCTGTCTTCTTCATTCATTCCTGCCAGGTATCACACATCAATGAGAACCCTCAAGCTGACTCATCACTGAGGAAAACGTAGAGAGGCACATGGAGATTTGACCTTGCCCACGCTGAACACAGTGGACAAGATCCTGCTTATGGACACCAGAAGCTAACCAAAAGTAAATCCATTCTGGAAACCAGACTCTCATCATTGTTTCATCTTCAGTGTAGAGCGGCAAAAAACCAAACACAAATAAAAATCTCCCTCTGCAATATTCGTGAAGTGGACATAGCCTTTACAACTGAGATCACCTGTGAACCAAGATGTGGGTTGGCACTGCAGGCACAAAATTGGAGGAACTCAGTCCCTGCCCTGAAGTCTTACTACCAAATCATCAAGCTAGTTCAGCATTTGAGCCGACATCCCATAAATGTTTGCCTCTTTTCCTGTGATAAACAAATAACCTTCTTCTCCTTTGGTTTCTGTTCTCTCTGATCTTAACAGCACATCCAAGTTATCACACGCCCAGGTGAATATGTTCACATCCTGGTGAGTCAGCCCAGATCTGAGCATGAAGTCTGTCTCAGCAGTTCTTTGTTGAAACTGTATACCAAGATGAGTCTCTTGATCCTTTTTTTCTTCCCCACACCCATCTATGTTTACACAAAGAGTTTCAGCAGTCAATATAGAAAATCCACATATTTACAACTCTAAACCAATTTGGGACAAATGGCATAACAAATGCGTTCCAGTTTGCTGTTTTCTTACTTATTTGCAATTCTGCCCACAGAATCCTCCCCACAAAGAGGTAGTGTCATCCCTTTGCTTATATTATGCGTGCATACAAATGTTAGCAAAAATAATTTAGACAACTATTTTATTGTTGCATTGCTCAAGATGAAACAGTGAGAAAGAAAAGGAGATTATCAAGCCCTAACAATGATCAACCTTTAAAGACTGAAAGATTTAAAGATTGAGTTTTCAAGACTCAAGGGACAGATATGGCTCAACTCAATTGGCCCTGTATAGGCATCCAACAGATGTCCTGTGACACCTGGGACATTGGCACAAAGCTGGCAGATGTTATATAAAAGTATGGGAGATCCAGGCCAAGCGACCAGCAAATGAAACCCAGATGTGGTGCCCTGGGAACACATCAAACAGCACATACACACCTACAGGTGAACAAATTAATCAAGGCTGGCCATCCCCCAACTGCCTATAGCCAGGTAATGTGGGCAAGGAATTTATCCCCTCAGGTTCAATGAGTGGTCTTAAAGAAAGCACCGTTTGGTATCTATTGCATTACTTGAGCACATCTAAAGGATTTAAATTCAAACTGCCAAATTATAGGTCGATGTAGGAGATTGTGTTTCAGTAGTTTCTACAGTTGCTTTCCAGTCTGTATGAAAGAGTTATAGAGTGAATGAGATGGGTACCAAACAGACACCTCTCGCAAACTATTCCACATGTAGGTGAGCGCCAGTTCCCAAAAAATCCCAGTGCTTTGTACACACCGAAATATGGTCAAGGGACAGAATAAGAGAAACCTTTCCCTATGTATGTCCTAGCCCTGCTAGGTTACAATGACTGTTCTAACCATTCTGAGATAAAAACTACCATTGCCACAAGACTTCATTTTCTCCTGACTGAAAAAGAAAATGAAAAAGAAAAAAAAAGGTACTAATTTCTTTATATAAGTATATTTCAAGCATTTTTAAGAGAGTAAGATGAAAATATATAAACTCATCCTCATGAAATTTACGTTGTTCTCAGCTTTTTACTCAATAGTCAAAAACCATAATCCAAAACAAAACAAGGAAAATTGTTCACAGAACCCTTTAAAATGTAGATTAAATTAAATCAACTTCTGATTTAACTAAATTGAATGCATCTTCTAAAAATGGAAATGAAATAAAGAAAGCAGAAATTTGACCACAATTGCAGGCAAGCTATTGGTGGTAAATATGGCTTCCAAAGATGTTTGGGAATCAGATATCTACAGTTTTGTATTCAAATCTGTCCCAGAGCAACAAGCTCTGACCTTGATAAGACTCACTTAGGATCCTATCTGTTCAAGACAGTCTTTTAAATACAAAGGTGAGAAAGAACAGAAGCAGAAAGAAACAACCCTACATATTTTATTGAGTAGGTCACCTTCCAAAAGTTGGCAGTTTGTCCACTCACAAAAAAAATTTACACAAAAAAATGTAATTTGGAGGTCTCATGTTGACTTTTGTGGGGAAAAGTGTACATAGCAATATCTGACAGGATTTGCTAGTGTACAGTGCTGTCAGCAGACATTGCCAGCTCTGAGGAGGTATTTCTCACAGTGACAGAGCACACATTCGCATGTTACAAACATCTGTGAGTGTATCTATTTTACATACAACAGATTTGTACTTCAAGACACCCTGGCAGACTAAAGGAGATGTTCCAGTAAAAGTATATTTATCCAAATAATATTTTCAAATATCCTGCCACACCTTTGCCCAACACCATTTATACAACAACTAAATTTATATAGCAGTTATTCTACACAAGCATGTCAGGCATTCTGCACATAGGTGACCAAAAACATCAATGCATTAAAGCAGACTTCCTGCGTAGCTGCCATTGCATGTGACAAGACAAAAATAAAACCATAGGCCTCTTGTAAACTTTAATCACCATATTAACACCCAGGAGAAAAGCTTTGGGTGATCCCAATCTTGTGTAAGAGTGTTCAGTTGTAGATACTTACAGGATGTTCTGCCCCTGCTGATTGCTCATTATCCAAAATTAGCTCTCAGAGCAGTCTTTGCCATAGCGTCTGGCAAAGTGGAAACTGGACCTGTTTTCAAGAGCTTTTGACATTCTCAGGACCTCCGCTCTTCCAGGAATGCATGCCTGCACTGAGCAGGACATTACACAACTTTCTGCAGGGAGAAGTCAAGAGAGTTGTTACTCAATGACGAAACAAATCCCTAGAACAGTGGGGCAATGTTGATTTTTTTTTTCTTTCTTGATATACTCACTAGTTTATTTGGGTTTTAGCTCCAGCTTAATGGCTTACAACAGGTAAGGTTCTGTAGTAGGGCCAATCAGTCTTGGACACAATAGTTCCAGTCATAGAGGCTTTTTGAAAGCAAAATCTTGGTGGTATTCTTCCAGTATTCAGAGAAAAAAGTGAAACACTTGTGCTTTCCTCCAAATATATACCTGATGTAAAAACCTACCGTCTTGCTGAAAACCCTAGATTATGAAACTACCCACAAAATGTAAGTACACATGCCTACAAAAACAACAGCTCTTCAGTCAAGGCAGAGAAGAAAACATATGTCTTTTATATGTATAAAACCTCTTTAGTGCATCTTCTATGAATTATTTTAACTAGTAATTCAAATTCCTGTTAAGGTCAGGCTTACAGTTTCTAAGCTCTGAAAGCCTATAAAAACAAATTGCATTTTGAGGCTCCTTTCAAACTTTTTCTTAAACAAAAGAAGGCTACAGTAGCTGCTGAATTCATTCTAGTAGGATGATGTGCTGATGTAATTTATTGGCTGTAACCATTTTCAATAATTTCTGTGGTAACTTTGAGCTGATAAACTGCTGGTGGTGTTTTTTTCTTACAGGAAAATGCATTTTTTTGCCACCACCTGAGATATTTCACGAATTCTCTCATTAGAAGAGGTTTGATTATTTTGTGTCGGCTCTTGTTTTGCTATTATAAAAACATTTACATTTTTGTGCTTTTCATTTATTGCTATATTATAGTAAAGCATTTGATTTGCATCTGTTATATACACACTGCATACTACATTTAACAAAATACAACCTGAACAGAAACTGAACACAAAAGAACAGCAAATAGAGCAGAAGAACAAAGTTAAAACCAACATTTCTCACCTTGTTAGGATGAAGATCTGGTTTTCCAGGTGAAATATTTCAATTCTTTTGCAGGACATTTTTTGTGATTCCTCATAAAAGTTTCCTGTAGAATGCTGTGCCTCCACCGGCTTTGTGATATGAGTGGAAATGCGCTCACTTTGAGTACTTAAAAAAAAATCACATCCTCTCATTTCATTTTTTAATTTTTTCTGCTTCTTGTCACCCCATATAATTAATTTATTTTTTTTAAACTTTGTGGTAACCATTGGTTGGTATTGCTGCATTTTTCCATATGAAAATTTCTTCTAACACAGCCATTATGTAAATAAGTATGTCTACAATATACTTTACTATGTTACAAAATGAAGCTTTAAAACATATGCTTCTTATAACTCTTATAAAAATTAATGAAACACTCGTTCTTATACAGTGCGTGTAGCTCAACTTTGAAAAACTATGTGAAAACACTAAACTAAAATAAATGAGATTGCTGTTAATGTAAAATATCCATTTGAAATACTTTGGTATTTAAATTTAGCTCATTCAGCCTCTGGCGTATGAATTTGGAGGTAAGCCAGTTTCTCTTAAAAATAACAGTACTATGCAAATCCGGAATGGACCGTTTTGGGCTAAAGCTATGCTCTCTTTCATCAACTGTCTTTTTGTGTGAGTGAGGGGAAAAAGCTTCTTAAACATTAAAATCGCGGTGTGGGAACGCCAACAAAAAGATTTTTGCTTTTCCAGTTGATTCTGTCTGGCATTTCCCAAATCCTGATAATTTCTCCCATGGAAGATGTAGTCTCCACTAAAGCAGCTGTAATTAAGAACAGTGATTCCGTACTGGTGCTGGTCCCAGCCTGTGGTCATGGCACGGATGGACGGCAGCACAGAGCCGGAGGCAGAGCCATCACGGCTGCGCCTGCACGCGCACACTCATGGCCCATGAGTTATATGCACACACGGCTGTCCCTCCAAAACACAGAGCAGGTGGTGAGTAGTCTCAGTGGCACCAAAAGGTCATTGGTTTGGGGTCTCCCAGGCCCTGATGCACCTGAGCAGAGCCAAGCAGGCAGGGAAGGGGAGTTTGGCTTGGGGACCAGGCATTGACCGTTTTCACAGTGTGTCCGTCTCCCTCAGCAAAACAGGGGAAAACTGGTGTTCATCATGGAGTGTCTTGAGAAATGCCACTGCCATTCCACATTTTGGGCTGGACCTGAAGATCTGCAACAGCTTTGCATGGGACTTGCTTCTACAGAGAAGTTGAAAATACTATGGCAACTGCGCAGGAGATGGAGGAGCCATAGTCTCTCATTCTGGGCAAAACCACAGAGGGAAAGGTGGGAGAGAGATGCATGTCTCTCTAGTGCTAGTACTAGAGAGAAGAAAACCCTCTCACTGTTTGTAAGTGAGCAACACTCTCCACAAAGAATCTTCTGAGACTGTGTCTTTGTGGTGACTTGTTTGGCAATCCCTCTGCACCGAGCCTGCACTCTGCCTGAGTGGGCATTGCACAAAAGAAAGGAAACCTCTCAGCTCAGCACAGAGGTCATATCTATGGGTGAAGCACCCTGTACAGCAGGGTTTCTCACAGAAACTCACTTCAGTAATGCACATTTTTCTCCACTTGTACAAAAAGTCAGAATAAGCAACACATTTGTTATCCAGCAACCACTGAAGGACCAGGTACAGAGGGAAGAATTCAGGCACAGGAAAGCAGAGCAGAGGAGCAGAGCAGCACAGTTCAACTTTCCCCACGGAAGGCTTTTTACTCACAAACGACAGGAAGTGATGCAGCCTGACCAAAAGGCAGTTTGAACCACATACAGCTTCCACTCAAAGCAGCCCACAGCTGGCCAGCCCTCTCCAGGATCAGATCAATATTTGGCACAGGACACTACTGTTTGCTTTCAGCTTGAGTCATTAAGAAAGACCAAAATTTTTCAGGTCATATGGACAACCCCTCCCAGAAGGAAAAGTGAAAAACATGAATATTTTCCAAATTGAGGGATATAAAAATATAATACTACAGTTGTTTTATAAGAAGCAAATTTTCAAAACATTACACATCCTTATTAGAAATGGCATTAACCCACTTAGAAACAGCATTCTACATAAACATTCAGGTGAATTTATTCTTGATCAGCCTGCTATTGTCTAGGACACTTCTCAAATCAATCAAACCCTCCTGTAATGGAAATACTTCATAGCAAAAATTGTCATACCTTGTAAAAAGGGAAATCCATTTCACTGCTAGATATATCACATCAATAAAAAAATCACTTATTTGACAAGAAGATAGATTTTTTTCGAAGTGGCTGGGACTTTGGGGGGAGGAGTAGCAGAGGTTAATGTTATAAAATTAGGACCACTGTTTGCAACTCACCTTTTGAATGATGTATTATGTTATCAAATGAAGCAAATCTACTGTGGCTTTCATCAGTTTCTCTTTTAGTACTAACAGCAGCAAGGATGAAACTATGAATTTTTGTAAAGAAAAAGCATCAACAAATGAAAAAAAATAATTACAGCTTGCATTTTTTTCCCTACTATTTTTGTTGGCATTTTTCCTCCAGAGGGCCAGAAATAGCCAAGGATGAGGGTTGTGCCTTGGGGACAGGACAGCTTCTCCCCACCTTTGCATCAGACACACAGGGGTAGTGATAACTTGTGTTCTGAAAACCAGTTTCCTGCAAGGGGTTGTGGAGACAGGTTACGTCTTCCCTTGTGGCAAGCGTGGCTCTGGAAGGGTGGAGATGGGATGGCTGGAGGAGTCTGGCTAGTACAGGCATGCTGAAACCAAGGTCCAGATCTTGGACAATAACTGAAGTGAACAAACCCAGAGTAAACAGTTTCAAAAGTGACCTGAGACATCTCAGAGCATCAAACAAGTGCTGTCCAGAGGCACGGCTGCTGCAGAAGCGAGGTATGCACTGACCTGAGAAGGGCAGCCACTCTAATTCACCCTGACTTGGTGCGAGCACTGGAGGAGTAGACAAAATGTGCTTCAGGATAACTAATGTACTGGTTTGAGTTAGCCTTTCTTTCAGCAAAACAAGGCAGATAGTCCTGTGGAAGGCTTGAAGCCACTGTCAAAGTGCACAGATCCTCTGCCTGGGATTTGTCTGGCCTTTCCCAGCTTGTTTCATGCCGAGGCCAAAGAGAAAAGGCTGCGCATATACAGTTACCTCCTCTGGTGGGGACTTGCCTGGCCTGTTGCTCAACATCTTCCTGGTGTTCTCCAGAAAAAACAGCATGGCAGGCATGCAGCAGGCCAGGTGGGTAAGGATAACACACGCTCTGCAGGCAGTGGCAAGTGGGTGGTGGGAAGCAGGCAGAGGCTCCTGTGGGAGGGGAGCAGGACTGCCAAACAAGTCCCAGTTCCTCCAATATCCCACAAATCAGATAACAAAGTCCTGCTTCAGCCCTGGGCACAAAGAGGAGTGGAGGGACCCAGGCATAGAGGTCAACCATACAAAACCCCTCCTGCCTGGGCAAAACCCCCTTCCTAACAATGCAGCTAAAAGTTATTTGTAAATGGTATGGGGACAGATCTCCCTGGAGAAGTATCAGTCCCACAACAAACTTACCACATAGCATCTTTTCAATCTAGGGCTGTCCTCCCTCCAGTTTTCCCTGCCTGTATCCTTCTCCCTGCCTGCCTGCTAGCAGATCCCGTGCATGCACAGCGCTTGTGCCATCACTGCAAGGGTGTGCAGGCGGTTCAGTGTCTGTACCATGGGCAGCCTGGCTCCTGACAGGCTCTCCTTCAGCCCTGGCACTGCCTGTCTGGCCCATGCACAGGAGGATTGGAGCTGTCAGGTACAATACACTGCAGATAGCTGGGAAACCCAAGCAGAAAATGAGTAGTTCCAATAACAGGGAAAAATAAAGCCCTGTGTGTTCAAATATGCACAAATAAGACTGGACCCAGGGCTAAGCAATGCCAGCCTTTGGCTGGGGGCCTGTCTTGCTGAGAACCTTGCTGAGAGGAGCATTCGTGAGTGCTTTAGAAGGGAGAAGACTGACATAAAAGTCTCATCTCTTTGGTGGAAAAGCAAAGCTGAGTGGTAAAAGGCCGGGCTAGATGGGATTTTGAGCAACCTGGTCTAGTGGAAGGTGTCCTTGCCCATGGCAGAGGGCATTGGATCTAAGTGATCTGCAAGGTCCCTTCCAGCCCAAATTATTCTGTGATTCTATGAAAAACTCTCACACAGGCCTTGCATGGCAATGGTGAAGTGGCTTTTCAGGTAGCTGGCAAAGGTTGCCTGAAGGCCCATTCCTACTCATGTGGGCATCTCTCTGAAAAAAGTGTCAGAGAAGGGCAAGGGAAGAAAGGCCAGCACAAGTCCTGGCATTTTACATGTAAGAAGTTAAGGATGAGCAGGGTGAATGTAAAATACTATTAAAAATTTCATGTTAACCCATAGAAATAATTTGACATATAAAATTATTTTTAACCTATAAAATTTTTATCTATAAAATATTTGTTCTCATGAATTCCCTCCTAAAAGCCTATATTTTCTTACATCATTCTTTCAGTGACAACTGAAATTCACATGTCTGCTCCCACAATGGAAGTTTCATTAAAACCTTTTATACTGGCCATTTTTTTAACCTTATATAGACCCATAACTAGAGAGTTAATTCAGGTGAAATCTCTGACAAAACTGAGTATTACGGAGAAGCACTTTCTACGGAAAGAAATCATTTAAATTTGGCTCCTCCCTGGTTACAGGAAAAGAAGAGCATCCTCTGCAGACCATCCTCTCACAGTTGCTCTCCTAACATTTCCAATTTTCATTCAGTCATAAGGTTAATGAAAGAAAAAATCCAACACATGCACACATACAAATTCACCAAGAAAAATTATTGCAGAAAACAGACTTCTCCCATATAAGATGTAGAGTTCAAATTTTTTTCCAGCAAAACTCCCTGGAGCTGAAAGGAGTGCAGGAATGCCCCCCACTCATGGCACAGCAATCCACCCTACATTTAATACTTGCTGGATCTCTCCCCATTCACTTTAGGACCTCAGTTCATTGGTGGTCTTCTGTTTTGACATCTGCTTACCCTTATCTCTAATCAGTTTTGCTGATAGACATTTCCCCTGAGTGCGGAGACACTGCCTAATAGATTTTTTTTTAAAACCAACTACTACTTAGTAGTCATGAAATTATCTTTGTGGCCTGCAAGGGTGAGAGACATTGTTCCTAACATTCCCATGCAGACAGCTAAGTCTCACTCAGCTCTATCTGATTTGCTCTATTTTGCTCTTTATACTCTCATAGCATAATGACATAATGACCACAACATGTTTTTTTTAAATCTGCAATTAGGCACAATATCCCAAGGCACTGAATGATCAGGGAATGCATTGTAAGTAATTGTTAAATAACATGGTAATTTACTACAGCTTGTATCAAGAGTTACACTGTCTGCCAGACCAAGGAACTAAACTTGGAGCATGCAAAGAAGCAGTTGTAATGTACGTTGATGCAAAATTCTTCAGAAAAAGCATCACACATCAAAGTGCAAGGTTTTACAGAAAGAGAAATGGGAGAAGTGAAATGTTTTGCCCTCACTTGATACAGGTGCTTCCTAGAATATGTAACAGCCCACATTTTGCTCTGATGATTATGCAGAAGATGGTGCCTCTCCAACAGATACAAATGCCATAGCACCCCATAACAAGCCATGAGTTCTTGCTATTTAGCAATGGTACTTTGAATTTCCAACTAGACATGTAGTGTGCATGACAGGCAAAATATCAAATAAATAGTGGTCCCAACACCTTCCAATACCTTAGGAACCATAATGGGAAACAGAGTACTAGAAAGTATACTGTGAAAAAGTTACTGTACATTAGCAGGATATCCCTGCTAATTTGAGAAAATCCCTGACAGACTTCTTGTTGTTGATTTTAATAAAGGAAAACAAACCACACAGATACAAGGAAAACTGAGTCCTGGGTGATTTCAATTTTAACTTTCAGTGCAAATGGGATAGTAAGGAATGTCTGCATCTGGGATTTTAAATGGTAGTCTTTCTTTAAAAAAATCGATTTTTTTTCTGGGTCTACCAAATGTAATTTTTATTGAATTTCCTTCTTCTGGTTTGTTTTTATTCTATTTCAGTGAAAACAAAGAGCACACACTTGCAAAAACATGTCTGAGTCCAGACGGTCAGTGCAGGAAATTCCTGCAGTTCTGGGGAAAACTGTGACTGGAGGAAGGAGGGGGGCACATAGTCAGCACCTCTGCTGAAGGATGAGCTATAACATGGATCCAAGAGACACCTGGCTGTTTTGGGGCTGCCCTGCCATCCATGAGCACACAGACGGGTCAGTCTGCCAGCTGGCAAGAATGCAGGTGTGGTGATGAGTACTTTTACCCTATGGTCCATGTGAACACAAAACTACTGTGTTGGGAAGGGGTACGTCCTAGCAAATGTATGTTGGGAGCAACCTGAAGTTAGGCTTTGAAGCAGCACTGGTCCAGAAATCCATAGGAATCTGGGCACCCCAGTTCCAGTGCTTCAGTATAACTTTTTACTAAAGAATCATGCAAATCTAAGAGCTGTTTATAGATTCATGTATCTATATTCATAGCTGAAGCAAAGTGCAATGTGGACCCACACAGCATCCCCCACATGACTCAGGCTTCTCTTTCCCTGGAATGGGTAATGACTCTATGCCTTGCTAACTATGGTTTGTAAGGTTGTGTAATTTAAGTAAGTAAATACAGCAAAGCCAGGAATGCAAAGTCTGTGCTAGACATTCATGTTTTGATGGCTCCTCATCTCTGGGCCTTATCTACAGTCTTACGCCGAGCAGCTGGCAAGCACCGTCTCCAAAGTGCTGATGTCTCTGTGCAGTTTTGGATAGGGAAATAACATCAGATCTGCTCCCTGGGAAAAGGCTATACAGAGCCCCACATCATGCAGCCAGTTTTCTTGTCACTCCTTGCAAAGCAGTGATCTCATCCTTGCTGCCTCCAAATTTTCTATCTCCAGTGTAGGAGAGGGAGGCAGCAAGGGACAAGAGGAGAGGGAGAGGGAAGCTACGAAAAGAAAGATCCCATTGTTAGAGTGCTCTTATTTGTGTGAATATTTGCCAAGACAACAAGATTGGGTCTGATGACATGAACTCAAGGGTCAGTGGGGAGCTGTGCAAGAATGCCTGAACTCCTTGTGCTCATGATCCTTAGGAAAAAAGCAACTTCCAGATGTGAGTGAGCCTTCCTTCAGCCATCCAGTCCCCTAAGCATATCAGATTATACAGCCTGAAGACGCCTGCACCCATTTGCATGGCTGAGCAACTGCAATATTTGCCTTGGAGGGAGAACTGCGTCAAAATCCTGGATCCAACCACCAAAGCACTTCAGGTGTGTTGGTGGTGAATTAAAGTTACATTAAACTTCAGGAACATGGTCATAAAGGACACGATAAATCCAGGATCCACCCTTAAGACAGGGTTGGCAATGAACTGCAAAAGCCCAGGGCTGTGGTGTCTGTCTTGCAAGAACACTATGCAAAGATCAAGCCTTTCTAAAGGCTTCTCTGTCTAAAAGCAAAACCAAGACTGAAAACATTCAGATACTAACACCTGTTGTCAGAAAGCCACAAAAAAAATGTCAGGTAAAACTCCCTTATATGCCATCACCATTTAGTAGGGTCTTTATTCTGAGTTCTGGTCAGTTTACACACACTGAGGATGTGCCCACACCCACATCCATCCATCTGGGTCTCACCAAAAGCAATCACAGCTAATAGGGGATCTTTCTGCTGAGGGGCTGATAAGATGCACTAACAGAACAAATACAGCACCTGCAAAAGCCAATATCATAGTTGCGCCCAGGAGTGAAAAACCAGCTCTTATTCCGACTAAGCTTGTTAGATACTGTGTTCAGAGTGGACTGCTGACACTTAGTCATTAAGCTTAAAACAACTCTGAAACTTGCAGAGTCTCAGAATCACTCATCTGTGCGCAGTGGGGTGCATCTGCCTTGGTGTGACTGTGGCACATGGAGAGACCAGTTCTCCACTCAGAGAAGCCTCTTTAAACCTCACCTTATCCTCTGAAAAATTATTCACTTCGTGCTTAGCATGGGCAGTACAGCTTCATTGCCCAAGCCTCAACCAAAAAGCAAAAAATGTCTTTAAACATATGCGTAATTTAGTAAAGGGAAAAAGTGTTGGATTCTTTTTTTGTTCCTAGGTTGTTGAGTTTTCCTGTGGCAAAGCATTTTTTCACAAGCCACTTTTGCAGCAGGTGTCTATGACGGTGGACAAGCAGGTCTGAGTCCAAGCCACCTCCTTTCCGCTCAGCCCAACACCACCTAGTTTCCTCAGCTTCCTCCTTTCCGAGGGCATGATTAAATGAGTGCTTTTGAAGGCTGTAAGCACTTGCTAATTTGGGGTTTGTCTGGTAATAGTCCGGTGGGTCTGAATTTCCAGCGTCTGTGGAGCCAAACCGGCGGTTAACTTGTATTCCCAGTTTTCCACTCCTCCTCTGCAACTTTTTCCAGAGACTGCTTCTCACTGACATCCCCCACCTTCCCCCCGCCCCTTATTTTTTTAAATTGACCTGGTCTTTGTTGTACTAATTAGGTTATCTCTGCCTGAGGGACCCAGAGAGCAGCCCCAACGGAGCACAGCCTGGAAAGACAGGACACATAATCCCTGTTATCAAGGGGGCTGTCATTTGGCATGTAGATCAACTAATTCTTTCAATACCATGGGAGCAATTGTACATCTTAATATCGATTTTCCCCCCAAGATATGATCTCCTACATTCCTACATCAGTCTCCCTTGCCCTGGCTAAAAGGCTCCATTTATTACAAGGCAACACAACGGGTGCGCACACCCCCGCTAGCTTTTTGGATTCACAAATGAGAAGGTGCTTTGCGGGAGGGTAGGAGAGCAAGCAAACACCGACGAGGCAAGTTAACACAACAACTTCAGGAAGGAACGGGGAGTAAACCAAACCTACTGCACTTTCACTTTGCATTACGAAGTAATTAATTCAGAGCTGACTGACATCAAAGGCTGAAGGCCAGTCATGGGAAGGGGCATTAGCAATAAATCATGTGCTAAAAGCAGTAATGCTTTGAGTCAAACTGCGTTGCTACCGTTCAGCAACCAGCCTGTTAAATAAGTTTCTGCTTGTTTCTCTTGTTCTTCCTTTCCACCCACCTCAGTATTAATTTTAGGAGATGCTATTCATGTTTTGTGCTCCATACATATTGCCTACAGCTAATTGCAAAAAGGAAAAACACAACAATGGACTGACCTTCACTTGAGATATCAAAATGCTTTAAAATGATAATCAACAAATCAATTTGAACAGACACAGATTCCCCCCCCCCCCTCCTTAATCATGATCCCCTCTCAAGAATAGCCATTGGTAACTGGATTCTCAAGGTATTTATTTCCGTTAATCTGGAGGACTTTTTCTGTTGGTGCACTAGAAAATTTCTTAGCTTAAGGTCTTCTACAGTACCTTCCTAGAAATGTAAGTCACCAGACAGCCTATGCTCAATTGCTTGCATATAACCTTTTTTTTTTGTACCAAACTAGATTCATATCATGATTCTAAAAAGCAGATTTGGATGGTATAATTAATTTTCTATGTTCAGACAAACTTATGTCAGAACCAAAAAGGAAAGAAAGAATTTCCAAGCAAAGGAAGAGGGAAAAATTCCTGCAGCGCCACCATCTAAGCAGCTCTTCTGACTTAGACCAGCTGAGGACTATTGCAGCTTTAACAAACAGCCTGTGGAGCCTGGTGTTGGCACCTGTTAATACCATCCACAGAGCTGAATACATTTTATTGCCAGACAGGAAACTTTATCCCCAGCACTGGGATCATGTCCTTCTCTTCCAAAAAGTGTCATAGGATCTCTCACTTCCTCCTGGACAGTGACCAGAGCCAGGAAAAATAGGACCTGGGTCCAGTGTCTCAGCTGAAAGCAGTCCTCCAGCAGTGCAGAGCTTCCTGTAGAGCCTGTACAGCTCTGCCAGCATCAAAGACAAATACACGTCGTGGTTTGAGGACCACTCTCTAAGGGCTCCCTCTTGCCTCAGTTACCTCCTCTCTCCTCGCTACTAGCCTTTCCATTTCTGCTTCCCAAGTGTGTGACTTTTTCAGCTAAATGTTGGCCTGTTTTTCCCCCAGACTGCAGAGATCCAAACATCTAAATTATATTCAACATGTGATCAACATATGGACCTCTATAAAAAGATCTATATGATAAAAAAATCACAGACATTTCTATTTGTGTGATGCAGAAGGGTGATAAATCAAGAAAACACTTTATGTCCACCATCATGGTCCACAGACACCCACAAAAGACAACCTTATAAAACAGCGTAATTCCTTCAAAACCCGGTTCTGGGCTGGATCCTCAATGGGGAAAGAAAAATCTCGGCAAATGAGATTTAAAAGTATCCTCTTCTGGTTGGCAGTGTGGTGGGTGTATGCTCCTGTTCTGAAAGATGTGAGGTCTTCCTGCTTCTGTGGCAGTGCACGGGAGTGTTAACAATTCAACAGCACCCCATAAAATTAGAGCACAACACATACACAGGGCAAAATACAGGTCCCCAAAGGACTTTCAAAAGGAGGGCCAGAGGCAGGAGGAATATTCATGGAAGAGGGAGAGGTTAGACATGCTGGATAGTGCAACTGGAGAAGAAATGGGAAAAGAAAGTGAGAAGGATCAAGAAAAGTGAGAGCTTGTACTATCTCCCCTTAGCATTACCTCTGAGATCTCTGGTGTTGTTGGCTCCTTCCCCTATCCCAAGCCACAGAAAACAGCATTGACAATAAACACTCTTCTACCAACTGTTAACTTCTCCCTGTTGCCTGAGAGGAAGGATGGAAGGTACTTTATATATCACAGGAGAAACTCAGTAACAGTATTGAAAGAAAGGCATCATTTTCAGAACGGATTTCAGGCAAACAAACACTGTGACTGAAGAGCACACTGGCTTACATTTCACCCAGGAGGGACAAGAAAAGGCAACACAATGGAAGAGGGACCTTCCTGTTCTTTTTCAATGCATGGCCAGAGCCTCATTCATTACAGATTCGAAAATGGGGATGGAAAGTCATAGGCATTAGTGATGGATCAAAGTGCATGGGGGTTTTTGGGAGCCAGTCTCTTAGGAAGTTACAGCCCTGGAAACCCCTGGACCAAAGAGAACTGATTTTCGAAAGTTTGCATCTTGCAGTGGAGTATTTTGGTGCTCAATATACTGCAAGTGTTGATTGAAATCGTTCTTAATGCCAGGGATGTGTGTACTTCTGAAAACTCTGGTGGTTATGGTGGGTCTACTTCACCATTTTCCTCAGCTGGGGCATGAATAGTTTTTCTGTCCTCTAACCAGATATTTACTGCCATGAAACCTGTGATGATAAAACATCTCTGAACTGTTTATTTCCTGCTGTCCAGTGATTTTGGAAATTATTTTTGGGGCAGAGGTAGCCATAAACGCACACTATACAATATGCACTGTGAGACTCCATGTACCACTTCTCCTTTGGGATTTGGGCTTAAATGCATTTTGCATAAGGAAGCACAACAGCAGCTGAGAGAGATTTTCAAGTTTGTTCTAGTTTGTTGTATTTTGGAAATTTATCTCATACAGATATTTAGGGATATTTTCCAAAAAAAATGTAAAATGCCCGAAATCTCTGTGAAACTCCAGAACCTTAAGTCCAGAAATACTGAAGTCCAGGGCCCCTCACTCCAGTCCTGGAAACAATGATACTTCTGCAGGTGCAATGCTGTGTCTGACTAGGGCTTGTAAGAGGAAGATGAATTATCTTCATCTCCTTTTGCAGTGTGGTAAAGGGTCATTTGGGGACCTTTGCATTGCACTGCGTGGGGCGGCACAGATACACTCAAAGTTTCTTTGGGAGGACTCTTCTCCCCACCACAGCACCTGGTGGTGCCCAGAGCTGGGCAAAGCGCCAGGGAAGGTCCCTGGAGAGCTGCAGGGGAAGACATCTCTCCATTATGCCTGCCAAGTCTGCGGTCTTCATGCAGCTCTGCCAAGGAGGGAAAACCTGAGGAAATACGTAACGGCACATTCTTCAGCATCGTCTTTCTCCTCCTGGGCTTGCACCTACTATGGCCCAGTGCCACACAGCCATGTGGGGTGGGGGAAGCTGCCCTGCACCTTTTGTGGGATTGTGTGCCTTAATGCCCTCCTTTCCCTTAGCCACAACCCAGTTTTCTGTTCCATACCTCAGTGGTGGAGCCAGTCCCAGTAATTACAACCCCACAAGTCTCTGCTACCTACAGGGTTACCAAGCCTAAATGCAAGCTTACTGAAATTTCTTCGATAATGAAAAATTAAAATAAAAATAAAAATTCTAACAGCTTCCCATAGCCTCTAGGCCAGAAGAGCCAATTTCACACTATGTGGGGAAAAGGACACAGGCAGCTCCACTCTGTGGAGGGCTCCAGAGCTTATCTCCCGCTGGGAGGAAGGTCTGGGATGTTTTCTGTGCATCCGTCCTGCAGCAGAGGAATGCAATTGGCAAGGGGTGCCTGCTATCAAGCCCAACACATTCAGCAAATTCTTTGGCTCTTGTCACCTACCCAATGGCTTTTCCTGGTCTTAACAGCCTGGTTGGCAGGGACCAGAGGAACAGGGGGAGCAGCAGGCAGAGCTGGCCAGCACCATGGTTTTTCTCAGGTTGGCAGCCAGCACTAATGCTGGCTGTCTCTTCGGGAGGTGTTCCCCTGATAGGGGCGACCACTCAGGCCAGGGTGGCAGAGAAGATACTGGCCCAGATTAGAAACTATGCCTTCTCTTTGCTTCCTCCTCCTTTCACATAGGCCATCTAATCTTGGAGAAACAAATATCCTGTGCACCCCAAAACGCTGCTGGGACAAGCAAAATAAAACCATACCAAATCTAAGGCCAGAATAAGGCTCAGAGACAGACAACCCCACCTGTTCTAGTCACAGTGATAAAGCTAGGTTTGCTACAGAACTGTTTTACTGCAAATTTTTGTGGGAGGTTTCTAGTGTTCCAGTGGATGTCTTCTGCGGGAATATCTGTTTCTGGCTAAATTTTCAGGTTTGGGGGTAGGATGAGGGTGAAGATGAATACACACACATATCTATAAGCAACAAGTTTTTTTTTCATCCAACCTTCCCCCACAGGAATGACACAAACCACCTAAGAGATCAAGCTAAACAGCTCCCACAAAGTGTCTGAAAGATTATTCCCTCAATGCAAGAAAGCATTTGCACCTTATCAGGCATATTGGGTATCTTACTCCTGATCTCCTCTTCCAGACATGCTACAGCACAATAAAAAAACCACTCACCTTGCATAAAAATCTTTCAGATGTTTTCCACATTCTCCAATGACAACTCCCAGTAGAAGGAGGAAGAAAATTCTTTGATATTGCTGTTGTCTTTGTCTTTGACCACAGGAATATTTCAGTGCAGATGACATGACAACATTGCTTTGGATAGGAAAACAAGGGTTATATGAAAAAAAATTTAGGTAGGCTAAAAGGAATTAATAAGCCTGTAACAATATTAAGCAATAGAGTGGTGGAACAGAAAAACTCCCACAGCACCCAGGGAGTTTCACAAAATACATAGCCATTCTCAGGAAAAAAAGCCACACCAAACAAAACAAAATGAACAAAAAAATAAAATAACACCCAAAAAACCAAACACCACCAACAGAAAACCTACCAGCCACCCTTAAGATACAACTGTTTTTCCTGGCAATTGCTAAATGTCCCATATCACAAAGCAATATGAAAACATAACAGAATGACATTCCAAATCACCATCTGAATGCAAACAGTGCTTGACAGGGAAGGGACAGAAGGCTGTCTTTTCTCAGATCCCAGTTATGTCAGATAGCTCTAAATCAGGTCCACCAAACAAATTGCCACGTCAGAAAAGCATCCTCTACAACTGGTTCTTCTTAACAACCCTGCTGCCTTCCCTTCCTGAGCTTAGGAAACAGAGTGGGAAAGCTGGGATCTCCGGTCATCATTTTTTCATCTCACCAGTGTGCGTAGCCAAATCACAAAGGCTTTGAAAACAGAGGGGTAATTTAATAGCTCAGAATTTTAAGGTGTAAGTATAATAGTTTTTCTGGAATCCCTTTCATTGAAAAAGTTCATTCATATTCACTTAATCAGGTTGTTATCCTCACATACTCTGATTTCTGTGCATGAGGCTGAAAAGCTGGCAGCTCCGTGCTTTCCATTTGCCAAAGAACTAACCACCAAGCAACAGTCTGTTATTTAAGCTCCCTGACTTTTTTTCATCACAAAATTCTATTTTCATCTACCTTGCAAAACTTCAGGATGAAGTTTCCATGGCAGCTGTCTGAGGCTAAGTACACGTTTGCTGAATATTCCCATCAAGGTGGTCCTTGTTCCTCCTTAGAACATTATCAGAGAAGATGTATGTTGTACATGTTATACCTCTGCATGTACAGTGCAGAAGAAGCAGCTTGAAATTTTGGTAGAAGAAAACTCCAAATAGTGTTTGCAAATAGTGCTTTAAGTGAGGTCAGATTGGAAATGAAGAAAATCAAGGCTGGATCAAGTGGCATCCAGGGCAGGAATTCCCAAGAGTAAGGCTTGCAGGTTAAGGAAGAACGTGATGGGATGGGATGAAGAGCAGCAGAGAAGTAGCTAGACTCAGTTGTGGAAGAGGTAGACTTAGGAAAGCAAAATGGGTTTCTCAAACTTTGGAGTGGCAAGGAAAAAGGATGGGAGGAATTGCAGGGGAGGGATAAAAAATGTATCAAGGAGGGATGAAGGGCTGTGCACTACCAGCATTCTCCAGGAATTCATGCCGAGAAAAGAGAGAAATGCAGGCCTTGTAAAAGGAGCATCTGAAGTTTGCAGGTGCAGTATTTTGTCAAGCTGGATAAGCTAGAGCTGTTCCTCTTGGAAGAGGATGGCACTGAGGGAGGAGCTCAGCAGTCTGATTGGTTTCAAGAGCATTAATGTTGTGAAAACAGTAAGCTCATGAGTTCAATGGAAACATTACAAAGTCCATTTCCTAAAACATGAGACCTGCATACCATTTCAAATGCTGAACAGACATCTTCCAAGCTCTTCAATCCATATTCCTGGGTGTGAGTGTTCAGTGATAAACTCATCACTCCTGGAGACCTACTTTGTTTTGTGCCTAACAAATTACTCATAGAGTAATATGTTAATCCTCCCACACAGACAAAAAAAATTGCAGTTCCTTTGTATACTCAAAGCATGCCCAAATTACCAATCCCAGTTAGTTGTAAAAGCAGAATTCAGGATTTTATGGTTAAGTTTGCTAGATTGGTATTATCAGCAGAGTATGCAAGCTTTTTCTTGTACTTATCATTTGAAATTACCCTCAGTGAAAATAAAGAACACAAGTGACACTGCATTATAGCCTGAGAGACACTCCATCATCTCAGTCTGGATTTTGATTCTTTCACGTGCTATATCCGGAGGTTAAGAGAGGGAGTGATTTTAACATACCCAAGTTCTAAGTGTCAGACATCTGAAGCAGATTAATGATGTCTGTGTAAAACTTCCCCTGATAAAATGCTACGGTTCAGACCCCATCTCCAGTCTGATTATAGGACTAAACCAATCTTCTCTCTTTCAATTCAGGCTTAAGCTGCCATTGTTTATCTTATTCTTAGCAAAGGCAAAGCTGATTAAAACTTACAAACTAGAGCTAGAGCCCTCTTCACTCTCTCTTGACTGCCTCAGGGTTGAGAGGAAATAAAAGCAGAAAACCCCTGCTTTTTTCTGCCACAAAGGCTCAAAAGATTGCTCTCAGATCACACTGAAGCTCACAGAAAGTAAATAATCATCTTGTGGGATGTTGAACACCCACAAGTTGCTGCCCTGTAGGAATTATGGCTTTTCATGATTGCTCCTTCAAGATGCAAAAAGTTTGCTGAAGACATGGCATTGATCTGAGTCCAGTATTTTACCCTGGTTCTCCCACTGACTTGGAGAGTAACATGGAAGGGTCATTTTGCTACTCTGTGCCTTTGTCTTGCTTTAAAGTCCCCACTTTCTGCATTTGGCTCTCACCCTGCTTGCACGCTGCCTAGGAAAACCTTGACTACAGCCTGCACATTCAAGGGTAACTAAATCCCAATTAGTCACCCTGATGCCAGTGGGGTAAATCTGGATAGTCAGTACTTCTCTACTCATTCCTATGTATTTGGTTAAGGTAGTGCAAAGCCTATTTTTAAAATAAAGTAATAAAAATGTTGACAGAGGGCTGCTGCTTTTGAAAGAAAAAAATAATCAGGACTTTCCCAGAGTGAAAATTATTTAGGGCACTACTCTCATCCATCACTTCATACAGCTGCATGATAACTCTCCTTAAAATTGCAAGTCATTCTCTATCAACACACAGGGACAGCTCTCTAGCAGGACACAAATCAAACAGGCATAAAGCTGCTTATTGGTAAATAAATCAAAGAAGAGGGATTGGGAGAAGGAAACAACACAAAGCTCTCTCTGTCAGGGTAGCAGAGATTTATGTGAGAGATTCGCTGATGCTTCAGGCCACTGGTGCCATTTTCCAGGGTATGAATGGGTGGATCTTTTGCATACCTTTTGCTGGGTTGACTTAAGTAAGTCTTGACAACTCTCTTTCCCTGGGGACTAGACTAAAAGTATTGTTTAGAAATCTAATATATGGTTTATTTACTCAATTTGTGCTGAGCACTACAGTTCCTTCAGGCCAGCTTCAGCAGTCCATTACTCCATTAATGCTCCATTACTGAAATTAGTGCTGTAATTGGAAGGAGGGAGGATGATGGGGAAGGGGACACTTTTTAAAGGAGCAGGTTCTGCTTAATCCCATCACAGAAGAAAGCATTAGAAAAAACTCAACTGCTCCCTCCCGAGCCTTTCCCTTAGGAAAAGGGTATTGAAGAGAAACTTCTCTCGGGTGGCTGACATACAATAGCTGTGCAGCGAAAAGACAGGTCTGGACAACTCGCAGCAGGTCTCCCTTCAAATGAGAGGATACAACGGCAACATCAAGAAGCCTCCACACAGAGGAGGCTGTTTCTGTTTCCCTGTGCCAGAAACCAGAAGACACTTAAGTTTCACCCTAAGCTTCTGGTCCCTCACACAGATTTTGCACTGCTAATGGGACCACTGGTATAGTCTCTCCTCCCACTGTCCCCTGCACTGTCAAACTGTGACCAGTTGTATCACAAACTGAGGAGAGGAAAGGGGAGGGACACGGTGCTAAGAAAGACAGCTTAACCATGGGACATTAGATGGGTACAGAGCTGAGTTTTGTTCCCACCACATGCCCTCTTTGAAGCTGTGGAAGATGTGACTGTGTTTGGGGTGACAGAGACTCCTTTTGCTGCTTTGTTTTACTCATCCATTCCCCGAAATACTTTGCAGCATGAAGGAATTCAGCATCTGTATATGAATATTTATTGATTATCCAGCTCAACTACAAAAAGAAATTTCATGGATGTTGTAGCCAAGAATTTTGTATCTCCATACAGTCACATAGCTTGCAATAATTTTCAATATTAATTGTAAGGTAGTTACTAAGTAACAAATACGCTGTACAGTTATTCTGGGTAACTGAAATATATGTTGCAAATATACATATTTATTGGTTTAGTTAAATAGAAGACCTGTCAGAAGTCTAGCAGGAAGGTAATACAATAGCCCTAGAGAGGTCATCTGTTAAAAGAGATTAAAGAATTTACAATAAGAAAAAATGCCAGAGCTTTTAGCTGGGATGCTGCTGCTTCCATCTTCTGGCCTGTGACAGGATTTGTTTCACCAAGCCTGGCAGTGGAAAGTCCCAAAGGAAACTAAAGAATTAAAAGATTTTTCCTATTGGGGTGAGAACTGTGAGGACAGGCACTAATCCTGAATTTTTTCATGAGGAGCAGACTGACACAGAGACGGACTTTGCTGGAGTGGTCAAACTAGGAAAACAGGTATTACAGCACGGTAGGACCTAGGGTAAAGTTCACATCATATCCTTCTCACATTTGGCTTTGTTCCTATTGCACAGACTCAATCAGATTTACTCTGGAGAAGATGTTTTACTGCTGGAATAAGTCACTGCTCTGGAAAGGGAGCCTCTGAGGTCTGCCCCAGAGCCTAACYCTGTCACTAGCTGCTCCCAGCGAAAGCTGAGCTGCAGGCACAGGGTCCATCAAGGGAAGAAGGTAGAGGCTGATGGAGGCAGCCCTTGGAGAAACTGGGTCTCATCCTCTCATTACAAGAGATGTCAATTCCCATAACAACAACAAAAAAGTCTACCTAAAAAGAAATTGACCTGTTCACAAAAAAAATGTAAGCGTAAAAAGAAATACCAGCAAACCATGCATCTTACATGCTCATGAAAAAGAAAGTTAGCTCTCTTCCTTTCAGAACTGTATGTTTTGAGGAAAGCACTGCACCCCTTGTGGGTGTAAGGGAAGACACTACTCCTTTAGGGTGTGTTACTGATCAAGGTGGCTTGTCCCTAAACCTCTCCGAGGCCGAGCAACATGGGCAGGCTAAGAGTTTGTCTCCCCTTCCTTGTCCAAAATCTGAGCCATGGGTGAAAGCCAGGGATGTGAAAGAGAGAGGCATCAGCAAGAGTCAGCAGATAACTCTGTGGGGATTGCTGGAAGGCTCTTTGCAGGATACATGTGTCTGCCATGTCCCATGGTGCTGGGACAACCATTTGTTGTCTCTCTGGGCATCTGGCAGCACCTCAGAGACCTGCATGTCTCTGGTGGCTGCCAGCAAACAGTCAGGCTCCAATCTCCCTCCTACCAAGCCCTTGGCCAAGAAATGCATCAGCATGCCAGGATGTTAAATATACTCGTGTTGGTGAATGCCACTGAAAGAGGACTTTTTTAGAAAGTTGCAAGTGGATATTTCAGGGTGGAGATGGACAGGATACAGAGGAAATAATATTTCAAAAATAATAAAACCTTAATTCTCCATCTTTCTAACTTTCAAGCTACCCTGGATTTCTCAACGAGGGCTTCAAGAGGAAAGAGAAAACTGGGAGGGACAGGTGAATGCCCCCTCAAGAATTAAATCCCAATTAACACGCCATCAGTGACGAAAGACACATTTTACATGGTCGATTAAAAGACTCCTCCCTATTGATCTTTGCAGCTAATCATTGTCCTACCCCTGCTTAGGGAGTGCAGACACAAACCAGCGATCTAAATTTATTGAGACTCCTGACAATCAATAGGTCAGGCTCACAGAGAGCATTACACAGAAAGCATCTCCACTGACTCATCACGGGCCGGCGAGCCCCAGCTCTCCAGCAGGTCCCTAAAGCCATTCCCCTCTCTGCCTGGACAGTTCATGCAAGGCCAGGGCTGCTCTGTGCATGCTACTTGTCAAAGCCCAGACAAACAGCCCGTGACAAAACAACAGCCGCAGCGATCGCTCTCGCCTTCAACTCAGCATCACGGCGTGAGAGCTGGATACCTGGAGGCAGCAGATAGCCTGCCACATGAGCCCTGCAGTTTTGATTTAAACAAAACAAAAGTGAGTAGCTGTAATTTCACAGATGGGAGCAATTCATTAGCTGGGAAAAGATGTGGTCGCTGTAATCTGGAGTGACTGGGGAGCTTTTGATGCAAACAGTCATTTGCAGCTGCCTCTCACCAGGTCAGTGTTAGACAACAGAGAGATGGAAAAAAATCAAACTGTATATTAATTGAGAGCCTGCAACAGAGTGACAGCATTGCCAGGCTTTATTTCTGGGCCCTGCCATGTGCCCAGGTGATCTGCCACTTCTGGATTTTATAGTACGTGATAACAAGAGGGTCACACACTACAATAAATCACCCGGACGACTTCTGTTTATATGACTGCAACTGAAGGGTCAGAACTAAAATCCCTGCAAGTGACTGAGCTGAGCAGCCTGACTGTCCAGGACTGAGACAGCAGATGAGGGAAAACAAGGTTAAAAAAAAAAAAGCCTTGTCACGTTTTAATCAGTTATCATCTGAGCTTGAGTGCCTTGCACAAGGCTGATGGTACAAACCAGCCTTTCCTTGTTCTCCGGTTACACTACAGCAGCAGAGCGTGTCCTTGGTAGCACTGCAACCTGGCCAGTATGGGTGATCAAAGGGAGAGGAGTATTTTTGGTCTGGAAGAACTTTTACTGGTTGGTAAATGGCAGAGAAAGTGAGGAAATGTGAGGAAATGTGAGGAAGCAGCTGTAGAGAGGAGCTACCCACAGCAAAGCCTGGTGTCAAGGATGGTGGTACCGAGAGTGGAAGGAAGCACATACTGATTTCTGTGCATGCTGGTGTGGACGGCTTTGGCCTGGGTTAAGGCTTCAAAAGAGAGGGCTCAGCCTGGGATCCACAGGAGTTTGGGATTTCAGCACATGGACATCACAAGGAGCATTTCCACCTTTGACATACAGCAAGTCTGGCCCCTGTAACATTCTGGGAAAAGCAGACCCTTATCTTCTTCGGCTAAGTTCACTGAGTTAGGTCAAAACTCAGGTCACAGCAGGACTGGCCCCAAAAGAAAACCATTGAAAAGTCTCTTGCTGACTGCAGCAAGCTTTGCAGAGAGTGCTCATGAACACAGCTCAAATAATCCAGCAGTACACTCATGTGCTCAAGGTGAGAGAGGAGAGCAGAGGGATGGAAGTGCCAGGACAGTGCTGGGCACTGTGCTGCTCTCTGCTTTTCTGCAACTACAAACAACACCTGATACCAGGGTTTCTACAAGAATTAGACATAGCCCCAGCACAAACCCTTTTGGAAGGTACATGTGCAAAGTGGTCAATAAAACCATCTTGACATTCCTCCTTTAAGTACAAGTCCTGTTTGTAGAATAAATGAAGGAAACATGGATATTTATTTCCTCAGTAATCTCCAAGAGCAAGTGATAAGGAATGTGGGAGACATGGCAGTCTGGCGTGAAAATGCACAGTAGAAGATTTAAAGTGAGAGAAAGAAAAACTCCAGACAAGTTACATATTGTTTCCTTTCTCACCCAACTGGGGAAGGCAGCACCACTATTGTTAGATAATGTCATCCTAAACCAGCTCTGGTGAAGTGGCATCCCACAACAAACATCTTTGGCAACAAGCATATAGGCAAAATAGGGATAAAAAATGGAGAATGGGCAGAGTCATTTTAATTTAGATTATTGAATGACACAAGAAACTGCCTGGAGGAGAAGTCCTTAGAGAAAATGGTAAATCTTTATATTACATGACATTAATTACACTTTTACTGTAAGGTAACCCTATTATGGTATTGTGTATAGACACAGAAGATGGTACTTACGTGGTGTTCCTCCCAGTAAAGAGCTGTCCTTGCCGGGGCCCAGCCATGGGCTTTACTGTGCTCTTTGTCACAGCCCATAAAGGCTGCTTAATGCATTTCCTTGCAAGCAGGTTTCTTTACAACTTTACCAGATTAATGGAATGGAGAAGAGCAGGATTTTCATTAACTTATTCTTTAATGTGAGGTCCTTTAACATGACCTGCAAATGAGATGTGCAGTCCTTGTCCCAGATGTCCCAGCTAGACCTCTACCGTGGGACTGGGAGAGCACTGCCAACACCAATGGTGCAGTGTCATGACCAGCCAGATTGCTTTTACTGTCTTATCCTCCAGCATCACACCTTGGAACACAGATCTGAGCACAGCTGTGGGGCATAACCCTCAGTCTGGATTCAGAAAAGTGGCAGAAGTTAGTTCTTCAGCATGCTGGATTGCTGGGAGACAAGTGATGACTTCTGTGGGCTCAGGTGGCAATGGACAGCAGCAGAGGTTCAGGGCTGGAGCAACATTGCTGAGGTTTTGGTGGAAGCAATAAATGTAAGAGAAATAGAAAGAAAAAAGCAATAGAAGACTAAAGGGCAAGAAAAGTATGATTAGTTAGGTTCAGGTAATATCACGAGAAAGAATTTGGTCCAACCATATCATATAAAGGCTTCAGACTGTGAACAAGAGTCATAGCAATTGATCCCTCTTTCCCTCAGGACAATAGGGCTTGCCCAAACCAAATTAAATTGCATCAGGTTTCCCCTCTCCAAGCAAAATAACTTACAAACACCCTAAGCACCATTGTACTTGAGGCAAAAGGTGTAATAGAGATACCAAGCAAGGTGCTCAGTAGCAAGATCCAAACAGAGCAGAAGCAGCCAGGAAAGCTCCATCAAAGCCAGTGGTTTAACAGAGACCTCAAGGTGCCCAAAACTTACTTTGACATTGAGTGATTGCAAATCTCTTCCTCACCGGCAGCTGAAGGAGTCACTGATAGGTTGGAGGTCAATTAACCCATGGAGGTGCTGGGTACCAGCAAGAGTGTGTGAGATGCTTCAGGAAAGCAAGAGCAAGCCAAAGATTTGGGCTGGTCCCCATCACGGATGAGTCAGCTCAAAAATTTGTCTGAGCCTCTTTTCAAAGCAACTGAAATGGGCTCTCCCAAGAGAACAGGGATACGTGCAGGCAAACCACTACAGCCTGCAGCTGGCATGACAAAAAGGCTTTGTCCAAACAACGATGGATGGATGGATGGATGGATGGATGGATGGATGGATGGATGGATGGATGGAAGAATGAAAAACAGCCACTTGCTACTATAGAGACAGTGGATCTTGTAGATCCAGCTGGGTTGGGCTGGGGACTATCTGTGCACTGCAGGGGTAACCCTTTCTGGAAGTTTCTGCGACCCTTCCCCTACTGACTGAACTTCACCGGGGACATCTCTAATCTCAGGCTTCCTGCACCTAGCTAGCCCTCTCATTTTGAATGAATGCTGGCACAAAATAATGGGTCAGTGTCTTCCAATCAGCTGTGAATGACAGCCAGTATTGGGGACATATATTGTCCCACAGGCTTAGCTAGATTTGAGAGCAAGTCTTTCTGCAGTCTCACACTGCAGTCTCACACGTCCATGTACGCTGCACTAGCAGTGTTTTTTTCCTCATGTACTACAGCCATCCCATGCTGGTTGCTCAGCAGTACAGCAAACCCATGCTATGGCAAACTCTTCCAAAAATAACTGCCTGCCTGCTAGAGATGCTTTGTGCCCTTCCATGCCCAGTTGCTGAGAAGTAATCAGTGCAAACACATGTACTTGAGGAATTCAACCTGTGTACAGCGCTCAAGTTCAAATGTGGACTTAGGATGAATGCTTTGCAGGTATGTAATGGTTTTCAAGGCAAAAATGAAACCTGGTCACTGACAGATATCTACAAAACTCCCCGTTTCTACACTTAGAAGCAAAAAAAAAAAAATAATCAGCAGGAACTTTGGAAGTGAAAAACATTGGTGAAGTGAAAGTTTTCTTATAATTCAGTGTATTTAATTACATTTTAAAAAATGAAAAAAAGGAAAAAAGAAAAAAGAAGCCATACCTGGTTAACTCATTTTGGATGCTGCTTTTTCTTTTTCAAAACCACAGCCAGTAGATTGGAGTGTAGGAAATGCAAGAGGCCTAGGAATGAGGAATGAACAAATTAGACATGCTGCTCTGGAGCAGTCATTTTCTACAACAACACTCTCTTGGAGGTGGTCATAGAGAGGAAATGTGAAAAAATGGGTGAATAAAGATGTAGCATAGTTTTTTTGTCCTGTAACCCACTGTCAATACTACCATGAGGGAGAGAGATGGCCTGTAGAGAACAAAGAAATATTAAAAAACTTGATGCTGGTCTGTTTCTTGCATGAAACACCCCTAACCCAAAATGCCACCTAGCAGTACATGCAAATCTCTGTTACTGTTTCACCTGTGTTTAAAAACTTCTACAATCCCTTCAGGGACCAAATTTCCATGGCGGGAAAAGAAAATACTTCCAACATGGGAAAAATAATGATACTGAAAGGACCCAATTATGTTGCCAGATTCTTTGAAGGTTATACGGTATTCCTACCCCGGATACCACCACTTCACTGTCAATAGGATAGCTAGATAGTACTTTTCTTGATTAATCCATGGTGGGGTTTTTTTGAGTAAGTTTGCCAAAAAGAAGGTACTTGAGCAGCAGGGCCCCAGTTCTGTGTGGCCCCCAAAGGACAGTCATTTTCCACACCATCTCCTGGGCATCTTTTAAAATTCTCCCAATTTGGCTCAACATTTTCAGTTGTGATATTCAACTTAAAAGAAAGCATCAGTAGAGCAAGTACCACCTGTTTTGTTACAAAGGCATGCCTCATAGTCAGGTTCCTGGGTACCTCATTCAGTGTGTACCCAGGCAAGGCTTTCCCAGGGCTGGGCCCTTCATATCTCCTCTCTATGGGGAGGGCTGGTAATCTTCTCCCAAAGAAATCCCTGATGATATCTCCCCTTTCTGTGGGATTGGTTGCTTTCACCAAACTTGCAGGAACAACCTACCTCTGAGATCCAGCTTCTTCTAGCTGGGTTGCCACCCCAGCCTGCCAAGTCCTGGAGTTACCGTGAGGGCGAGAAGGAGCAGAGAGAGCACAATCCCTCCACCTTCACTTCCTAGAGAAATGGTGGAGGAAAATTACAAATGCATGAGAAGGAGGAACATGAAATGACCAAATAAAACAGGACAAAAAGATGTTTTAGGAAGGGGAAGAGTAGCTCAGGGAGTGTTCAGGCTCCTGAACTAGAGAGAAGCTAAGATAGTACCTCTGAATTTTATCCCCACGGCTCTCCCATCTGCTTGCTTGCAGCTCCTGCCTCTCCATCCCAGTCCAGCCCACCCAGAAGACAATTCCTCATGCAACCTGCTTCGGTGAGCTTTTAGCTACTCTGGATGTTCCCATGAAGGGGAGCCATAGCTACCACAATTGAAGGGAGGTTGTAAATCCCCAGTGCCACCGTCTAGCAGTTTACCAAGGTTTGCTTTTTTTTACTTCACAGCTCTTGAAGGGAGCCCTGGGAGCAGAAGGATGAGAGGGAAAGAGGGAAAAGGGGGAGAGAGTCTGCAGTGGGAGGAGGGGAAGAATGGAGTTATGCTCACAGCTTTTCACAGCTGAAAACAGACCCCACTGCTGGTAATGTGAGAGGGCTGGAGCAGGCGCCAAATGGATAAGGCTGTAGACAGTGGGACCAGAGCGCTGATACTTGCCAGTACCTGCAGATAGGAGACAAATAATTGGCACATGTTAAGAAAGGGAAAAAAAAAAAAAAAGAAAAAAAAAAAAGAAGAGAAAAGAAAAAAAGCGGAAAAAAAAAAGAAAAGACAGGCAGAGAGCGACGGAGTTGTTAGACATCCGAATTTTCTAAATGTGTCTGGCAGGAGCCCCAGCAAGGAATTTAATCAGCAAGAGTTGTTTAAACTGGGCTTTGAAAACAAGCCCTGCGCTGCTAGTAATGAACTTCATATCATCTGCAACTCCTGTTTGCTGACGACATTCAATTTGTTAATTCTGCAGCTGGTGATAGGGGTCAGATATGAAAGTGACGATTGTTTTTTGACGTTCCAACCCCTGCTCACATCTTTCTAATTAATCCTTTTAGGAGCCACCAGCAGATCAAGAGAAGTGTGGGGAGGGAGGGAGGGAGGGAGGAAGGAGGGGAGGGAGAGGAGGACAAAGAGAGACTTTTTTTTTGTGCCTGCCCTGTGGCTCCTCACCTCCCTCTGTGGTGGAAAGGAGACACAAGGACGTACCTGCTACTTGGTCTTATGGTCGTGAGCTTTTCCTGATGTCTTAGAAAACTTTATTATTGTAAATATAAGTATGAAAAAATAAAAATGAAAAAGAAGACTCACACAGTCACAAAATAGGTAAGGTTGGAAGGGACCACAGTGGGTCATTTGGTCCAACCTGCCTGCTCAAACAGGATCATCCCAGAGCACATGGCACAGGATGGTGTCCAGATGGTTGTTGAATATCTCCTGTGAGGGAGACTCCACAACCTCTCTGGGCAATCTGTCCCAGTGCACGGTCATCCACAAAGTAAAGAAGTTCTTCCTCATGTTCGGATGGAACTTCCTGTGCATCAGCTTCTGCCCATTGCCTCTTGCCCTATTGCTCGGCACCACTGAGAAGAGTCTGGAAACATCCTTTTGACACCCTCCCTTCGGATACTCATAGACATTGATGAGGTCCCTTCTCAGTCATCTCTTCTTTAGGCTGAACAAGCCAAACTCCCTCAGCCCTTCCTCACAGGAGAGATGCTCCAGTCCCCCAGTCATCTTTGTTGCCCTTCACTGGACCTGCTCCAGGAGCTCCATGTCTCTCTTGTAGTGAGAAGCCCAGAACTGGACACAGCACTCCAGATATGGCTTCACCAGGGCTGAGTAGAGGGGCAGGATCACCTCCCTCGACCTGCTGGCAAAGCTCTTCCTTATGCACCCCGGGATACCATTGGCCTGCTTGGCCCCAGGGGTACACTGCCGTCTCATGGACAGCTTGCTGTCCACCAGGACCCCCAGGTCCTTCTCCACAGAGCTGCTTTCCAGAAGATCAGCCCTCAGTCTGTACTGCTGCCTGGGGTTACTTTTTCCCAGGTGCAGGACCCTGCATTTGCCTTTGTTGAATTTCAGACTGTCCTTCTCTGCCCCTCTTTCCAACCTGTCAAGGTCCTTCCCCCTAAAATAGCTCATTTTAATATCTGGCAAGTATTTCATATTAACTATCTCCACAGGGAATGAGATAGGTGACGGAATTAGCAGTGAGGTAGGAAACCATTCTCCCACTATGTTGTCTTGCTGGCACGGGGCTGGTGACATCTCTCAGGGGCTGTTTTAAAGAGCTGAGTGCGTACAAGCAACACACAATTCCAGCAACTCGGTGCAGGCAGGTAACAGCATGATCAAACAGAGAAGAAATCATGGCCTCAGGAGGTCTGGTAGTGCCCAGGGAGTCAAGTGTGCACAGACACGCGGGTGCTGCAAGGGAATCAGGACCCATCAGCCATCACACAGGCTCATGATGCACAGATGGCTTTGATGGAAACAGCAAAAGGGCAGGAGATATTGCTGGCCTTGCAGCAAGAGAACAGGAGCACTTTGCAGATGCCAAAGGTTTATTCTCCCTCCAAAGAGTTTTTAACCTGGGACCCTGAACTTCTTACCTAGAAAGTTAGTCAGAGTGCTGAACCCACTGCAGTGACCACACGTGTCTTGGAGAGAGCCAGCTGGCACGTCAGCCTAGATGTGGTGCAGTGAAGTCTGTGTCCATCTGCAGAGGTTGGATGAGGAGGCCTTCCAAGGCAGAAGAAACAGCAATCAAGAAAGTGACATTTTGTAAAAGGTGAAAAAAGTAGGAGTGGAAAATTGGCTGGGTGACAAAATTTTGAGAGAGGAAGACCTGAGGTTATGCACAGAGATTGCTGGCATTGGGGAAAGGTAGAAGAAAAAAACTCACTCTGATCAGCACTAGGCTGAAAAAGAATTTTTTAATGGAGGAATTTGGTCTTTCTTTCCCAGTCCACTTCAGCACTGAGGTTTGGACTCCCATAAAATRCATCATCACCAGCCTCCATAGAGCAGGAGGGCCCTGGCAGAGGTTGCATCTGTTCTGGGTCAGAGCTGAAGAAACAGTTCCAAGTGCCTGCTGTCGCATGAAGGTCCCCCAGGTGCAGAATGCTGGGGTGCTGGCACAGCTGGGTGCACACATCTGCCCATTTACTCTGCTCCAACAGGATCTAACACTGAGCCTTTGGCTCAAATGCAGCGATCCTGGTTCCTCTCAAGAAAATGGGGATCTACCAGCTCATTCTGACTGTATATCCATTGGACCCTGCTTTGTCTGTGGACAAAAAATGTATCCACTTGCTTATATGCTGTCAGTGCTCTGGTTTTCCTATAGAAGTTTTCTCTTGACTCCCTTTAGTAACCAACAAGTACTCTTCTACCCTCATAAGGATTTATCCATCCAGTATAAACTTCCAGTATCTGGTATTGTGAAGAGAAATCCAACTACCACCATAAATGTTTATCTTTGGGTTTTTAGGAGACTTTATCAGTATGTATTGATTTGCACACAGAAAGAAGATCTATTGCTCTTTCACTCCAGACTCTAAAAATTAGTAAAACATAGTTCTGCTCTTGGCATGTCTGGAACAAAACTAGCTTCAATGAAATTGGCCTAGATTTAAATCACTGGGCTCATGAGCATGTTTTGCCCTTATGGTGTCTCTTCAGTTTGATCTAAATGTTATGCAGAAAAGATAGGAAGATACTGGATGGGGAAAGAACTCAATGCTGTGATTAAATTTATGCAAAGATATTGTTAGAGGTGGAGATATCTTCCTACTGGAGAATCTCTGCTTGCTATGAGCAGGTAACTCACTATGAAAGCCTGCTTGTAAAGGAAAAAGAGTATCAGAGGTCTGCCTGAGGTTCCTGGGAGACACCAGCCCCACAGAGGACCAAGAGCTCTGCTAGGATGAGGGTGTACTGGGACATCAGCAATGAAACAGATTTTCCCCATCAGATAAACTGAAGACAAGAAAACAGAATCATACAGGCAATGAAAAGTGAGTAGAGCAGACTGAATTTCTGAGGCCATTTATAACTACATGCATTGCTACTTGTTAATAGGCTTTCACCTGTTCCATCTGTGAACATGAGCATGTCTTTCACTCAGGCAAGATTTATAAGCTTAGTTTAGCTGCTTAGGAAAGACCTGTTGGCCCTGAACATCTCTGCAAGCGGCCATACAAACAGTGGCAAGTGGCTCGTGGTATCCTCTCTGCTTAGCCAGAAGCACAAAGCACTTAGGGAAAAACATTATCCTTTCCAGTGTTTATGTTCAGCTCAAGCACATCTTAGCCCTTTTATTCTCTGTATGGCTAAGTCCTACAGGTACCCTGTCACATAAAAGACATACTGTTTATTATTCCAGTGTTAACAAAGTACTTGAGGGAAATAGCAATCTATTTTCGGGGGCCAAAAAAAATAACTAAAACAAGAATGGCAAGAACTGCCAGCTCCAGTAGCAACAAGAGGATTTTTTACCTCTCGACCCACTGCAGAGGTGTCCCCACACAAACCTTGTGTGCAGGCAGTTGTACCCCTCTAGCTTGATCTTAAACCATGGCTTTCTACTTGCTACACTACTTCACTCACTCTGCCATTCTTGCATGACATTTCTTTAAAATACAAACGATATTTCCTCTTATTAAATAATCACATGCATGGTTATAAATTCTACTTTAGGGTGATAGTTCTGATTTTCTCAGATGTGAAAAGGCCTTTACATCAAGCCAGAATACTTAACACCATAAAGCGTCACTTCCACACACTTCCACACACTTCCACCCTGTTTTCTTAAATATTTTCTTTTTTTTACCAGATATGTCTCTTGCCACAATATGAGATTTTAATAAATGAGAAAATACATATTTTAAAGAAACACACCCTCTCTCTGAGATGCACACACTCACACAAAGAAAAAGCAAAGCATTTCTTGATAGAAAACAACTAAAAGGAGTAAAGTCAACAAGGACAGTGTTTAAGTAATCAACATTCCCAGATAGGTGATGTCAAAATGGTAATTATCTTTCCAGAGCTGCCTGAAATTCTAAAGCAGCAAGAAAATGTCCAAAGAACTGTATTGCACTGCTCTTGCACTGTGCGGGTAGAGAGTGCCTCTGGAATAACATGCTCACAAAATGGTCTTCATCTTCCACAGCCCTCCATAGCTCTATGGTGTAGGTGGTCCAAAGGGACACAATTACAAGTAAAGGAATAAAACTGAGCACAGTAACATTTGCAGTGTTTATCAGAACAAATTCCCAAGCAATGAGACATAGCTGACATGAGGAAGTGTCCTTAAGGAATCCATGGGCGCTCCATTAACGGTTATGTTAGATAAAGCAGGCTGTGCTACAGCTTGGAAGGAAACAGTTTCCAAGTGCTCTGATTTCGGCAACAGAGTGAAATGACAGAGACTCCGCCGGGCAGCAAAGTTTCAAAAATGCTTTTAGGTCTCTTGCTTGTTTAGGCTACTGCTTGGGGAGCAATGCAAAAGAAGTAGATTGTGTGAAAACAGCATTATTCAGCAGGCAAGTGTTATCTTAGGCACTTCGGAACAATGTTACCCTCTTGTATTTAGAGCCTAGTGATTAATCATTTACATCTGCCCTGCTCCATCTTGGAGGGTGTTTCAGGATGCTCCTGCAGTACAGGCAGTCAAGAGAAGGTTGACTCAGGTGACAGATTCCAAGTTCATATATGATGCTATTTGTCCAGGTTATTTCTATTTAGGTCCCTAGACATGGACAAAATCAACCTTTAGACACAACCTTAGGATTTATTATTATATACACAATAAATACATATAAATTAATATTATGTATATGTATATATATAAACTCCTTGATGTTTCCAATATGTGTATTCAGTCGTACTAGCTGAATTTAGACATGTCCTTCCCAGGGAACACACCATTCTCATGGACATTGCAGACCTGCTTCTGAAGTGACAGCATGTCCCACCTCCTAAAAGTGACAGGACTAACACTGCAGACCAACACTTGCAGGTTTGGCTTTTTTCTCTCACCCCAAGGATGCCTGCAGAGTTTGGGAGCCTCTGGTTCAATAAGTGAGGATGGGGAGAATAAGGACAGGTACATGAAGCTACCCACTGAGCTATCTAGATCCATGTTGAGGAATCTGAATGAAAGCAGCTGGATTTATGAAAACAAGCACATAAATATCAGACCCTCCCAGTGAAAAGGCTGCTTAAAGCATATAGCTTAGGAATCATGGATAAAAGGAATAGCTAAATCAGTCTTGTAGCTGTTTGTAACATGTTTAAGGGAAAAGAAAAAAGCCTTCATTCTCATTGTGATCAAACACTTATACCAGGGCCAGAATATATTACAGACAGTCCCTGCTGCCCAACTGCTGTTAAAATCTTAGTAATTAACATTATTGATAGACATCATTTTTCAATACTAAGATTTTAATAGTGCTGCACAGAGGCCAACTCTCCAGCTTTTATTTATTTATCAATTTCCAGCTTGAGACCAGAGAGATATCCATGCTGACAAGTGAAAAATGGGGGAAGCAGCAGAAAAATAGCTTAAAACAATACTATTGTCGTGTAGCATCACAGACACAGGATTATTGCCCTTCTCTCCTCCTGTAACAAGAGGTTTGATATGTATCCCACGGGCTGAAAAGGGACAAGTGACCCACATACCAGGAGGCCCAACTCTCTCGCCAGCAAGTGCCAATGCATTTTGCATTAGCACTTCTCACGAGGAGACCCTGAGTCCCAGCGCCAATGGGGCTACGGGGAGTGTGAAAAACCTCCAGAATATGCCTTCTCACAGCCTGACAGATAACCTGCCATGAAACCCAAAGACTGTCACATCATCCAGGACATAATATCCCATATTATAATTCACTCATCAAAGGAATGAATTGCTACTCACAGGTTACATACACTATTGTTAAAACTTCTATTGAAAAGTATTTTTCCGTAGGAAGACAGCTTTGCTCCTTGCACAGCTTATTCCCTAAATCCACATAAAATCTGGCTCATTCAGGTCTCTCTGGAACAGTAAAGTTCAGCTCAGCTGGTTTGAAAAACCAAAAAGAAAAACACCTACTTACTAAATGTTTTCATTCTATGGAGTTCACGTTGCAAAATATCAGGTAAGGAGAAGAACACAGATAGAAATGCTTTAAAATACAAATACTTCTTAAAAAAGGAAAGGGTTAACATCAAGGAGGTTATTTTATCTCCAAAGGTCAAGTCCAAGATGGTCTGAGCAAGCAGTGGTTGGGGACAAGGCTAAAGTAGTAGGTTTCTCTTTAAAGAAATGCAGACCAAGTAGCAAAATATAGACTGAAAATTAAAGTGCAAGAACAGAAAAATGCTTAAATTAGCTTGGGGAAGTCTATCTATCTAAGTCTTGCCTATATTAGACAGGGCTTGCTGGAAAAGGGAAAACTACAAAATTACCAGTAAGTAGCCCTACTGGAAGCACAACCTTATATTTGGAAAAAGGAGATTTTTGGCTGCTGTAGCCCTGTAAAGTTCCTTCAAGCAAGTAAGCCAAGCAGGAGAAAGGATTCAGCTTCTGCTGAACCATTTACCTGCACCTGCAGCTTGATGCAGAATGGTGTTGAATTTGCTGGCAGCGGTTAAAGTCTTCATATTTAGAACTATTCTTGGCATCCTTGCACACAGCCTTGGGAGGCAGCACTGTGTTTCATAGGCTGCATTTCAAAACAATACAGTGTCCTGGGTGGCAGCATTTGATTTCTGCACATCCTCATTAAAAAAAAAATCTTTACTTGAAGTTGAGGAGAAAATTGATTAGCTGTAAAATATTCGTGGGGAGACAGAGATCCCATGGAAATAGGGGAAAGTGGAGGCTGTGGCCTTCTGTGCCTTGAAACCCTCTCTAGAATTTCCAGGTGCAAATTACCCCGTTGCCCCTTCTGATCCTTCCTCAACTTACAGATGCTGTATCTCAAATACAAATTTTGAGCATGGATCCAATGCCCTAAGCTGGTCCAAATTCCTCTTGCCCAGTTGGCTCAGCACTTTTGGAATGAGGGGACTATTTCTGCAAATCAGTCTCATGATTTTACACTTTCCAAACCTGCACCTCTACCTCCAATACTTCCCCAAACCCCATTCTAAAATCCTTTTTTAACTCATTGTAAGGAAGATACAACAAAGGCTTGCGGAATGCTGACCCAAAGCACATTTCTTCACCTGATTCTGCACCTTGTAAATGTTACATTTTTTCCTATGCAGCCTCTAATTTCCAGTCTCTAATAGAAACTATGGACAAGCAGACAGCACCATTTTGTGGCCAGTGCAATGCAAATGACCAGGGATACTGTAGTATCCATTTTCTCCCATTATCTGTTTTTGCCAACTCTCATTTTGCTCTTCCCAGCAGAGGGGATGCCCAAGATGGGTTAAGAGAGTTAGGCATCCAAGTCTCTGTTTTAGACTGCTAATGCACCCTGCTTGAAATTTGCTTGCAAATCCCCGGGCTTAATCTAACAAGAAGAAGGTCATTTTAGCTGATGATCTCTGCCATTTATAAGTGAAGAAATCTATCACACAAAATAAACCAGTGGGGGTTTCCGACAGTAGTCTCCATTCAGTCAAAGTGGTAGCTTTTTCCAGGACAATTTTGATTTTCTACTACCAAACCATGGGTCTCAGAATTATATTCTGCATTGCAGATTTCATATTTGTGGCCTGCAGTCATAGGAAACTTATCCTTCAAAAGTTAATTCAGTAGGACCGCAATAGGGGACTTGCTGTTCAAAACAATAGGAGGAAAACATTTTTTTTTTTCCTTAGTTACCATGGCTAAAATAAAGAATAAAATAAAAGAAAATCAACTTTATCTTCTGGAAATGTCACATTTGCTTTGTGTCCTTCAGAATCCATTGATTTCTCTCCTCCTCCCCTGGAGTAATCACCCAAACCTTTTCTGCCCATCTACACTTTGTCCACCACAAGCGGAAGAAGCATTCACTATTACTGTGTGTCAGAGGTGTTAACCTAAAGAGACAATATTAATGACATAAATAAATCTGTTCAGCCTCTTCTATCCTTTTTCATTCTTACTTTTCAGGAGACAGGGAGAAGAGGAGGGATTTCCACAATGGTATTGTTTCAGCTTAGTATGAAGAAAATCCTTGATTCTTTATGTGTGCTTGGAAGCCTATAGTAATCATATTATTCCAGGGTTCTTATTGCTGGTTAATGGAATTCTTTTAATATTGACCCAAGTTTCTATTAAATAGATTTGCATTGATCTAGTGATGTATAGAGCTCAAGTAAGTCTATCTATGTGTAAGCAAATTAAAAGCCTAAAGCCTATACAGCCAAACTGTATAATCCCATGCTGAAAAATTGATTCTCTGATACTCTCCTGAGGACATTTGTTTTTTCTTTTTAGGTAAAGAGACACCTTCAATTCTTGGAAAGAAAAAAAAATATCACACATATTTCACATTCAACAAAATACAGTCCAAAGCCACCAGAATAAGTTTTTATAATGAGAAACTGCACCTTGCATTGGGTAACACAGCACTGACAATTCAGCGTTTAGAATGAATATATGAATTATGCTGAATGTAATGAATTATGTTGCTACAGCATCACTCCTCATTGCCTTCCAGCCTGAGCATAGAGTTTGATATTTTTGAAGAAAGATGGTTACCACAGCCTTGCTGTCACCAAATTCAACACCAGCCTCACCCAAACCATTCTCCTTTGAAATCAAGTTGGTCTCAGTGTGCCTTTTCCTTGTCCTGGGATAAAATCACCAAACTCAAAACCAGATCTCAAAACACTTAGTAAATAACACTGTCCTTGTTGGATATGTACAGTAGTATTGAAGACGCATCCATGAAACCTGTGGCAATGGCAGTAAGATCTACAAATCTGCATGAGAACCAGTCTCCAGCCACCACCACGGGTGTTCACAGCCACTAAAGGGGAGGACAGGCACAGTGGAGCAAACAACAGGAGATCAGAAGGGTGGTTTGCAAAGGCACTGTGCCCCAGGATGGCTTATCCCACATCTAGCAAGAACTGCATTCACTTTGAAGTCTCTCTCCTAAGAGAAGGCACCAGTACTGTTCCCCCTTTCTCTCCCACCATGTTCATTAATTACATTCATTAATTAACTGGGAGATAATCCCTCTTTAATATCAGACCAGGCCAGTGGGTTGGGAAAGCACCCAAGGAACAGGAAGGCACACATGCACATACACCCAAATAAGTGGGATGTCTTAAGCTTTATTTCCATAAGAAATTAGACTAAAATAATCATAAAGCTTAATTCAGTTTCTCAGTTCCTGTTTCACACACATTTTGACCCTCCAGCAAAACTGCACTAGAGGTAATCCTTATCTAACATATTACAGGCTACTAGCACAACTCCGAGAAAACCACAACCATATCCAAGGTGCCCAACTGCATGTAAAGACCAACCTACATTTTGGCAACCCAGACTGAGCACCTATAATTTGGAGGCCATTTTTACAGTACCCAGTCAATATGTGCATATACCTCTGCTGTGTGCTTATAGTTTGTGAGCACAGACTGAGCAAAAAAACCCCAGACAAGCCTGCCAAAAACCAGTGGTCAGGGTGGCAAAGTTCATGCAGTGTTTTCAATGGGGATGAAGGATGAGCACTGTCTCAATGCTTACCTTACTGGGTGGGAAGGTTTCATGTGGATCCGCTTGAGAAAGGAAAAGTAGCAAGTAAAAGACCACCTTTTTAGAAACACTAATTAGCATGAAACACTGACCAATAATCTTTGAAACCTCCCCATTATAAGCATGAATAAGTACAGCTTTGCAAATTGGAGCAGGTCTTTGTGGATGTGAAGATTTTCTGACTGGAAGAGCCATATCTGTTGTTCCCCCATATGCAAGCACTTCCACCACTTACTGTCAATATCCAAATTCATTCAAAACAGCATATCATCAAAACCAGAATTTTTTTAGTTAGAGTATTGCATGCCATGATCCCTGCGTGTATTTCAAGTGTTATTCTGATTCGCACTGCTAAGCTGAGACCCAAGACTGATATCAAGCCTTTATTCTGTGCATGCAACAGAGTTTTGAATGCCAGATCAGGAGTGGTTTTCTTTTGATGGGCTTTCCACATGCTTCAGTAAGAGTAGTGCAATACCTTGCTTTCATTATGAAGTTGTGTGCTTACTTCTCCCCAATTTCTCAGACACACACAATTATAAAGTGCTAAGACAATTTTCCTGCAAGTCAGCTTCATGAACTTGCTTTGGGGTGACAAGAGTGAAAGCCTCCACATCATCACCAGCTCTAAATAGTTAGCAGAATAAATAGAGCACAACCTTGTATCAAAGGAAACCCATTGCCAACCAGGACCTCACTGCTGCGTACTGACCATCTTAAGATCAGTGAAAACTTAATGGGATGCTAAAGAAAAATTACCATCATGGATTCTTAAAAGCTGTTTTATCACAAAAGCAGTAAATGTCTGTCTGCACAGAGCAAGAGAGCCTTGCCTCTCACTTCCTACTAATGGTAAGCGTTTACCTATGTGGTTACCTGCAGGATTTCCAGGGAGTGTAGGATGCAAACAACCTCTCTTTCTCCAGGTGCAGGAGTCAAACTGAAAACGAAGGCGAGTAGTACGCCCTGACCTCTTTGCAAGGCGAGGGGCTACCTCAGCTGGCTGTGCAGCCCCTCAGGGCTGGGGCATGCTCCCGAGTCCTGCCTACCTCCATCCTCTGCCCCAGCCCTGAGCTGGAAGGTGACCTGCAGGAAACTCACAAAAAGCCATTATCGTGTTGTGTCAGCTCAGAAAACCGCAACAGGGCCAGGCAGGGGAGGAAAAAGCCTGGAGAGGAAATCAAGGAAATTCACTTTGGCAGAAACTAGCAAAGCCTTTTTCTGAATGTTAACTATCTAATGTAATGAAGTCTAGAGATCAGTAGAGACAATTGTCACTGCCAGCTTTGATGCCAATCATAACTCCGGAATACGAGCTAGCAAATGCATCCAACATACAAAGGAGAAAACAAAAACAAGGCAAGGATTTGACCCTTTGCTCTCATGATCCTTTAAGAAGAAATATCACCTTTCAAAACCATGAGGAAAAAAATCTTCCCAGTCAGAACAAGTCAGCAAAAAAAAAGGAAAGAGAAATCACAAGGCAAAAGACTACAGAATTGTAATTTCTCTCTGTCGGTCTGTGGTGCCTTTAGGGCTGTTGGTGGGAACTCTTATGGGCTGAAAACCTCTATGTGGGCTGGAAAATTAGGGAAGATTTCTGTAATCCCTGTCAGGGAAGCAGGCCTGTGCTTTCTCCTTGTGGGCAGCTGTAAGTCTGCTGTGCCTTCATGGGAGTCCTCCTATCACAGGGATACACTGCCCATGTGCTGGTGGGTTCCCAGTATTCTCAGCTCCATCATTCTCTTCACCTTATTCTTCAGAAAGCATATGGTGAAGGAGATATTTTGCATCTCTGCTAAGTATATACAAACAAACCCCAAACCTCTGTGCATCAGAGGGACAGCTAAGCAAATTATTATGGTCTGATTTCTTTCCAGCAGGTTTTTCCATAGAGATTTTCAATGGGGAAAAATAAGAGCCATTAGGCTTGGAAAAGACCTCCAAGATCATTAAGTCCAGCCTTTGAATATCACGATGTCCACTAAACCATATCACAAAGTAATACAGATGCTCATTTTTAAACACTTCCAGGGATGTTGGCTTCCCACTTTTTCCCTGAAAATCTCTGGATCCAGAGTTCTCACTCTTATGGGTAAACATAGTTTAAACATATAATTCTGGACAATCTGCTCCCTCCCGACCCAAAGGACTGGACTCTTCTTTCCTCTCTCATCCCCTCGATGCACCCTTCCTTCTCTGAAAATGGGCTTTGGGAAAGCTCTGTAAGGGAGATCAGCATTTCATCCCCCCTCCCAAATATTAGCAATTTCAAGTGTGCCCATTTCTTTCTTTACATGACTTTTGCCTGACTACAGCCTCCTCAAAATAACCACATCATAAGAACTTCTGATGGTACTAAAAGTTCCCTTAGTAAGTGTGACACTACACAATCTAAGAGGTTTGCATGAAGTTTCTACCAAGCATACAAACACAGTGGGTGACTTGGGGATGGATTTGCCTAAAGGTACAGTTCTCAGTTTTGGAGAAACACTGTCACAATGAACAAGCATGCATCCTCCCTCCTGAATGCTGGGATACTCATGAGAAATACAAGATCCTAAATTCTTCTGTTTGACTTCCCCTTGCTGTGTTCTCTGTCTTTTTGCCTAAGCTGTAGACCTGAAAACCAAACCATAAGATCCAAAGACTATGACCACATGGACACCTATGGAGAGCCCACAACTGCACTGTGTAAAATGACCCATTTCCAACCTTCATCCATTTCCCATGTGACTTGTTGGAGCAACACTGGTGTCAGTCACCAAACTACACCAAGACTCACCACACACTGAATAGCAACAGACCTTGGCAGCCATAATCCCACCCAGGCCAGTCATATATTTTCCACAAAAGCTATACAAGGAATGCCCCAAGCCTGGCAGAATTTAGAAGGCTTTAGGACAATGCCCTTAAGACCATAGTTAAACTTTTGGTCAGCCTTGAAGCTGTCAGGCAGTTGAATTAGATGGTCATTATAGGTCCCTTTTGGCTGAACTATTCTATTCTATTCTATTCTATTCTATTCTATTCTATTCTATTCTATTCTATTCTATTCTATTCTATGCCCTTCTTCTTAGTATCTCCTCATTTCCCTAGAAGTACACACTGATGCACTGGGTACAGCTGCTGGGAATTCCTCATGCCTCTTCTGCTATTCAGCTCCCAAGGACAAACCTCGTGGTACTCCTCGTCTCTTAGGCCGTGGCAGAAACCAACCCTGCAGCCCAGGGACCACCCCTATTAGCTGTTCCCTCTCTACAGACCAGGGGTCATTTCCATGAGGCCACACAGTGAGGACCAGGGACACAAACTCTTTTCTGGGGGCATACAGGGGGTGGTTTCTGCAGCCACAGCCTGGAGGAAAGCCAAAGTGTAACCAGAGCCGTGGGCTAGGCTGGACGGTGCCAAAGGACCGCCATGGAAACAACACAGGCTTTGAAAAACCAGTAAGTGGAGGTTACACTGGTGTGGTGGAAAGGTTGGTCATTTTCAGATCTAGAACATTCAGATCTGTACCCAAAGCAGAGCCAGGCAAACAACAACTCTTCCAAATGGCAAAAATAGCCCACTTCTGCTATCGCTGTCATACTCCCTTTCCCCACTGAAACCAAGCTGCATAGATCTTCTGTTAAACACACACCCATTTGTTGTGCTCATATGGAATACAAAATGCTCTTCAGCCAAAGGGTAAAACTTCCACAGCTCATTTGTGCCACTAACCTTTTGCAGAGGAGAGGGAGAGCAGAGTTCAGCTGGATGGGACATACACCAATTACCTAGTCCAACTGCATGTCCACAAGTAAAGGGCGTTGTCCAACTGCCTCCTAAACACTGACAGGCTTGGGGCATTGACCCCCTCTCCAGGAAGCCTTCTCCAGGRTTTGGCACCCTCTCACTAGATGTGTTTTCTCATGTCAAGTCCAAACCTTCCCTGATGGATGCGGCTTTGAACCATTCCTATGTGCCCTGTCACTGGGTACCAGAGAGAAGAGACCAGCACAAACCATGTCCTCAGCCACTCCTCACAGGGAATGTCTTCCAGCCCTTTCACAGCTTTGGTGCCCTCCTTTGGATGCATTCAAGGACCTTCACATCCTTTTTAAATGATGAGGGTCAGAACTGCACACAATATTCAAGGCAAAGCCCCACCAGCACTAAATTCAGTAGGATAATCCCCAATTTTGACCAGCTGGCTCTGCTGTGTTTGATGCACCCCTGGATGAGGTTTGCCCTCTTGGCTGCCAGGGCACACACTGCTGGCTCCTTTTGAGCCTCCTGTCATCCAACACCCCCAGATCCATTTCTGGGTGTCTGCTCTACAGCCACTTCTCTCCCAGTTTGCACTTTTGTCCAGTGTTACTCCACCTCAGATGCAGAATCCAGCATTTGTTCATGTTCAGGTTCACGCCACTGATGATTTGCCAATGCTCCAATATATCCAGATCCCTCTGCAAAGGCCCTGGTCCCTCAAAAGAGTCAACACTCTGGTGACTGGTTGCCAGACATTTATAGCCCCAGTCATCTCAACCCTTTGAGAGCTCTGCCCTTCAGTCAGTTCTTCACCCAGCGCACTGTCTACCTGCTCATCTTGCACAATATCTGGACAACTTGTCCAGAAGGATGCTGTGAGGGACAGTATCAAAAGACTTACTACAACCCAGAAAAACTACATCCACTGCTGTCCTTTCATCCGCTATGGAGGTGACCTAATCATAGAAGGATATTAAATTAATTAAACAAGACTTTGTGAACCGATGTTAACTGTGTCTGATGATTGCATTTTTCTTTAAATGTCTTTCAGCAGCACAAATATGATGGTCTCCATCATTTTTCCAGGTCCTGAGGTTAAACTAACAGTCCATAGTTTCCTGTGTCTTCCCTTTTTGTAGACTCTATTAACACTGGCTAGCTTCCTGTCAGCAGGAATCTTCCCAGACTCCCAAGACCTTTGGTAGAGGATTGGAAACATTCCTGCCATAACATCCACTAGTTCCATTACTCTGGGATGAAGCCCATCAGACCCCATGGGCTTGTAAACATTCAGCTGCTACCACTGGTCCCTTACAATTTCATTGTCCACAAAAGGAAAGTCACTGCTTCCATACTCATGGTCCTCTAGTTCAGGGGACCGGGCAGCCCAAGGTCTATCAATATCATTAAAGAATCAGACAATTAAAAGCTGAATGTATTTACTTTTTCTTCATCCCTATGCGTCAGATGCCCATCTTGAAAAAGTATCTTTGCTGAGCAATGGATAATAGGCACTATGATACCTGCTTTGCCTTCCATGTCCCTCATCCTCCCCCAGAGGCTCTCAATCACATCATCTCTAACCTTAAGGGCTGTGCAGTCAAACCTCTCCCTTACATACACTGTAACTCCTACACCTCGTGCTCTGCCTACCCCTCCTGAAGAGCCCAAAGCCCTCCATCCCATTTGCCTACCTCAGTTTGTGGGAAAATGCTCAGATCTTATCTAAAACCCTGGCAGAACTCCTTTCTCTTTAGGATTTAGTATTTTGAGTACTGAAAGAGTAAGGAAAATATTATTCCCCTCCTTTTATACATTGATGCTAAAATTGGTACATACATTAAGACCATGTAAAGAAGGGCATTTATACCATAGACACTTATCTGGTTGTGGTGATGTAGGAAGCAAAATAAAGGGTTTGGTTCCCTCTGTATGAACTCAGCAGAGATGAAGGGAGCATGTTGTTTATGGTGAGGTCATCTTGGAAAGAAGTTCTGAATTATTTTGTGCTCTTTACTGTATTTTTTTCTTGCACTTCAATAGTTCTTTTCCTCCTTCGGCACAGGAAAACATCTGTTTCTATGACATGTCCTTGCAGAACTCAAATCTGCATGAAGGAGAAGTTAAAAGTTTTACCTCTTTCATCTCAGGAATAAGGATTCTGTCTCAGGACTTAGGTCCCTCAGGTTTGTTGTCCTGACACATGCGTGCTTTGCAAACTTTGGTGACGAGAGCACAGAACTCTGCATTGTGCCCCACTGGGGTGTGGAAATCTTCTTGGCAATCTTTCCACGCCTCTCCCTAAGCTGCCCTGTACCACTGCGTAATAGCTGCCTTGGTCATATCATCTGCATGTGGTGGATCACAAAAGCCACCTATCTATGAGAGGAACTTTATTAAAGCAGATTGGAGTTTTTTTTCCATTGGCTGCATTCGAATCATATACACATTTCTTTGCCTCCCAAAAACCAGAGATCTCTCAGATCAAAGGGAAATTCTCCATATAATATGAGAAGGCTTCCTTAATTGTGAAAGTTTCTTATCTTAAAGAGATAATTGGTGAAATATGTACTGTTAGAGTACCCATCAGCACTGCCAGATGTCAGTCATTTCCATTACAAACCAGAGTAATGAAAATAAACTAGAATTAGGCTGTTATTGTCCCTTGTGTTGAAGCCAGCTCCAGTACAGAATGTAACAACTCATGTACACTAATTATTTTCTTAGCTGAATTTGATCTCAGCTTACTCGAATGAGCAGAGTTGAAATGATGGCGGATGCAAACAAAACTAGAAAATATTTACCTCTAGAGAAGGGGAAAAAATTGTTCTGGTTATTCATATTATCAAGACAAAAATGTTCAAACTAGCCAGGTTCACACAGATGGTTTGGACTCAGTGAACCTGTCTAATAAATAGTGCTTCTTGTATTTGAGGTTGGCAGGACAGAGACTAAGAGGGGAGGTAACTGTCTCTCTGTAACTACAGCAGAACAGTACGTGCTAGAAGACAGGAAGCTGAGGTATATCTGTTGGCTTAGTATTTAAAACCCAGCTCTGTACAAAATTGCAGTGGAATTTACATACATTTACTTTAGAAATTATGTCAGTAGAGAGTTTCCAGGTTACTGACGCTGTCATGGTTGAATGTTGCAAATTTGACCTTTCAGAGATTGACCATGAGCAATCTAGAGAGCAGGTAGGTTTGCTGCTGTCCCTGCTGCCATTGGAAAGCCATGCCAGAACCCCACCACCTTCAATATCCAATTTCCAGCCAACCTCTTTTATGGTCAGCTGTTCCCATGCCAACATTTTATTTTAGGCTAAACAAAAATTATTCCTCATTGCTCTTTGTTCCCCTCATGTACAAAGACAGCAATTATAGCCTCTTCACAGATGTCTTTTTGCTAGACCCAGTAAATGCTGCTCTTGCAGTCCCCTCTCCAAGGGTTTTTATTTTTCTAGGCACATTATCTGTCCTGTCCTCCTGTGCTCACGGGCGTCTAGAACCATGTGCAGTATTTCCTACGAAGTTGCAGTGATGCTTTGCCTAAGGTATTGCTTTTACTTCCTCTGCTGGAAATGGATCACCTGATGTGAACCTACGCTGTATTTCCCTATATTATCCCTTTTCACAGACTACCACGAGTATTCATTCATAAGTAGTCCTGAGTGTCATTAATTGTCACTATTATTTGTCCTCTACATCATGCTTCAAGAGAGTTTCCAGGCACCAGAAAAGCCAAATTCTGGAACTGACTCAACTCCTACAATGGGGTGGGAAGCAAAAATCCTAACTAGTTTTAAAACTCAGCCTGATAAATGAAGAGGATTATATGATGTGACTGCCTGAAATATCAGGAGTCTGGACCTCATGATCCGTGAGGACCTTCCTTATCCTGAGTCCAGAATTACTAAATATAATATACGATAAAGTCACTAAAAATCTCTAGCTAATCACTCACATGCCAATAGCATTTTAGGTAGGATTTTGAAAACCAAGAACAAGCTCAGTACCTAAGTTCCTTCAGCCCATATAGAAATCTCAAGATGCTTTTTAATTACACTTATTTCTATTTCTAGCATTGGCTACAGAACTACACTCACATAGAAAGTTCTTGTTTCCTGGCATTTATACACTGAATGACAGAAAGTCAGAGAACAAAAGGACTATCCATGTTTTAAACACTCAGAAATTAAAAAGAAAGGAGAGATTAGAAATTCTGTGCAGTTGCAAAAGCCAGAAACTGATCTCACCTCTCCCAATCCTCCCTGCAACACCTAATTTGTGTGAACATCTCCTTTCCTGTGTTGTGCATCTACTGTTGAGTGAGTCAGAGGAGGCTGAATCAGGAAACATATTTTCCATTTAGATCTGAAACCACTTGGCTCCAAGGTAGTCAATCTCCATTGCATAAAGCACACACAGAAAACAAGAACAGTCCTGAGGAAGTTGTCTCCTGTATTCCCATCTTTCCTGCTATTCCTCAGTTGTGTCATTATTCTATTAGAATAACATGGATATTATAATGAAAGCATCATTTAGGACAGCATTTTCTAAAAGCCTACATAAGTGCTCAAATCTTATTTTAAGAAGTAAGGCATATATGACTCGCTCCAGTGAAGAACCAAGATATTGAAAACATAATTATAAATTGCAAAAATGCAATACAAACTCAGAACCAAACACTGCCCTCCCTTTTTAGTCCCTACCTGCCTTCCCTGGGCACCTGTGGTTGATCTTCAGGTTTCCCAGATTCGTGTACACATCCTGAAGCATCACAATATTGGCTTGATGTCTGCCACGTCCCTAAGCTCATCTGGGATTCAGAAATTAAGTATTTGACTCACTCCCCAGGGCTTCAAGGAGGGGAGAAAAAGAGTGAGATGCCTAGTTCACACCTATATATCAGCAATGAGGCTGTCCATAGAAATAAAGAATCCCCATGGCAGCCAAGGGATTACAATAAGCAGGATAGCAACCCAAGAACATAGTATAAATACTATAGACCTAAACCCAAATCCCTCCTCTGACTGAGGCAATCCTCTGCCCCAGCACAGCATACCTCCCCCCAGAGCTTCCCAGTTGCCCCAAAAGGGGACATTTTCTTTCTTCAAATGTTTGGTTTAATAAAAAATCCTAATTCTTCAACTGAAAAACGCAAGACCAAGATCTGGCAGTTTGGCCTCTGCAATAAGGATGGTCTATGTATTATCCAGCAAGTAGTTCGGCATGGTGCTTACATTTCTTTGTACACATGATCCTAAATTACTTCTGAAAACAGAACTTGGCTGTTTTTGACAATTCTGTCTTTTTTTAGCTACTTAATAGATTTTTGAATTCAACTAAAAGTCTTTACAATCTGTGGCAGTGAGTTCCACAGATTAACTATATGTGACATAAAAGGGCATTTTCCTTACCATTTTTAAATTTATTGCCTTTTAATTTAATTAGATATCCTCCTGTGTCTCTTTCACAAGACAGGATAAATAGGAGCACCTGCTGACCTTCTTTATGCCATACATTATTTTATATACCTTTGTCATGTCACTTCTTATTAGTCTCTTTACTAAACTAAATAGCTGGAATCTTTTTAATCTCTCCTAGTATAAGATGCTTTCCAACCTGTAATCATTTGCTTTGCCCTTTCTGAAAAGTTCTTGGGTATTCAGGTCTCTCTAGGTAATTATTTAAAAGTAACATATAATTTACAATAATTTAATCTTCAGTAAGTCTTGCACTGTTTACACAACTAGGTTCCTTCTGTGATGTATCCTTTCTATACCGGCGCAGATTTATCAGGAAAACAGTGCCTCTAGGAATGGTCTTTGTTGGCAGCAATATTTGCAAACAAGAGAGACTAAGCTCAACCTCAAATACTTCATGTATTTGGGGCAATACTTTGGGGTGTACCCCAGCTCGGGTCTGGTTTTACATCCACAATTAGCTTGAGAGTGTAGTCAAATCCATCCCACACGCACCTCTCCAACGCTGATGCCCAGAGTGTACTTCAGGTGACCTGACTAGACCTTCCTGCAGCACCTTCTGCCAAGTTTCTTCTCAGTGACTGCAGGCTGGTGATTTCATTTCCTCTTCATGGAGGTGAGTCCCAGCCAGCAGCCTGCGACAGGAAGTCCCAGCACTCAGCACTAGCAGCTCACCCTGCACTCCCGGCTCAGGTTTCTGCTGTTGATGGAAACTAGAAGAGATAATCTCCAGCTTCAGTATCTCTGAGCTATCACTTTTGCTAAACAGATAGAAATTTGTGCAAGCATTGAATGGACATCTCAGTATGGCATCAATGACAAACTGCAGTATAGTTCAGGATCTTGAGAGTTGTCAGAGCTTTCTCATCTCTTCCAAATATTTTTTTGGTTCACAGTTTCTTTTTAAGCAGGCAGGGAGGCTAGGTGAGCTCAGGAGGGTTGGTAGCTCCACTATAGGATAATTTCTACCACCAGCACACAGCAGCACAAAATAAAGTTGTTCTCCTGATGTAGTTCAACTGTGTCTTTAGGAGGAATTATCTCCAGGTATTATAACTTCTTGTCTACATTTAGACAGCATCTGTTCTGCACCCTAGAAAGGTCTCACTGCCATCATCACATTTGGTTTAGGGTTCAGACTCTATTCTTGAACACCAAGATTTAAATACTACAATCCCTCTGTCCATTTCACTCACAAAGGCAATTTCCCTCTGTCTTCTTCCTTAAACATTCCCAACAGTGACCTGCCTTCTCAGGGCCTGATAGCTGTGCCACACCAGGGCACCCAAGCTGATGGACCCATAGAGGGACTCCAGCATTCCACTAAATATTTAAGGTTTGCTAATGGTGACCAGTCACAATACCTGCTCATCCCACACCAACAGCTCCTGCTCTGCAGGTGCTAGAAGGAAAATGAGTGAAAAGTTTTCCTCTCTCCTTTTTTCTTAAACAGAAAGACATTCTATTTCCAGGCACACAAAAAGCTGAAGACTCTGGTTTCACTGCAGCTGCCTAACCCCAAGCACCCTAATATCACTGGAGATGCCATAGGTAGTGGCAAAACCCACGGCAGGTGGGGAGGCGCAACTCAGAAACTACGACAGACCTTCCTCCTTCTGAACAGTAGCTTGACCCCAGCTGCTGCAGCCCAAGGCACCACGAACAGCAATTCTTAGGCACTCAGACTGAGCCTTTCCACTGAAACTTTAGTCCCAAATCAAGCACCAAAAATTATATTTCGTGGGAAGTGGTGGACTATTCACTATCCAGTTGTCTTCAGAGCCAGCATGTTAAAGAGCATCTAATCCCAATGACTGCTTTCTGAATGTAACACCCACTGGAAGAGGAAAATAAAGACATAGCTCTATCTCACTTAAGTGGTGTTTTCAAAGCTACAGCACTCCCGAAATTGTGAAGGAAAACAGAGCCATCTACAGGGGAAACTATTCTGGTTAGGCAGGAAAAGAGAGCTAATGAAGCACTGTGTGATCCTGTACAACCAACACGGGGGCAGGACATGACAAACACTGTGTTGCAAGCAGAATGATGAAGGTTACACAAAGATGTTCTGTAGAACAGAAGTTTTTTGAATCAAGTTTAGAGTGTCTCAGGCTTTCTTCTTTCATAGTTTTAGCAAATCATTTCCACGACCATCCAACCAAAGCTACCACTAACTTAGTTTCCAGTGAATATGTCCTCACGTTTCAGTTAGTAATAATTGCTGGAAAACACTTTTACTGGTACATATCTTGCATACCTACCCAGGAGACAGGCTACATCTGAGGCGGTGGTCCCACCCCCATCTTTTGACTCCCAGGTCCTTCCCTCTGTCCCTTGGTTACCTGGGCATGCCCACACCATATCAGACACATCCAAGCTGGTGAGCAAGCTGTACACAACATGGTTGGCTACAGAAGATGTGAAACATCTCATCCTTCCTGCTGTACAAACAGCAATGATTGGCACTTTTTTGGTATTTAATGGCGTGTGTTCAGTTCCCTGCTTGTGTCTGTAGCAACCAGTAGCTAAAAATTTGAAGCCTCACCAACACCACAGGAAATGACTCCTTATTGCCTTTTTGTCTCCATGGAAAAAGGTCTCGGGGCTGAAATCTCCTCAATTCCTTTTCCTATTTTTCGACTGTCCAACTGCATGTCTGCAGCCATAGAGACAGAGAGGAAGGAAGAGTTGGGTGAAAACAGTGAATGATTGGATCAGAGTATCTGGAAGTCTTAAGAAACTGTAGCAGAGCAGCTGCTTAAAATGCTATACTAGGAAACACAAGGTCTTCAGTGTCAGAGGAACTTTGGGAAAGAGCTCTAAGAGTTTCCCCATGGCCAGATGATAAAGAATAGGTTTTTTCATGTTAACACAGGAACCTCCATACTTAGCTGGATTAAGCCAATTAAAATGGCACGAAATCAATCTTTCTTTAAATACTTAAAAGCAGAGCAAAAATTAGGTTGAGCAAACCCTCCCTAATTGATTTCCATTTCTGTAATGACTGATTTATGTGATATATAAAGTTCAGTTTCATATCTAGTTGGACTTCTAAATGTTTGTGTGTTCTTACTTATTCAATCATATTCTCTTGTAGGATTATTATTTTAAACTCATCCAGACTTGAGCTTTTTGAGTTATTAGAAAAAAATTCCACAGACTTACCTTTGGCAGAATTTAATAATAGTTTTAATTCAATTAAATCTAATTGAATTACATTAAATGCATCCTGCAATTTTATAGGTACTGACTGAGCTGTACAGCCAAGGGAACAAAGTCATCAGTGTAACAGTATAGCTTTGAGTTTTAATATTGTTGATATAGGTCATAATATAGGAAACTAGGACTTTTGTGGTTAGAAAAGATTTCTCTTGGCCTAGTCTCATTTCTGTGTCATAAAGAACAATAGTTGTGCCTTGTACTTTACAGCTTCCATCTGGTTTGGATATCACACGCAGAGATACCAAGCAATGACCCCTCCTGAGGTGGCTGTTGACTTCAGTGGGAGCTGGATGGTCTGGGAGGGATAGAAAGGGGTGTCATGCATATGAGTTGTCTGGAGCCTTTCTAGCACAGGACAACTTGGGCCTACCACTCTCCCTGGCCAATTATATGTGAAGACAAAAACTAGTGCAAGATATTTTGAAACATTTTTTGAAAAGATTTCACTGCTCTTTCTGCTGTTTTAACAATGAGTTTAAATGAAAAACACATGGCAATCAATTAGGCATGGACTGTAAGCTCTCCCAGACAAGGGCTGCTCTTTTTGTGTATACATACAGGGTGAGATATGTTGCTGTTAATTTTAACTATCTAGGAGCTGTGTCTACTCTAAAGCAGTTGCCCAGGCGTCCGCTGAACTCTTTGCAGAGCATCCTTCCTAAGCAATCCACCCCATCTGTCTTTGATGACACATACTTTAGGATATGGAAAAGTCTTGCTTTGACTCATATTTATTTGTTCTTTGCCTCATACAAGTAAAAATACAGTTTTAACCCCATCTCTTTGCCTTGCCACCCACTCAGCTCCAGTGACTCAGAGCCTCAGTAGGCAGAGGATCTCCCCTGTCAGGATGGCACTTCTGCATTCCTGCTACTGTCCCTCTTGGTTAAAATCAGTCCTCCTGGGGGAAGAGAGCCTCTGGGACTAACAAAAAAGGGAGCGAGTTGTGGAGAAACAACACTGCAAGGGAGGTACAGATGTTAAAAGACAAACAAGGGTCTCTACCTGGAAAACAGAGATATTTTGTTGAAATATGGTTGCAAAATCAGATCTTATAAAAAGCCATGGCTAAAAGAAGGGCACTTGAGTAAAGTTTGGCAAACAGGTTTGTCACTGAGCTTTTTACACACACATTTATGCCCTTTTAGTTCCTGTTCTCTGATAAAAGTAAGCAGCAGCTGTTTTCGTCACCAAAATAGTACTTCATGCCCAGAAATCTCCACTGAAAAAAAGTCGTTTGGCTTCCAAAGGCACAAAAGTGTGAAAGAGGTCGGTAAATCAATATTAAATACCAACAGCTGTTTCACTCAGTATCCGGAACCTGGTTAAAACATTCAACTTCCCTTGGCTGTTACTTTTTTCCTAAAGGGATAAATATAAATCTAACTTAAGTGTCTAATTTTTTATAGGATGTTGTGTCATTTTCAGCTCATTGTAAAATACTTATTCAGGGACAAATTCACAGTGAACAGGCCTCTGACTCTACGAAAAGAATACGTAACTCCTTCAGGTAACAGAAAGATAAAACAAGTATGCAGTTAATCAACTAAGTCAATTACAAGGCACATTGTCTTCAGAAGAACGTAAGTGTATATTTGGGATAAGTGCAAGGAAAGGGAATTGTCTCAAAGATACTTTCTAGTAAGAGGAAGAGAGAAGTAATCTAAGGGATTATCTGCACCAGATAAAAGCTCTTGGATAAACTCCCATGCCTATTAACAGCTCATCTCCAAGAAAACATACTGGAGCCCACAGACAGGGCAAAAATGTGTGTTTACCTCATATAAAACTTTCTCCCAGGCTCTTCCAGTAAGAGTAGAAGTAGATGAGGAAGTCTGTGGGGAAGAGATCCGCAGGGCTGCCCCTTTTCCACCTTAAACAACAATTCCTCGTGCCCTGAGCTCAAGCAGCCCAGGTCATGCTCTCCTTGTTCATGCTTCACTTTGTGTGAAAGTGAGAGGGAAAATCAGCTCACAATGTGCCTAGGGAAGGTTGTCAGCAGTGGGGGCCAACTTTTTCTGCTTCTCCATGACTGGCCCATGTAACGGCCTGCTCTGGCTCAGAACCTCAGGTTTTCCAAACTGCCAGATGAGCCCTTCAGTCCAACGTACAAATCTAACTTTCATTGCTGGCAATTCCACTGCTCCACAACCCTGAGAAAATGCCTCTGCATTGCAGACTGAGCTTGCATCTGGTTCCACACACCTCAAATTTGTAGCAAGCTGGGCAGGACTGGAACAGATCCTCACTGGCCATCTGCGGGGGCGAGAGAGGAAGAGGAGAATTCCTAAAGGCATGAGAGGAGGTTTCTCCATGAGTTCTCTCAAGTGGATTCCCCTCTTCAGGGTATGTTAACCCAAAGCAGCACAGTAAGAACCCAGACATACAATACTTGCCCATTGGGCACTTTCCTTACCACACCAGTCACTGCACTGATTGGGCATCCACAAAGCCAAGTACCACAGGGGAAAATGCTAATTGCTAAGCATACTCACAAGGACAGAAAATCAGCTGGGATGAATGAGTATAGCTTTGACAAACTGTGTAGGTCTGTCTGGCCATAGCACTTTACAATTTTAGTGCTACAGCTCAGGCAAGCTTCGGGATGGGGAGATGCACTATTCTACCACTTTGTTCCAGTGAGCAGCTGGGCAAGCAGCAGCAATCCAGCACCCAATTATTTCACACTCAAGTAGTGCCTGCCAGCCAGGATGGGAATTTCGCATTTAGTTTAAGGTTTGATTCATGTGACTTTGATAGCAGGTTTATGGCACAACCTTTCCTTTAGGGTTTTTTTTTTGTGTTTCCCTGGTGCCTTGAATTAAAAACTCACTTCAGGCAAAATGGGAGAGAATTAGTCACCTATTGGTGCCAAATGGGTCTGCACAAGAGCCCTAAATGCCACTTATGTGACTAAGTTACAGCAATTCCTAAGAGTAAAATGAAGTAATACTACTGCCTGTGTATGCAAGCAATAATTCTTGATCTATTTTGACTGGTCTATCTTCCTCATCAAAGAAATTTCCTGAAATTTTGTTTGGTGTGATACGTAGAGATCAATCTTCTGTCCTAATATGGTTTGCTACGGACCTATCAAAAATTTGCATTTTTTGTAAAAAGACTTAAGGTTGCTGCATAGGGTACAAGAGAAAAAGAAAAAACTATTCCAGTACAAATCATGGACTTCAATGATCTATGGACACATAATTCTTAAATACTAGATCCCATTCAACTAGTCATATTGTTCTCTAAGGAAAACATACAAGTTTGAGGAGTTCCCTGAAGCAACTCAGGTTTTATGTGTTCGCCTCCTGTGAATATAGTCTTAATTTATACAGAAAGTCATGCTGTTTGTTGATCAGATACGTAAATCTTATTTAGATCAGACTACATAATGAGCTAGATGCAAATCACAGTGGATACATTCAAATCACACCACCACTTTTGTCTGTTGAGGCTTCAGGCTGGAGCTTCTCTCCCCCATTTTTTTCATAGTTTGCTCTCAGAGTTTATTGAAACATCAACATTTCCAGAGAGCACCAAGGAAAAAATATTGTATTTCTAGACAGTTACTCGATTGCCAGTATACTAGGACTTTATATTGATTTTCTGTCCTCAGCTGCTAATGTGGTGCACTTCTATCTAGTTTTCTCCTCACAGGTCACTGAGATTTATGGCTGACCCGAAGGAGATGAAACCAGACTGCTGAGTCGCCACTGCTGAGGCCACCTGCTGCTGACTGACACTGGGTCACACACATCTCCCTGAGTGCTTCAGGCCACCCCGAAAGCTCCACTGGACATTTCGCTCCTCATGTGGGAAAGCTTGGATTATTCCTGCTGTATTTACTAGCTAGCTAATTCACTTCCTCCCCATTCTAACGAAATTTTAACTCAACTATTACACAAAATGCAGTGCATCTGAACAAACAATCTGCTTTAGAAAAGGCAGGGCCTTCACGGAAACATTGCTTAGCAAGGCACTGCTTAGCAAGATGTCTCCAAACTGGATAATCATTGAGCTTTCACTACACTTTCCTAGGACAAAAAGGGCCTAGTATATTTGAAGGGATTTTCATTGAATACTGCAAAATAAACTGACATGGGAATGGGTGAACGTTGGAATGATAAAACCTGCAGCTGCAGCCTGGGAAGGGATGTTGTAAGAGATGCACAAAGGAAAGGAAGGGCTGAGGTTAYGATCTTCATCTGAGACATGGAGAGGGCTAGGAATGAAGGGCATGAAGTGGAGTGAACTGGCCTATGAGCAGTTGAAGTTAAGGATTAGGGTTCTCAGTGAATAAATGGTCAGCAACTGTGCTGAAGTGCCTGCAAAAGTAGCTCAAAAAATAATTAAGAGCTCATACTGGCAGTTTCATTTGTCTCAGTGGATTAGTGTCCTGGCTTGTGAATCAGCCTAGGATTTGAGTTTGGGCTGATGAAGACTCCAGGACTACAGATGGCGTGGGGCTGGAAAGGGGCTTCTAAAAGAAGCTGAGGGCTGCAAAACGAATTGCTGTCTGGGAAAAACATTTTGCAAAATTTTGCCTCTACGATCCAGAACATTATTTCTGATAAGATCATAGAAAATCCATAGGAAGGGGACTCAATGTTGTAATGCCTTCCTTTTCTTGGCCCAGCTTCAGTCAGTCTTGAAAAGAATTGAACCCATGGTAGATTTCTCACATTGAACTGTAGAAATACCTTGTCCTGAAAATTATTAAGATATAATGGTTTAATCCTTGTGTGTACCGGGGGGGGGAACCAAACAAACAGTCCACTGAAGGTGACTAAATACACAGCTACATCAGCCAATTAAAAAATTTAAAAAAACAACCCAACAGCCCCCCCACACACACACAAAAAAAACTTCCCTGAGAAATGTGAGCTGCTGGGAGAACATGTGAAAGAAGTATCAATATTTTCACACTAAAGGTCATGTTCAGATGAGGGGATGGAAATGGGTCCCATGGCTGCCAGAACAGCCCCCACCTGGCTCTTCGCCTGTGCCATGGATGGCGAGGGCGGGAGCAGTTTGGACAGAAAGTCTCATGACTTGGTGGGGCCACCGATGGTGGGAGGCTGTAAGTACAATGGGATGGGGAGGAACACAGCTGAACGTCAATGAAGTTTTGAGAGAACTGAGAGAGAGGCTGCTGCCCTTGAACGACAGACACATATGGGTATCCCCACACACATGTATTGCCACATGAATTGGGGACCCCCTTTACTGTGGCATGAGCACAGCAGTGGGCACAGTATGCCTTATGGTCACCCTGGACACAGGGGAAGCAGTGTCAATGAATCCCTGCGATTTGGTTCTGCTGGGACATTTTGAACCCATTATGTCTGAATGGGTCCTAAATGTCCCCAAACATGTTCCCATTATCCCTAATTAAATTAGCTTATTGAGATTATCAATGACAAAACATCATACAATTAAAACATTTGCACTCAATCAATTTTAATTGTATTCACTACAGTCGCCTGTGCCAAACCAGATGCCTTCTAGCCCGAGGTAAGTGAAGGAAAAGCAATTTTTAAACCCCTCACTTACTCAAGTTTGATCTGATCGAGTAGTAGTGATACAGTCGGTTGGGTTGGTGGGGGTCTCTTTCTCCCTGGGAGAGGCCAGGAGATGCGGGCTCCCCCGGCCGCCGCAACCCCCCGTGCTGGCGGAGCATCCCGCATCCGCATCCCCGCTGGCTCCGGGGCGCAGGGACCGGCCTCCGCTGGGGGGTTATCGCCACCTAGCGCTGACGGCGGGAACGGCCGCCCTCCCATCCCTCGGGAGTCTCCCGACATCAGCTGTCTAACTCCCCAGGGAGCTCCAGCGCTCTGCAGAACGCGGGTACCACAAAACCCGGCACATCTGAGGCGCACCTGCACCTCTCCGGGGAGTCCTTCCCTCGTTATCTCCCACTGCCTGGGCCGAGGCCATCGATCAAAGGCGGCTTCAGAGCCTGTCACAAATGGCGAGTAAAACACCCCTCAGCTTCAAACTCCATGGCCAAGACTCAAGTCAGCCTGCCTGCCCCACATCCCTCTTGGGCTTACAGCATCAAGACATACAGTAACTCTCTCTTCTGCCAGGGAAAGGGGATTTGGTTCCACATCCCCAGCCACTGCAAAACACGAGGATGCCTTGCAAGTTTTTCCGTAGCCCAGGTCTCCCAGAGGAGGCTCCGGGCAGAAACAGCCCTGTCCACTGCTTCCTTGCAGAACACGACCAGCAGGGAGGTGGTGGTGCAGTGTCTGGTTTTCATCCAGCGCTTGTTTAACTTAAGGAAACCTTCATAGTCAGCACAGGCCAGGATTAAGTCTGTGAGCACCAGATCATGGTCCTGCTTTACCTCCGGTTCAGTGGGCGCAGTGTGCTCCTCCAGAAACCAAAAGAAGAGGATGACTGACCCTAGAAAAGGCTGTGTGTTCTGACCCTGTCCGGACACATGGGTGTGAACCAGGCAGATGTGAACCAGCACGGCTCAGGGCCCTGCTGCCTGGGAGACATGCCAGTAGGCTGGAGCTTCATCACCAGCCAGACCATCCAGCAAGGCTGCAGGAAAGCATCACACCCAGCTCACAGGTACTGACTCACAGGAGGCAGCACCAGGCTGAGAATCCAGCTGGAAAGCAGACCTCCCTGCAACCCTGAGCCAGAAAGCTCTGACCTCCTGTTTTCTGGGTGAATACTTTCACTACCAGCTTGAATACAAACAAGAAAGAGACCAGATTCTCTGGTGTTTACATCTTGAAAGAACAGTTAGCCATCAGCAGACTGCCCAGTTTATGTGTGCATATGAGGGCAAAATAATTTACATGGTCTGTTCAGGTTTAGTTTGTTTCTGCCTCTCAGATGGATGGGCATTTCCACGTACCCAGAAGCAATTTCTACATATCTGTGAACTTCTGGATTAAAATCCGACACTCTTACAGGTTTCCAATACCTTCAAATTAGAGGAGAAGCTGACAAGGTTCTGCATGTGGAGGCATTCAAGTCCTTTTTCTTGCCTCAGTGACTAAGCAGAGCCTTGCTGTAAGTCAAACCTACGGTAGGACATGAGAATTCTGGCTCATGTGCTTACAGAATTTTTGCAAGGCTGATTCTAAATAGGAGATCTGTGTGCCACTTTTGCATTACTATCCAGCCTCTCTCTCTTTAAATATGAATGCTAATTTACTCTATGTTCTCACAGTTGTGGTTGAGGAACTCTAATCTCCCTTGCTCCTGTCTCCAAATCCTTCCCATGAAACTGATCACTGCAAAAACAGCAGTAATTGATAGCAGGTGCTTCAGACATGTTTACTGCTCTGTGGCACCACTTGCCTCATATCTTGCCATATCATTCTCTCTTCCAACATCATGAACTTGTGCTCACTGATCCTGAACGGCTGTACAAGAAGATTGATTTAGAGATGGATTAGTTTGCAAGTATTCACTGCTTCTCTTAATAATCGAAGAAACTTAATAGATGTGAGCATTGAGGAAGCCAATACTAATACAATTTTTTTTAGTAGGGTTCAGAGCAAGGTTTTTATTTCCTTTCAATAAATTTTAAGGATTGTAGTGTTTCAATTTCTAATTCTCTTCCTATGCTCTGAACAGAATTACACATATTGCAAAAATAAAATAATAGCCCAAATGTACTAAGATCAGTTGTAGATTGTCAAAATTATTCCATACTGTATAAGCTGTCTGGCTACTCTGCCTGCCCTATGCTGTTTCCTCCCATACTTAGGGAAAAATAAAGCATACAGCAACAAAAGAGTAAGATTCTCCAGGAAATGTACCTTGCCAGAATTCAAGTGGGATGGACATGAAGCAGGAGTCTGAAGAGAGGAATTAGGTCTGCAACAGTCCTCCAGAAGTTCTGTGTAGCAAGATCAGGAAGGTGTAAGAGGGAATTACTATTAATTTTGGTAACACCAATTAGCACCTTCCAGGTTGTAAGTATTTGCCAATTCCCTCAGATTGAAATTGCCCTGTATCCATATATGACCTAATCTGGGTTCCACAGCTCCAGACCTCAGCTTCAGTGTGTATGCCAACCCCATGTTTCTTTTTTGACCTGAAGTGTAGACCAGTGCCTTAGATCACATGCAATTCCAAACCCTACATGAAACTCAGCATTGGTCTTTCCCTGCTCAGCATTCCTCGTATTTGCTGTCATGAACACATCAGTATTTTCCTGATGAGAGAGGAAAATACTACTACTCCCTTTTTTTCTTTCTTTTTTTTTTTTTTTTTTAAAATTCGGGAAGAGAATAAATTCAGAGAGAGATTGTCAAAATTGCCAGTAGTTCTGCTAACTGACAGTACCTTGTTCCAGACAGCCATGACCCAAGCCATCAGTGGAAACCCCAACATCGCACATTTCAGTGCCAATCCCATTCAACCGCAGCTATCATCCCCCTGCAAGTCTGGTTCCTGGTCTCTCACTGGAGAGTGATGCTCTGGGGAATACACCACGAGCGACAATCTGAAGATGAGATTCAGGTTTAGGGCTGCCCCCTTCATGTGTCTGAAGAGCCCGCAGGTGAAGAGGGCAGGAAAGTTGTCCTTAATAGCACAAACCCGATGGTTGTTAAATATCAAAAGCAGCCTGCATTGACCTGCCCTGGTATTTCTGAATACCTCAAACACCAACTATAGCAATTCATTACTACTAGCAGCAGGAACATGATCTGAAATCAGTGCACTCACACACTGAGCTATAATAGCAAGCAGACCACAGAAATATTAACTCTTTTCCTTGCTGCTGGCTAGCATGGCAAGGGCAACACATTCAGAAATTAAAACTCAGTTATTTTCCATAGTGTGACCCCCATTTGGGTCAGTCATATTCTTCCGGTTACTTGGAAAATGGACCAGATAAACTGGCAGGAGCTCTGTCTTCTGATGTTTCATGTAATCCACTGACTCACACACACAGTGTAGCTTTTCCATTCCCCCCTCCCCCAGAAGCTGTACATTGTGGATCTGATCACCAGCGCTGCAGCACTGTTGCAGGAGGCACAGTACAACCACAGATCTGGGAACAGACTGGGTTTCATGAGACTGAGCATAAGGGACAGATTACTTAAGCAACAAGGAGCAGGGCTGAGGTGGTGTAGCTAAACTCATCATGATAAATGCCAATAACACTCATGAGAGTGTCATTTTACAGCAAAGGTACAAATGCTTCACGGGTAGCATCAAACACTGGGTAATGCAGCACTCTCAAGAATAACACTTTTTGTCCAGCTTGAACTAAGGAAAGCTCTGGTTCAGCTGGAGCTCGGTTCACCTCTGAAGTGGTGCTGGAGCCGGCTGCTCTGCATCAGATTTCCAGCTACAATCTCCTCAGAATTGCAGATGCTGAAGAATTTTGATTGGGAAATGTCAAAGCAAAACTTTGTTTAAAAAAAAAAGAAATATTTGACTTTGACTTTCAAATGTTGATCTTTTCTCTGTTTTGAAATGGAAGTCAAAAATGTCATATCTAAAGTTTCTCCTTTCAGAAGAAAACCTGAATAAATAGTTAAAGCTAACATTTTCTGACAAAGGAAAAATATTTCAGCTAGCCTGAGAGAGATGGGGTTTTGCAGGGCCAAAATATTTCAACACTCTTTCCTCTTTAGCTGGAAAAGTGGGCCTCCTTCCTCAGCCCTAGCCAGCCTGAAAGCACTTGGCAAACATAAATGAATTCATCCTTTTGCTAGTGGAGAAAGGAAGAGGGGAAAAAGCTCTTAAGTGACATGCTTACAATGAACTAGGATGTCTGTTGATAGGACTACAGAGGTACAGCGTGGCTCCAATCCTAAAACACGCCTGCCTGGGCACAGGTTCCCTTGTGCAAGATGCCTGGCTCTGAACACTGGTGATGCCCAGCAGCTGTACCTGTTCCTTAGCATCCTCCTAGCACAACAAACTCCTGCAGGCAGAGCAGAGCTGTAGCAGTGGGAACAAAATATTCCAGAGGCTGCATGCCATAAAACATGCAATAAAATCTCAGTCTGGCAAATCTGCTTGTTTTGCAATTTGGTCATCCTGACTACATGCCCAATGGCTTTTCTTTAACCTCCTTTTCTAAAAGGGAAAGGAAAAAAAGAACAATGCCTAAGAAAAATGTTTATTTCATGAAGCCATTCAAACTTTTCATTATCTTTCTTTTTCAGGGAAAACTAATAACAGCAAACCACAGAAAGATACACTACATGGTCTTGTCCTCTCCGATGTTACTGAGAGGAGAGGAACATGAAACTAAATAAAGATGTTTACTGACAGACTAATAAACAAATGGGCCCATTTTGATGTAACCTTGATGAATGGAGCATCCAGGTGTTTTCAATAATGGCAATAAGCACTACAACTCAAAGTATTTCTGATTCAAGTATAATGCATTATTAGGCCATTAGAGGCTGAGTATAGAGGGCCATTTGTGCTCAGCCCTATCAATAATGTTCCTTCCCAGCCTACATTTAGGCCAGGGGAATTAGTCATACGGATATTCTATTTAATAAAAACCTAAAGAAGACGCATCAAGAATCGCATTACATTTTAACAGGGTTACAGTAGTCCAGGAGGACCACAAGTTTAATTTTCATAAGAGCATTCATTCCTCAATTATGTCAAACATGAAAATGTAAATGGCAAATTTAATGCTAACAATATCCCTCAAAGCACATTGGCAGGTAGCAACCATTATGTTGAGTGAATGCTGGCTGCATAACAAGCAGCCCCAAACTAGACAGCAGGGGATTAAAATTGCCAAGCTGAGCTCCACTGATTACACTTGCGTGCTGCCGAAAACACCCTTTGTAATATGCATGTGGACTAAGGGCGGATTCTCTCCTCCCGAGGAATTCGCTGACTGTGCAAGGATCACTATTAACATTGGACGAAGGTGGTAGCCACAAGATGTGATAGGAGCCACCCTTTGGGTCCTTCCAAGCAAGCGCAATGAGCTGAGTTCATCCCCGAATGTAATTCCACTAGAGAGGAGGTAGCTGCGCGCATAGACACACTTCGCTGGCTACCTCCTTGCAAAAGAGGAATGGCTAAACAGGCAGGAGAAAGACCAGCTGGAGGTTGGATGCCCACATCTTGTTTCAGGGATGCAATCTGCAGCTTTCCCAAATGATGCAAGGTGAAAAAGCAATTAAAATATTCTGCAACAAAGCCAGAGTACAATACCCCAAGGTACCTCTGTAATATGTTCAGGAAAGCTGTTGCTTTCATAACCATCCACACCCCAGTGAAATATGAATGAAGAGAAAAACGTCATGTGTTTCATCCTGCACCTTCTGATTATGGCCCAAACCTCTGCCTTTGTGCAAGTGCTTGGCTTTGTTGCCATGCCATGAGTAATCTGGGACTCCAGCCCCATTTCCATGTAAAACAATAGCATTGGGAGTCAGATGTGCAGTACATGAAATACTGATTTCAAGGCCAGAGCCTTGAAAGGAAGACACATTCCTTAAAGCATACTGTGCTATTAGATGGTACTGCTGAATAAATGCAGCCAATGCACTTCGGTGATGTTCACAGCTCGGAAGAGTTGCATAAGGCTCTGCAAAGTGAGCCCTGCCAGCCGACCTCTCTCCAGTTCACATCTCCACTCATGGAGTAGAGAATAGGACTACCATTGCAATTCCCAGATGGTTTGTTCAGTGCAAAGCAGATTCATCTCTCTTACTGAGGTCTCTGGAAGTATGTTTGTGTATTAATGTCACCCTGTGCTTATGGGTTTTTGTGTCCTCTTGTTTACATTTGGCCACATAAATGGATAGGGGCGTGCATGCAGCAGACATTTAATGAAAATATTAATGGATGTTTTCACATAAGCATTAATGCAGCCTCATTGCATAGCAAGGAAGATTTTTTTCAACATTTGCCAAGCAAAATATTAATTCTATTAATGTCTATTCCATTTTTTGAGATAGGAAATGCCACTTGCTCACTTCATCTGCCTGACATCTCCAAAACTACTCAGAAAGCAAAGCTGAAGCCAAACAAGAACAGGATGCTCAACAATATAATATTCTTCAGTTGTTCTTTTTATTAATTGTTTCTTTGATTCATAGGCCTGAATCAAAGCTTGAGCTTTTTTAATTTCCCAATTATCCTTGGGCTTTTTCCTCATAGAAATATCTAAAATACATGTGCAGGAACATCTGAGGTACAGATCTGGATTCTCACAGGGCCATGCCACTAAAACTTCCAAATGCAGCAACGCTTTAGTTTAGGTGGGAAATTGGTGAATTGTTATCACGTTGCTTGGTTTATACCTAGATGCTCATGACCAAAAATCATGTCAGGTAAACCTACTGACCCCACATCCCTGGAAGACAGGATCTTACATTATCCACCAGTGGGCAACAGAGCCATGACAATTCCAACTGAATCTTCAGAATCTTCCAAGATGCCTGGGAGACAACTGCGGTCAGAAAACACTGAAGAAAACACTGGACCCTGCATTCTCTGAAAGTATTTAGATACTGTTTCCTACTCATCTGCATATGTATCTGTCTTGTCTCTCTTTTTTTCTTTTCCTTTTCCTCAGATAACACCAAGTAAATCTCTCCATAGGCCTTTCTTTTACCTTTTCTTCATCCTCTAGGTGAAGTCCCTAAATCAGTGGACTCCTGCAATCAACAGAACCTTCATTATCCTTAATCTTCCATCAGAGCAGTCATCCCTCGACTGCTCTCTCCTCCTGCCAATACTCACTCTTCCACCTCCACCCTGTAAGGTGGCTCCGTAGCGCTGTGCTGCTACAGAGTCAACTCTGCTCCCAAACCAAAATCTTGGCATTAGATGTTTCTGGAATATGAAGGGATAAAAAGGCATTTCCCTAGTCAGATTCTGCAGCTCCTCTTTTTTTTCTCACTACCACTCTGGTTGTTGACAGATAAAACATAGACACTTTACCAACCAGCTTGTTGTCCACAGGGACCAGCACCAACCCCCATCACACAAAATAAGCTGTCTCATGAGAAAATTATTTCTAATGCTGAAGCTGCAGCACAAGAGAGAAATTTGGAATAAGCAAGCTACCAGAAGGATTTTACTGTTGGTAGATTTATCCTTTTCACAAGTCAGCAATAACAAGGAATGAGGCATAATAGCACAAGCAGGATTTTAGGCATGTTAAAATACACACACTCATCTGATTTAACTTCCTTATCTCTTGGATGCCTTCCTGCTAAGAGGAGGAATGAGTCTGCATCTTGGCAAGTAGAAATGGCAATGTTTTGCTTTGGATTACACCATCTCAGAAGACAACTTCCAACAAATCCTTCCAGTTGCTAAGCTAGCATGTACACCCTCAGTGTGCATTTAGAATATACTGAATTGCAGGGAGTGGAGACAAAAGGAAAAAAAAATAAAATATAGTTGAGGAACTTAGTGAATGGAAGAATTTTAGAAGCAATTCTTGTTTGACAATCCGATCATAAGAATATGAATTGTTTTATATGGATGTTTCAGGAGTGGATATTAAGTTTTGGGAGGCTTCGTCAAATTTCTGGAGCCACAGAGAAATCCACTATGTCTTTATTTTTTCTTGGCATAACTGAATATTTCAAGGGAGCTCAGTTTTCCAGCACTATAGAAGAGTTTGAGCTTTCTAATAGCAGCCACACTTTGCAAAGCATACACACTCTGAAGCCAGCAGATGTGCTTTCATGATGATTGGTTCTTGTTATTTCAGTCTTTGTGCCCCAGCTTTCCTCCAAGGATCACTGCGGGAACCAGCCAAGAACAAGTGTTACAGCGTGAGACCCTCTCTAGCCAGAGGCTGTTGTGTCAGCACCAGGAAGGACTCAGTTTTCATCAGCCCAAAGTGAGGATCGGTACTCGCTTCATTTGTGAATTTCAGCAAAAAATGGTTATTCCATGGTGGCTTCACCCAACCCCAAAGCAACCAAGTTCTTCAGTACTGGAAGGACTTCCCTGCAAGCTTGCCGAACCAGCACCGCCGAAGGCAGGGAGTCCTGGCAGGTCAGCACACCTTGACAAGGTAGGTCAACAAGGCAGGTCAACACAGCCTTGACTTGCAAACACAAGCACCCATCTCTGAGCCATTTTTATGTATTAGAAATTCACTTGGAGGCAGACGTTTTTTCTGTTCTGGGGTGGGTTATTTTAAGCCTGTGTCAGATGCTGTCAGTCACCAGCCTAAGAGAACTGCTCAGACCCCTGGCTTGGCTCTCCGTGTCCCACGAGGAACTTCACAAGCAGCCCACAGCCGCACTGGCATATGGCTATCACCACTCCACTCCCCAGTCGTCTTGGAATAATAAACTGGTAATTGAACAGCGAGCTCAGTGCTGCTGTTTGCAGAGAGCCATGACCGCTGAATGATTACGACAGCGGGCAGCGCCACGGAGGTGTTGAAAGAGTCTATTAGTCTGCTTAGTCTAAGGCAGTATGGAGTGTTGATGCAAGCTCTCTGCAAACAAATACCCAGTGCAGGCAACACAAAAAGGGCAGCAAAGAGTGTGGTGGGGCTGTTTCCTCTGGGGGTTGTTGTCAGAGAAGTGTCATACTTGAACGGGTGAGATATGCACAGAACAAGGTGACCAGGGCTGGAAATGCAGGCAGGGAAGGAGTTGTCCTTGCACTCTGTAGCTCTTGTGACTGGGATTGGCAAACTCCTTGTTTACCAGCAAGGAGTCACACCTATCCTCTAACGCGGTGTGACTCTAAGACACATTACCTGGGACTTAAAATGACACATTAGATACCCAAGAGCACACGGCATGCTCAGGAAAAGACAAGGATCACCATAGTCACAAGACAAAGAAATAAGCAGCCCTGACCTACACTGAGTCCCTCACCAACACCCCAGAGGGATGCCCATTCAAGCCCCCAGCCTCAGCAGCCATGAGGCTCACAAAACCATTCCCAGCCAGGGGAGCTGCAAGACCCAGCCCTGACAGATACCCTCACTTCACCAGGGCTTGCAGCACTGCATGGTGTTTCCAGGAGCTGGTAGTTCACAGCCTGTCCTCAGGACAGTAGATGCTTTGAGTGGCTCCTGGTGGGACCGAAACACGCAGCGTGAGGCAGACTGACACTATTCATGGCTCACTCTCTCAACAATCAACAGGGCTAAAATAAGGTGCTTTTTATTGACAGGATGTATCAGATTTGGTCATAGGTGTCTCTTGATTAATCATGACTTGGAAGGACCATGGGTCCCTTTGAACTGCCAGAACAGATGCCTGTTGTTGTGCAAATCTGCCACTGAAAAACCCTTATAGATAACATTCATCCTTCCACAAGTTCCTAACCCTCAAGCAATATTTTGTAAAATATATCAGAAACATTTGAAATACTTTAAACTAACAGTATGAGATGTTTACCATATCTAATTTGGTGTCTTCAAGTAGATTCTTCTCTCACCTCTCCATTTTTTTCATCAGGAGGCTGATCTACAGCATTCAAAAGTTTGGGATTGACCTTATTTGTGTTTATCAGCTCCCGTGTTACCATGGATCTAGAAAGGAGTTCAGGTCACCTTGCTTCTGGTTGTTTTGACATGAAAGCAGTAGGACATCAAACACCACTTTGGAAAACAGAGGCTTTAAAATAAAACCTTATAAACCAGAAAACTGCACAAAAGTATCCCTGGGTTCTGAAGAGTTAGATCCAATGAAGTTACATCCATCTCCTCAAGCTAAGATTTTAATTAGGAACCACAGGTGCTCAAAGAAAGGTGAAATCTTGCATTGTGAAACTTGTGAAACCTTGCCTGTTTCAGTCCAGTGTCCCTCTGTACAGAGAAAGCTGTGTAACTCAGTCCAAGCCAGATTCGATAAAATCACGGTATATCCCCCCCATTTTTTCTCCTAAGCTTCTCAAGTGCCTTTCATGATAGTCAGCAGAGAGGTGCAAATTTGCACCATATGAAAGCTTGGCTGATGAGGCACAATGGAGTGGCAAATAAGGTCAGTGCTGCCCAGTGACTTTCACGAGCTGAGGAGAATGGCAGCTGCCCCCAACGCCAGGGGTCAGCTGGGGAGAATGAGCAGTGAGCAGCCAGGAGGATGCCTGGTGATGGTGGTGTCTGCCCGAGGCTGGAGATGCCTGTAAGGATGGAGCATCATCGCTACACTTCTTCAGAGGAAAAACTATCATGGGTAAAATCTGATTTCCCGGTGCAAGGCGTTCAGACATTGTTCCTGAGCACTGCATCCTTCTCCTTTCCTTTTTTCACCCCTTGAGATTAGAGCGAAAGGATGTCTCAGCCCAGCCTGATACAGAAGCCCCCGCACTAYGGGTGCCAGGACAGCAGGCATCTCCAAGCAGGACCTGCAGAGCTGGCTGTGACCCTCCCGGCTCAGACAAGGCACTGCACTTCTCAAAGCACCGGAGTAATCCCTTTCTGCCCAAATGCAGCCACCAAGTGCCTGCCCTCAGGGGTCGTTTCCCCGCAGCCAGCCCCCTCCGCCCGTCAGCCTGCGTTACGGTCCGGCAGATCTGGTGGGCAGGATTTAATGCGCTGCCTTGTGATTCAGCCCGCTGAGGATGTTCAGTGGCATAAGCTCATCATATGACTGCATGCTGTGCACATTGGGGTAACCATGTGGAAGAGCTAATTACAAGGCAGGAAATTAGAGCACAAGCTTGGAGGAAGCAATCTTTCAGCACGCAGCAAAGCCAATCACACAGCCTTTAGCAACTGTACCTTAAGTAGCAAAAAAAATGTCTGCTGAAGGAGGACCTGGATCAAATCTGTCTCTTCCCCTCTGTTTCCTCTCAACTTCTGCTCTTCTTGTAGCACAGCTCAGTGGAAATCTAAGCAACATTGTCCAATGTTGGAAATGAGGGGAAATATCCCTTCATTAAGAGTTCAGCAGGACACTTAAAGCCTGTGCTTAGATTTAGGCATATGGGTGGGTAATCTTACTGACTTCAACAGGATGGCTTGTATGCTTTTTATTAGGCGCATGAAGGAGAACCTTGATGAGTCAGATCCAGGAGGTTCATACTTTCTCCAAGATCAAAGGCAGCACAACAGCTCCTACACTAGAACCCACATGGCTGCAGTTTATTTGCTTTACACTGACCACGTTTGAGTGGGATGAAGTACAGTCTGCAGGTCAAGTTGAGCTCTCTCCTTCTTGTGTTTCATTGTGGTTTTTTTTCTTTTTGAGCATGTCAGCAGAACAAATTGATCTTTGACAGTGCAGAGACTTGCAGATGAAACTCTGGGATTGTTTGCAAGCTGCTGTTGTGCTAAAATACAGAAAAAGAAAACAACCTGCAGTACAGCTAAGTGAAATGTTAAGCCAGTTAGAATGTTTTAATTGGCACCAAGACACCTCTGTGTTCCCCGTCCCCAAGATTTAGCAAGATAGAAGAACTAACTGCGAGTATCTGCATTTACTGTTACTGTTTGCTTTGAAATCTCTACACCGGTAGGAAAGAATAGTAAAATGTCTTTGAAATATCTCCACCCCTAGACTGCTCCCCCAGTCCAAAATATCACAAAAGCAAAGAGTGCAAGCATCACCCTCACTAGCCGACAGGGAAGCTCTGGAAATAACATCACAGTCACATGCCACTATAGATGGCTGCAAATAATAATATGAGCTTGCTTTTGGCCTGCTAATTTTGCCAACAGTGCTCTAGGTCAAGGGGTGAAAACACAGAGAGCTGTCAGATCACATAGGGATCTCCACGGATCAGCTTGATTTGAGGAGAGGATCAAAGAGCTCACAGCTTGCTGTCTACTGCTGAGCTGGGCAGCAACAATGCAAAGCACATCACAACAGCACAAACCTCTAGGAAAGGCAGAGTAGCAACTACAGGCAGTGCACAGGCAAGATCTGATATCCCAGGAGCCATACAAGGATCCTGAACGCTGAGAGGTGTCTCAAGGACAGAGGCAGTGCTTGCTAAGTGATGCTTTGGTCTCCAACGCCAGCCAGCTGGCTGACTCCAGATGAGACCTCTGGAGACTATGGACCTGTAGACTGAGGACTAGAGTCTGTGGAGGACAGTAAAACACCTAGAGACACAGATGTGCCCTGTGAAGGGTGCCAGCAGCACTCACACATGCAGAAGCACATGCCTAAACACACACATATGTTTCTACACTTGTATTAAATTCTTATGCTCTTTAGTACCAGTTGAAAAATAGCAGTTGTGTACAACTGACATCCCAGAACATTTATGAGACATAAATGATGGTTTTGCTCAGAAATGTGATTAGTGAGAAAAAAATCCCTTGCAGGCTTCTTGCCATCTCAGCAATTCCTGGTTTAAATTGTTTTATTTAACATCCAACAGCCTTTGCACCAGGTTTCCTTACAATGTGAAGTACAAAGTGAAACTCAAATGCAAAAGCCAAATTGGTTTATTTCCAATGAATGTGCCACCCACTCGGCAACCAAAAATGCTCAAATGCTTCAAACCAGACCCAAGATCACTGTGAGAGCATAAACTGGAACAGAGCAAGGGCCTGTGTCAGTGCTTCCTCACTCCATGACTGGTGCCAGAAGCATTGCAGAATCCAGCTAATCCCTAAACATAACCAGAAGTAAAAGCCACATGACATATTTTGGACAAAATATCAACAAGGATCAGGTTTGTCAAATCAAAAGTTGTTGCACTGGTTGCACTGGAAGGTCACTTTTTCACTGCTAACTCACTTTAACCTTTATCACCCTTGTTCATACACAGATTGACCAAATAGCCAGAACTAGGGAAAGTTTTCCACTAACATACCCATATATGTATTTTTCCTCTGAAGCAATGGAAAACTTTTAAGGCACTTAGATGCCATGATGATGAGCATGGCATTAAAAAATGGAGACAGATAAGATAAGGCAGGGGATTGTCTGGCAGGAGTCAGCAGCTGTAATTTGACATGATGATAATTTCCCTTGTGCATGCTGGGATAGGGCAAATGCAGCTCTCACCTCTTCCATTAGCATGGCAACAAATACAAAGTATTCCTTTAACAGAGTCCTGTGAAAATTTAGCTGATGTCTAGAGCCACTGACAGAGTCAAATACTCCACTCTTAAATGGGAGACTAAGGAGTGCAAAGGACAGCATCAAGTGTTGACAGCTCATCACAGCTCAGATGCTAAGTGAAAGTGAGATCAGAGCTTGGATTAGGACACTGGTAAAACACAGCGCTGAGGAAGAGACAAGATCATTAAGCACAAATTTTGCAGAGATGTAGAAGCAAAATTAATTTTGCTTATGTGTCAGCTTCCTTCTCTCTAGCTATGAAGACTCACAGGAAAGAAAAATCATTGTAAAGTCATCTCTTGAAACCAATTAACTGTCAGTCTCCTACATCAGAGGAACGTTTTGCTGTAAGGAACTTGCAGCAAAACCAATAGACGGGAATGAAGCACAAGTGCAGGGAAAGTAAAGTAGTGCTTTTAAAGCACATTTGAAAGAAACACCATTTCCCTCCTTGCACATCACATACATTTCTTGAGACAGCCCTCTACTGCCATGCAGTGTATGGCTGCACTGCCACGAGATAAATGTCACATTTAAAAGTGCACATCCTTTTAAACGTTTGGGGTTTTTTAAATAATTCCAGCAGAGCTTGTTTTTTATGCCCAGGAATCCTTTCAAGTTTAGTCAGCCATGAGCAATGGTGCAAATTTGGATAAACTATAGAGACCTTAACATAATTTGCTATTATTTTCATTAATAAATGATGCTATGAACATCACTGCAAATTTCTATGGTCTCCTCCAATTCATGCATACGCCTTTCTCCCCACGTATTTCTGAAAACAAACTCATTTTTTTCTGCAATGCTGCTTTAATCTCTGTAGTGACAGCCAGGGTCTGTGCAGGAATGCAATTCAGGCAAACACTCATCCCTCAACACTGAAGGTTGAGTATAAAGGAGTAACATGGCTACAAGCGCACACAGAACAAGAAATACATTTCTGTTTCGTCTTTTCTATGTAACTGCTGGGTAAGGCATTTTCTACAGAAAGTTTACAAAAAGATACAGGATTGTTTTGTTTTAAAAGTCTTGAGCAAATTTTAAGTGCTATTGCTGGAGCTCAGCTGCAGAGGGTTAACAGAAGCTTTGTCCTCCACACTACCTTAACATAACACATGTGAAGCTGCACACATCACAAACCCTGACAGCTTCTGTAGCCAGTAACCATTTTTTCCAAGTTTTTCTCCTTTGCTTGGTTTTTGGGTTTGAGCAAGAGCCCTGGCCACTTGCAGCAGTGAGTATGTGTGCTCATTTCTCTGGTGCCGTCTTGATAAAATGCTGTTTTATAGTTTTCTGAGGCTCCCCCCAAGCCACAGAAATGGAGAGTGGAGAAGTCCCCATCATCCTGATATCCTGGGAAGTATCTGTGGTGCTTCAGCCAAGGTTCACCCAGTGTCTGCACCCATCCCTCCATCTAAGGCAGCCATACACATGGAGTTAAATAGTGAAAAGTGTGTTGAGTTGAAGGGTCTTCAAATAAAACTATGTCACAGAAATGCCCCTGGCTGGCATTGGCATCCTAGTGCACAACAACAGATGCCATTTGAAGCTCCAAATTCACTTCTGCAAAATAAATACAGATATAAAATAGAAATCCTTCAATGACAAAATTGAGGCTAAGTTTACAGTGAAAGCAGAGCAGAATATTAGAAAAAAGCTAAAGGTTTTATTTATTTGTATGCATAAATATATCTATATACGTATATATGTAAGCATTTTACATTAGCAAGGGTTTTTATTATGGAAAAAAGAAATCCTATCTTAGTGGGGTAGAAAGGTCAAGATATTTTAAATTAATTTTTCCACAATTTGTGTCTGACAAACTGATGCTGTCTAGGTAAGTACTGCTATCTTGGATGAGCTCAGGGCCAGCAAAACAAGGTGATAAGGAAGAGACATCATCTCAAAACCAATAAATCTCCTTCCCAGATGGCATTTTTATCTAAGAGTGCCAAAAGAAGCCAGACAGGAAATTTGTGGACCTATATCATGGTAAACTCATTAAGAGTAAGTGAGTTTCTGAAAGACTAAAAGCAAGTTAATCTGGTGCCTCTGATTAAAAAAGGACCTCAGCACTTCAGCTCCATCAGCCTATTGTTTATAATGTATAAAATAATTTAATCCACCAGAGCATCAGTCCTGTGAATATCTGTGGAGGAGATAACACAACCAGCTTGCATTTTAAGGAGGTCCCCAAACGATGTGCTAAAACTGATGACTTCAGCAGTGTGAGCATTGAGGCTTCCCTGAACAGACTGAGAGGAGTCCAGCTCAGAGGAACTCCAAATAACTCCCAAGTTCAGTTTTAAGGCTAAACCATGAAAGCATGAGGTGAGGCGGGAAAATTAAAGCACAGGAACTTTCTTATAAAGCAGCCCAGTCCTTTCATTGTGTTTCAAGACATGAGACTTGAAGTGGAGATTGTTTCTTAACAATGGACCAAAGAGACACCAAGAATGCATTCAGGACAGAAGATCCCTGGTGCAGCCAGCTGTGGGCATGATGCCTGTCTGCCTGAGGCTGGCAGGGAGGCAGACATCCCCCCATGCATGTGATGAGGCACCTCCTTCTGCCCAGGAGCAGGAGGTAGATGGAGCCCCAAAGAGAGACAACACAATGAGATACTCCAAGCATTCAATTGCTATTGTAATTAGGTCAACTAAATCCAGCTCAGAGCCTCTTTAGTCCCACAGAGAGCTGCAGCCCAGGTCTGTCTACAGCAAAGCAATGCTTTGGATACATCAGTTCCATGCTCTGGATATCTGTTTGCAGCAAAATCAGCTTTTGGACCAGTTTTGGCTCCAAAACTGGTGACACTAGTGTATGGTCATAACCTTGCTCTCATCCCACTGCGCGTCGGTGGGACTTGCCTCAGCTGAAACAACATCAGCTCTCTAGACTGGGCTAGTGTCCGGATTTAAAAGACAGGTGTCTGTCAAGGAAGGCAGGAACCTTCCTGGAATGCAAAATATGACGCCCTCCCTCCGAACTCTTAAAACCCTGAAATTACAGAGCTTTTAGGCAAAGATATGGAAAAAAGGAATAACAGCTCTTCACTAGAAGATATACATATATAAGAAGACAGGCTGGGCAGAGAACATGTTACCATCCGATTAGGGAGAGATGCCTCTGCCCGAATTAAGGTCCAAATGAGACCATAGGATGACAACGTACAGATTTTATTTCACGTGGATTTTATTTAACAAGAAATGGGAGGTAGAGGGATAGACAGAAATAGGAAAGAGGTCTCAGAGAGAGAGAAAGAGAGCAGAAGATAATCAGATGGAATGAGATGATCTTTAAGGCCCTTCCCAACCCAAACCATTCCGGCATTCTAGAAGATGTGCGGATGTGTATTTCCACTTGATATTATCATTATCTTTATTATTATCATTATCTTTATTATTGTAATTATTTACTACTACTACTATCTTCTTCATTTAATTCTTCTTCTTATTCTTCTTATTCCTAGACTTGGTATTATTTACTACTACTACTATTTCTTCATCTTAGTATTCTTCTTCTTTTTTCTTTTTCGTCTTCTTACTTTTTACTACTACTACTACTGTTTCTTCTTCTTCTGTATCTCATTCTTATTCGTCTTATTCTCATTCTTCTGAATTTTTTATTCTTATTCTTTTTCTTATTCTTCCTCCTACTATTTACTACTACTATTTCTTCTTCTACATCACCTTATCCTTCTATTCTCATTCTTATTCTTATTCTAACTCTTGTTTAGTACTACTATTTCTTCATCTTCTTCATCTTCTTCATCTTCTTCTTCTTATTACTATTCCTATTCTTATTCTTTTTCTTTTTGTGTGTTTTTAGTGGGTTTTTTTGTGGTTTTTTTGGTGCGGGGTTTTTGTTGTTTTTTCTTTTACTACTCCTATTTCTTAAACCCAACTTCCGTTTGTTTCGGAAGAATTGTGTGTGTCGCAGTCCTGCAGTGTGCAGTGGGGTCCTGGGAGCAATACGTCCTGTCTGTGCCTGTTCCTCATGGATAAAATCCCAAAGGATTAGCATGCAGTCCTTTCAGGACGAGAGGAAATGGCCTTAGATTCCACCAGGGGAGGTTCACATTAAATATCAGAAACAATTTTTCCCTGACAGAGTGGTCAGGCATCGGCAGAAGTTGCCCAGGGAGGTGGTGGAGTCACTATCTCGGGAAGCGTTCCAGAGTTGTCTGGATGTGGCACTTGGGGACATGGTTTTGGGGTGATGACGGTGGTGCCGGGGTGACGGTGGGACTGGATGACTTTCAAGGTCTCTTCCCACCTTGATGATTCTCTGTGATTCCCCGCTGAGCCACCTGGCATCAACTGTCCCCCATGGGTGCTGGTTCGGGGCTGGCCACATCGGTAACTTTTGGTCTTGGGGAGACCCACGTGGGATGATCCAAAGCAGCCGGAGATTGCTCAGACCGTGGGGACACGTCCAGGCAAAGGCAGCCCGTGTGGCTCCCT